>VZTR01025613.1:14325-161465 GCA_013400775.1 Chaetops frenatus
CTTCAGATTTCCCTCAGAAGAATGTGGAACAGCATAAGGTGCAAACAGTGGATTTCAGATACTTAAGGGTGTTTTTATAAGCTTATAAACAATCAAACAAAATTGCCCTAAAAGTAGTTGCCTGGGCTTTTACCAGTTATGACTTTGTTAATGTTTAGCACAAATAGAGAAAAGGAACACAGACAAGAAAAGAGATAAAATAAGAATGATGAGAGACAAAAAGATGTTGTTTTTTTTTTAATTGAGAAAATGAGAAAATAAAATCACTTTCAGAACTTAGTTCAGGAGTAAAACTTGGGGATATGTTGCACTACCATTTTAAGAATCTAAACTTTGCTACCATATATAATTTATTAGCAAGATGCATGACTAACTTTATGTTGCACTATTTCTATGTAGTCTGGATAGTATCACATCATCAGATTTTATTTCAACATGCATGGAAAAAGAATCTTTAAGTGAATCCACAGCATTTTCTTTTTTAGCTAATTTTTTCAGTGTAGTGAGTAGTAAATTATAGGTCCAAGATGAAACATGCTTCTTTATGAGAGTTGGTGTTTTTCCCTTTCATTGAGGTTTTTTCTTTCTCTTTTTGCCCATAAAGGGCAGAGGTTACATTTGGGGCTGACTCATGATATTCACATTATTATGAGTGCTGCTGCATTGTATTGGACACCACATCAGTGGCCTATTTATTACCTCTCCGTATACACATGTGGGCTGCTTTTCTAGTAGATTTTGCTGCAGTATTGGATAGCTCAAAACCTTTTCATAAAATTTCTTTTCCCCTTGTTTTCAGGTACACCTAATATACCAGGTAGCAAGCTCATTTGCTGTTTTATAAATTTGCCTGATTGATATATTTAATGCTGTTTAGCAAGTCAGTGAGCAGATCTCTTTTTTTCTTTATTCCTCCTCAAAACAAACACTCTACTGACAGAAGCTTAGTAATTGATCTGAAATTGGATGGACAGAATCATCCATACCCAAACATTGGCTCTTTAGTTCCTGTCAGCTTCTGGTCTTTCTTTAATCAATATATTCAGCAGTAATACAAGGTGAAGTGGTCAGGTCTGCAGTGGCCAGTCTACAACAATTCCCTATATGGAATTTTTAAAATTGAGAATTGATTTTGCCCCACTGTGAAATGTTTAAAATAAATTAATTAAAAGCTTGATCTGCACTGTGGAAAATTCTGATTTAGATACTCTTGCCAAGATTCAGACCAGGTTTTCTTCCCAGATTGTATTGGGAAAGTAAAACTTAACAAGGACAGGGTTGACTTTGGAGAACACTCAAGATGATGATGGGGAGAGTTATTTTTGTAGTCTTTGTTTTTGCAGTCAGTTTCATATGGCTGAAAATATCCTGCCTGGATCCAGCAATGATTTTTAATTTTGGACATCAGGAGTAGTAATGCATATTTGAAAAGTGTATTGCTTTGCAATATGTTGGTCCTGACATACAAGTGAGAAGAGAGTTACAGAATGTCAGGAAACTTCTATGACTTTGTGATTTTTTATTTTTTTTTTAAGTTTCATTTGCACATAGATAGCTCAAATGACAGAAGTTTTTGCAATATTTTTTTAAATTATGGGTTGTTGGTAGGAAGCTGCTGTTTGCTACCTGCTCTTCTATTGTCTAATGCATGCTTTTTTCATCAAATACTTGGTAACTTATTTAAATGAAACTCAGAAGAATAACTTTCCCCATTAACTCATATACAATTCTTTTTCAGGTATAAACTTTCAAATATTTGTTCAGTAAATTTGTGTCCTTCAACAAGTGTGAAAAACAAGTTCTCCCAAAGCATCTTGCACATCTGAGCACAGTGCTCAGGCTGAGAACATTAGAAATATTTATTTGGAGTGCAGGGCTCAGTTAAGCTGTGCAGTCTCCTAAGGTCAGGGATTAAAATATGTAGTTTCAGCTAACCCATATGAAGATGTTAACATAGTGATATTGAAAAGCATGACCTAGAAGTTTGGAGTTTGGGTGTTGGGTTTGTGGTTTTGGGTGGTGGTGTGGTGGTATTTTCCTTCAGTTTATGGTGGTATAGTTTTTTTTCCTTTTACCCTCTTTTTTCTTTTTCCTTTTTCTTTCTTTTTTTTTTTTTTTTTTCAAATGAAACTTTGCTAAACACAGGCTGAAATTGCAAATAACTTTCTGGGAAGCTATAGTAAGCAGTTAAAAAGAGCATTCNTTTTTCTTTTTTTTTTTTTTTTTTTTTTTTTTTCAAATGAACAACTAAAGGTCACTGTAGCAATAAATTTTGTTCCTATGGAACAATTTAAACAGCTAACTCCTTACCTCTCTCCTTTCAATCTGTGCATTCCATTTACTCCTACAGTACTTCAGCACAGCCAGAAGTCAAACAGAAAGGTCACTGCCTGGGTTACTTGTGTTTTGGTCCACCATCCAGTCAGTCTGCCTGCTGCATTACATCGTCAAAGTTAGCCTTTCTATTGACAAGCCTATTGATTTCCTGATTAATGTACCTCTGGTTTATTGGCGTTTACTGCAGGAGACATAATTTTAATGTTTGTATGATCAATAGCTCCATCAACACCAAGAATTCCTACTGTTAGCTTGCACAGCTCTAACTATGGGGAGTTGTATATTTCTTGATAAATACTGCAGGGAAGTCGTAAACATTAGAAAAGCAAAGAAAATTGATGTTCTCTGTGGATTCCTATTGTATTTCAGCCCTAGGAGAGAATGCAAAGACTTTCAAGTAATTCTCTGTAGGAAAGGCAACCAACAGGTACTTGATCTCTGGGCTGAAATATAAATGTATGGGAAGTAATTACTTTTAGAATTTCCATTGTGTAATCACTTTATCTCAAATGTGTAAATACCCATAACAGAAATTATGGCTTTTATTCAGTTTTAGATTAAGAAATTACATTTTAAATACCCTTAGTTAACTTCATTATAGGAAGGGAACTCTGTGGCTGTTGTACATGCTTCTAAGCTTGCACCTCTCCATAAATTACACAAGGTACCTTAAGGCACTTGCTTAAAATGTAGAGGTTTTTGTCTTGGAATTGTAACAGACATCACAGTCTCCTGCGTGTTACCAAATACTTTCTTTTCTTCCTTTTGCCTTTCCACTTGCCCTGTTTCTGACTTTTCAAACCTTTGTAGAATGAAGAGACTGATTTTTTTTTTTCACTCAGTTAAAGTAGTAGACTTAAGTGGCCATTTTTGTTAAGCTTTGAAATTAGCTAATGAGAGAATGACAATAAATAGTGCCATTTACCAGAAGCCTTACCTAAATATTTGCCAGATTAGATTCCTTCATTAAAGTTTTTATTCCCCAGTGCCTGGCAGTCTTCCTGTGTGATCTAAAGGAGATATTTCAGTGGCTTTTCTCGGTATCTGAGAAACTGCTTGTATTTGAATATTCTCCCTAAGAGCACAATTTTGTATGAATGCCCTGGTTAAATCAGTGCTGGTTTAGCCTTACAGACAGGGAGGTGATGTCTATTTATCAGGTAATTTATGCATTATCTTAAAGCTTGTTCTTTCAGCCATGGATCAGGACAAAGGCTGTGTATCTCGAGAGACAGAGTATCAGAGTATCCACCATTAATTAAGAAAAAAGAAGGATGAAATGAAAGCTATTGCAAATTTCCCATCTCCTGAAAAGCAGTAACTCTCCCCTGAATTTCTTGCCAATAAGAACTGAAATAGCACCAAAAAAATCCAGCTGTTTCCAAGCACACAATTTAAGTATTTTGATCTTTTGGCAAAAATTTCAGATGCTGGAGTGTTTATCACTTGCTTCCGGCATTGACATATCCCAGTGGATGAAATTCCAAAGCAAAAAGAATCTTAGTGTGATGATTAAATCCACTAAAATTAGAGCTATGTAGATCACTGAGGAAGGTGCCAGTGACATGCAGCTAAATCCTCTGCTATATGGAACTGGAAAGAAATGAGGTCAGTAATGAAGGTTTAGTTAGGCATTAGTTTCCCATATTTGTCCATGGAACTATCTTCAAATATGCCTGTATTCCTGAAATAATTTACTGACCTGATGTCATAGAGATCTAGAGATATCTCTGCCTCTGGAAGTTCAGAGCAGTAGTGAATGTTTGACTAAAATAATAATAGAGTATTATAAATAGGTGCTACTCCTGATATCTATCTCTGTGGTTGATCTTACTAGAATCTTGATTATTGCACTTGCAGGAAGCCAGCTGCTTTGAGTCACAGCTTTCGAGTGATTGTTTTAACTCTTGGAAATTCTTTAAACCCACAGGGTTCCCTGAGGGGATGCTGATGCTGCCTTTTATGTCAGTAGCTTTGGGCCCCAACTTGTGTTTCTACCCCCTCTTTTGTTGAGTGGAGATTTGCTGTTCTGAGGTTTCACTGAATCATTTTGAGTGCTGTGGGACTCTCAGTTCTTCCTGAGGCTCTGCCAGAGAGAGGCTGTTGCCTTTCTGCTGAGCTCTGGTGGGGCAGGGGCTTGGCAGTGGATGAAGAGCTGTGTAGGTGCTGCACACACCCAGACTCCAGTGCAGGTCAGACTCTTCAGCTTCATTGAGGGAAAATGTGACAATTTAGGCTTTAAACTAAAGCATTGTAAGGCCTTAAATGCTTGCTTTAATTAGATATTTGGTTCTAATTTTGTGTTCTCTCTATAAACTGTGTGTGAGGGTATAAATGTTCATTATGTAAGGAAGTGTGTGAGTCTGGGTACACATTTTTGTTAAGGACTTTAATATATAAATCTTTACCTGAAACAATAGAGTGATTGAGTTCAGGTTTCAGGAAGTAATGACCCTTTTTAGCCTCAGGCACCTTATTTAACTTCCTTGTGATTTATATCATTTTCTGTTACATAAAGATAATTTTAGCTCCATTTGATCCTGAAGCAAAAATCTTGGGTAAGTACAAAATTAATATACAGAATTTTTTTCACCATTTAACTTTACCGTTTTTTGTGATACCGCTTCAAAACAGGTACCAATCAGAAACATTTAATAGAAGAAACAAATTGCCTTTATTTCATAAAGGAGAATATACTCCCTTACAAACAGTTCCAGCAGAATTCAGGAAAAATGATACTTAAGTTTCATTTTCAGGATTGGTAATTTATCCATCTTTTAGCCTCAGGGTTCTCCACAATTCAGCTTTCACTTTTTTTCTCTTTTTTAAGCAATCACTATAGCAACCTAGTGTTATCTGATGAGCAGTGCACACAGAGGGCAGATACCCATACATGCAGCATAAGATGAAGAATAAAAAAGAGAGCCAGGTAGACCAGTGAGGTAGACACAGAAGGTCTGAGCCCAAGCTGCAATTTTGAAGTTCATTAGAAGGGACAAATTTTTTGAGATGTCATCCCCCTTAGTAGAAATTTCAACTTGATGGGTGGTTTCTGTTATGAGGTGGTGTCTGGTTGAAATGGCAATGTAGCAGATGGATTCTGTGATTGCATAGGAGCTCTATGAAAAATTGACCAGCTTTTAAACATTGTTTATTTACTTTTATTTGTAAGCATTGCAGTGGCACAGGTATTGAAGGGTAAAACTATGCCCTCCTCCTGACAGCTGTGTTAAGCCAAGAAAAGATGTGTGGGGACAATATGAGATGAGCAAAGGTAGGCTTTAGAAAAATTTTAGGTAAAGGCTTGGATTTGAACTTAACTAATAAACTCCACAGGATCTGACTGATTGTGTCAACCTTTGAAACCTGCAGTATCATAATACATGAGTTTCAATTACTCAGTTCTTCAATCTTTATTCTGGTTGGTAAGTCCTTAACTAATAGTAATTGTGACAAAATATTGCATTGTAATGACATGGCATCCAAGGGGCAAAGCAGTGCTGTAGATCTCAACCCCAGATCTACAAAGTCAATGAAGCAGTAACAGGCTGCTCTATCAATAGATCACTTCAAGAAAAGGTGCACCTAAATTCACCTGCTGGGTACTCCTGTGGTTTTGTCTCTGTTCAGGAGGAATATGTTATTTTAATTGCACACTTTTCTTCCCCTTTTTCTCCTCCTGCTGGACAATAGAGGACTTTCTATCCCTGTACATCTCAGGTTTGTTCTCACAGCTGTGCTGCTGAGCCTACTTCCTTCTTCCTCTATGGCTGTGCCAGTGAGAGCAGCACTAAGAGCAGGGAGAGGTCAGTGCTCAGCTACTCTACACTTTCACTTCAATTCATGGTTTCTTATAGTCGAGCATCCTGGTTTCACCTGTTAAATTAGTTGCAAAAGAAATACCTTCTATAAAGAAAAGAACTTCTATGTAATGTGTGAAAAAAATGAGGAATTTTAATGTGCCTCATGTGCTGTTCTAGACCAATGTGGACCCCTGTGTCTCTGTGGTGCTAATAATACTCTGTGCAACTGGAAAAGTGAAAAGAGCACATTTTTATTTGTTACTGTGAAAGAGGGGATGTGTTTTAAATAGTGCTTTTCAAGGAATGCCTTTGACTTGCTTTGATCGTGGGTGCCAGAGCTCTGCCTGTACACATAACTGGATTGCAAAGTGAGGTTAATTGCACCACATCCTTCACCTTCTGAACAGACATTATTTTGCATCAGTTGATATATTGGTATTTTTACCAAGGGAGGTCACTGTATTCTTCAGCTCAGCAGTTGTCGATTTACTCTGTATGGCCTCACTCCAGGCTCTGCAAGGAGCAGGGACCTCAGTGAAATTCTCTCACAATTTTCTGGAGGGGCAATGCATGAACCTGCCCGCATTGGGTGCCACCAGCAAGGGAATGTCTGGTTTGAGTATTTGCTTTATGGTCCATGAGGTGGATTTGTGTGTCTGAGTCAGGCCATCCAGAGGAGCTGTGCTGACTGTGTCTCATGAGAGCTCTGCCAGGTGCTCTCCCCAGCACACAAATGTGGTGGCTCCCACTCCAGGTGTCCAGCATGGGTGATTGGCACATGGATGAGGAAGAGAAGGCAGTAGGGATCTCACTGGGAATGTTTTAGCAGGTAGCAGTGTGGAAGAGGTACTGAAAAGGAGACAGAGAAGGGAGAATTGAAAAGTCTGTTATTGATAAGTTTAGCCACTGATTTTCTTACCTTGAGCCTTAGCTATGTGCTCTCCTGCCACATAGCTGAGCTCTCAAGACTCATGACTTGCTCAGACCCTGAGCTTTGTTTCCCAGTTTTGTCCTGCAGACCTGTAAGGAGAGAGGTTGTGTTAATCTAGTGGAATTTCTCATCCCTCAGCTCTTGTGACAAAAGCTGTAGAGCAAGAAGCAACTGTGGAAAAACACTTCCAGGGTGGGGCAGTTAGGATTGCCTTGGCTGCAGAAGTAGCTCTTTAGCCTAAAGAGAGAGTTTTTCCTTGTATTTCAGAGACGGAGGCAAATGTCATGGTGGAGAGGATAAAATTCGGGTGAGGGGTATGAGTGTATCAGCCCATGCTTTGCAGGGACATAGAGAGTCTGCTGACTAAATCACCAGTTTGCAGGAACATGAAGGAGCTTTGTTCAGAGCTGGTAGCTGGTAGTGTTTTATACTGTTCAGAGCTTAAGAGGAAAGTCTTAAACTAGTTCTGTAGCAAGTAGAAAATTAAACTACAAATCTGGCAAATGCATTTTAAGTAAGATCTTTACCTTTAAAACCTTTATTACCTAAGGTAGAAAAGAATGGGTTATCAAAGTATACCCAAGCATTTAGGTAGGGAGTTTACAACCCTGCAACAAAATCTGTGCACTGCAAAGCCCATCTTACCAGTAAAATGGAATTTCATTTTCAAGCCTAGACAACTGAGTAAGACTTAATGTTCTTCTGACACTTTCTGATCCTAAGTATAGAGGGAATTTGGACTGCTGAGAGTGGCCTGATGAAAGGAGCTTATTCCTCTCTATTTAAAAACAACAAAACAAGCTCCTCAGTCTCTGGTTTCAGCCCAGTTACCTTATGCTTTTAATTGAACATAAATCAATATCAATTTAGAAGAGATCTAAGAATCTATGACTTGAGCAGTAGGTATCTGATGTGAACAGTAGGCATTTTATGAACAGCCTTTTAAGGGTAGATACTCAAAGATCAGATGTTTTAAAACAAAATGCAACAAGCTATAAATGCGTCTGTGAAAGGTGGAGAGAGAAAGGGGTGCCGGTTCAGTGGTGGGGTCAGTTTAGATTGCTTTTTCTGCTGAACTTTGGTCCTCAATCTTTTACCATTGCAACTGAAATTACTGTGGAAACCTATAAGGATAAACAATATTGAAACTTTCAAGCATGATTTAGTGTTACTAAGGTAACCAATTGTAATTAATTTTAAGCACCAGCTGGCTTGTGATGAGCATGAAACCTGACAAAGGCTCTCAGAAGGACTGCTCCTCATTTTCTCAGCCACAGTAATAAGACTATGAGAAATTTCTTTAAATAAAGCATCTGCAGGACCAAATCTAGGCACAGCTTTGATATTGGTTAGTTAGAAGAGACCAAGCTCCACCTGGCTACACTTTCCTTCCAGGTGGTTGTAGAGGGTGATGAGGTCTCCCCTGAGCCTCCTTTCTCTGGGTTAAACAACCCCAGCTCCCTCAGCTGCTCCTCCTCAGACTTGTGCTCCAGACCCTTCCCCAGCTCCAGTGCCCTTCTCTGGACCTGCTCCAGCTCCTCAGTGTCCTTCCTGTAGTGAGGAGCCCAGAACTGGACACACAACTCGCTGCAGCCTCACCAGTGCTGAGTGTGGGGAACCTGATGGGCCCGGGAGGCTGGTAAAAAAAAAAAAAAAAGATCCTTTAGGATTACATTTTCAATTTTTTCTTTCATCCTATATAACTAGAATTGCTTACTTGCATTGCTAGTTTTTCTTGAATCAATGTCATGATTATTGTATAATTCCTGGACTCCGTAATTTAACATTTTGAACAATCATGATTAGAAATATGAAAAATTCTCTTTGAAATGGTAAAGCAGAAAAAGAATGAGGACAGGTTTCATAGTCTTTGCATCCAATTAAAAACACAGAAGAAAGCAGAGTACCCAAATGTGTAGAAACAGAGCTAAATTACTGACATGGCTTGATCATTTGGCTTTCTAAATGTCAGCTTGGGTCTGGAGAGTTTGAGTTATTCTGTGTGATGGGGTAATATAATGCCAAAGCAATCACAAGTGGAGTGCTTTTCCCCTCATTTTTAAAAGGGAAGGTATTCAAAGCCAAAAAATTGCCAATACTTTATGTGAAAATAAATATCCTATCTTAAATTAAGAAGTTATTAAACTCAAGGAGGTAAAATTGCTCAATTTTTCATTTGGTTTTGATGCTGATCTTTAATCACAACTGAAATCTTAAGATTAGTGAAAGCTAAAACATTCCTTCTGCTCAAAAGGAATGTCTTGGAAAAAGAATTTAATTTGCCAATCCTACAAATGCAAGCAATACTGTGCTGGGTGTACATATATCTAAGACAAAATGCAGAGTTTCAAGTAACTTGGAGTGAATCAGCATGGTTGCTACCACAGCCCTGTGCAAGACATGATATAATCTGTGTGGGTGACCCTGATTCTAACCTTGGTTATGCTGGAATATGTCCACAGGGAACTAATGGATGATACTAAGACTATGGAAGACAGTGAAATTAGAGCTGAATAATTTCATAACAACTGAGATAAAAATCTGCCCCAGTTGTTGTTTCACTTGGCGCATTTTGTCCCCAATGAGCCACATTTATTTTGTCTTTAATTTTGCTGGTAGGACATTGGTTGTGAAGGTTACTTTGCACAAAATGGTGACTTTTTTTGAGCCAAGAGGCAACTGTGAATCTCATTCCATAGGCAAGTTCACAGCCAGAACCATATATGGTCCTAGGTAGAGGACGAGAGGCAGAGCTTTGTTTATCAGCTGCTGCAGAGCATCCCCTCAGGTGAGTGCTGTGCTCTCCTCCAGGCCAGAATGGGATGTCGAGTGTGGATGGTCAGTTCTGCACAGACCCTTCCCTTAACTGCTGCCTCTGGCCACTTACATGTCTGGCTGCATTCAAACTTCAAGGGAGGAATTTTACCAAGATATTTTCTTCCTTCTTTTGTGTGTTTCTTCTCATCATTGTGAGAAGGGGATGCACCCTATTTAAAACATTTTATCCTCACTGCCTTGAATGAGGGGGAAACATAATATTTTTATCTGTATCTCCATTATCCTTTGTTGTTGGTAGCCTTTCAGAGGAGCAGCCTGGAACTGATATCATTCTTAAGGGTTTTACTGCTCTCAGAGTTCTGAATGGCAATAGTAAAACAGATCCATGTTACTGAAATGCAGAAGCACTATCAGAAGCACTGTTATTAATCTGCAGTATTAGAGATGCTTCTCCAAACCTGTGTCATGAAGAGTAATACAGTATAGAGGGTTTAAAATCCTTGAAATTGGGAAAGTTTGTTGGTGCAGGTCAGCAGAATGAGTCCACCCTGTGCCAGGACAACCCCTAACTCAGAAACTGTGTGTGCAGTAGAAAGGAAATGTGAAAATGTGCAGCTTTTTTTTTTTTTTTTCTTTTTTTTTCTTGTTTAATTTTGCATGTAAGGTTTTCAGTTAGTTGTTTGTAGTTGTTTTTTATTTTCTTGTCCAAGCTTGCTTTCAAAGCATGCTTCTAAATCTAAGTATTTAATGCCTGTTAGCTAAATATGCTTTTAGAACATGAAAACTTTGAAATCATATATTTATTTTGAAAAGTATTGTTTTCATCAGCAGTTGATTTGTCTTATAATTAATTTCTTTTGCAGCTCTCATGCTATATTTTTTTCCCTGTGAATTTAGAGAATTAATTGCTCTATCCAAATAAAATTGTGTCTGTACAGGCAGATAACTGTTCCCAGAATACTGGTGGACTCTGGTTTGCCTTCAATATCAAGTGAATGTGAAAAGTATCTTTTTCCTGGCTTTCATGACATTTGTGTTAATTTTCCATATTTGTCTCTAAACATTCAAGGAAAATGCAGAAACGTAATCAGATGAAACCCTTTTGTAAGGTGTTAATTGGTTTGTCCACAATTAGAAACTGACATGGGATAAATCAGTGTTGAATATCTGTTTTGAAGTCAAGTGATATTTGTGCACTCATTGAGAAACTGGCCTTCAATGCCCACGAGCAAAATGCACACCTCTGATTTAACAATGAAATGCAGTCAGCATATGATATATGTTGTATTTTCTGTAATGAATTATTTATAAAGGCAGAGGGATTTTTAATTATTTTCAGTGTTAGCTTGTTTGAAACTTGTGCTTGAGACTCCATGTGATAGCTAAACAAAGAATTGAGAAACTTCTAAAAACTTTGAAGGATAACATTTGAGGGCTGGGAGCATTTGTAGCCTCAGGCTATGCCATGAAGCAGCCACTGCATTAGTCTGCCTCAAAATCCGCAGCAGAGTTTTAAAGAATTGTTCTGGGAGTATTCAGGGGAGTAGGGGGGAAGGCTTAGAAGTGTTTGACTTCTGGTATTTCTGCATACATATAGGATAAAAGGCATTCCATCATTACCATATCTAAACCGGTTTCATTTCTCTTTTACAAAATCTCTTTGGATTTTTATAAAAGAAACAGGGATGAAAAGATTGAGACTGGGATGGTGGGTGAAAAGAACACTTCCATTTTCGCACTAGAACATTTTAAGACTAGGACTTAAAAACAGTTTAGGAATTATTTTTCAGTTCAGGAATATGTTCACATGGCACAAGAGTAATAGGTTACTCTCAAGTTTAATGACACATAAAATAACACACATGTAAATCAGAATATTAAGTTTTGTTATCCAGATTTTATTTCTGGATCATCCATCCATTCCACTGAGTTGCATTTTCTCTATATTTGTGTCTGCTCAGTTTTAAACTGAATTCTGGAAACACAGGCTCTGTCACCCATAAAGCTTACTCTGAATGATTATTTCTTAATAACCCCCACATTGAAGTTGTTTACTGCCAGCAGTTGAAATTAAGGGTAGTGCATCAGCCCAAGAGAAACAAAATTTCCAAATTAGAGGCTCAGCACTTTTCATTTCTCAGGCAGCCTTTACATCAAATGTTCTCAGAAAGCCAATAGAAGGCATTTTGACTGGTAAATGATTTTAAGTTATTTATATGTTAAATCAGTTTAGTTGTAAAATGCTGCTTAAAATCAGCTAGGATTTTGATATGGTTCTGGAATAGGAGCATGAATGTGAAAATGTGCTGTGCAAAGATGCCCAAGTGGGTTTTTTTTGCTTTTCTTGGCTCTGCCCTACAGTGTCACTGCTGCTTCTGAAATAGGAGGTCTGTGCTTCTGTACTGTAAAGTTCCATACTTCAGAGCAAGGTGTACACTTGATAAATGGTTTCTTATCTAATTTTGGATGTTTTTTCCAGATGAAAGCTAAGCTCCAAATGAGGCAGTATTTTTGTTCAAATGGAAAACACAAGGTTTGCTTGCATAGGTGGAAAGAGAGGCACAGGGACAGAGTTTTTCACATTGCAGACCAGTGAATTGCCTGTTTCTGTGCTATGGACAGCATGACTGTTTTACAAAGTGCTCACAGGTAAAGCCTGGGCCTTAGTAAGGGCAGGGCTCCTATGGGAAACAAGCCCTGAGAGAGCCAGGCTGATTCCTGGCCTTGGGGTCTGGTGTAGGACAGGGCACTTTTCCTTCAGCAGAGCCCTCCTGCCACTGCTCCTATTGCATTTGGGGCAGAGGTGGCAGCTTCACAAGCAGTGTTAGTCCTGTCTGCCTGCAGGGCCTTCCTAGGAAACCTTCCTGTTGGCTTGGAGATCTTCCTGGGTGCCTTATTTCCCTGTGCCTTGGAGCTCGGTCGTAGTGGCAGAAGATGGGCCTGCCTGTTGTTTTTATCAGCTCTGATGGAAACTTTTATTGTGGAAAGCTGCAATGTCTGCATTTGTCACAGAATCAAGGGTGGGGAATTTAACAGTGACATATGTATATATACATATATATATATATATNGTGTGTGTGTGTGGTACTTGAAGCATTGTCCAGTAGTACTTGCAGAAATGCAGAGTGGAATGGGCTGGGAGAAGGAGAGCTATGAGCACTGAGGACAGAGGACCTGTAAATAGCCATACAAGAGGAGGCTAAGAGTTAAATAAAGAAATAGTGACAGGAAACAGAGATGGGAGAACGTAAAATTACTTTGGAGCATCTATTTGTCCCTGAAATAATCAGGTGATGCATCCATTAAACACACATCCAGTTATATTCCTGGGGTTAGTGCTAAGTGTTAATATCTACATATGATGTTGCTAATCTAGCTCCAACATCTTCCTTCTTGTGGAGCAAGAACTGTAATTCATTGTTTTACTGTATTTATTTGACACTTTGGGATATACTATAGATAATGGATTGTGAACAAGGAATGCTCAGTATGTTATAAGACGATGAAATTTTAGGTCAGCAACTCTCATCAGGAAAAGTTTTATTTTGTATTTCCTGTGACTTTTTATTGCTGTAGATAGATTCTAAAAGATGTCTAAAGCAGTCTCAAAATAATGAGGAACTGATAATGCTGAAAATATGCAGCCAATTCAAAAGGTTTGTGTCTGAAAAATGTGTTTTCCTTATGTGTCATGGCAAGCTCTTTCCCTGAGGTCACTGTTATGGACAGAAAGATTGACCTCTACTGAAGAAGACAGGTTTTAAATGTAAATCAGCTACATCTGCTGCTTTCTGATTTTTGGGTGTAAGAAGAGGTTGCTCATTTTTCCTAAAATGATATAAAATGATGTATTCTTCCAAACTGGAGAGAACTTTTAATGTCATCAAGTTTTGCCCCCTCTTACTGCAAATTCCATATCATGTAATTCCTTTCATTAATATAGTGAGCTTTATATTTAAAGCAGTCAGGAAAATTGTGAAAGACATCATTAGTCTAATGGTTTGGATTTTTCTCATTTCTAGCCTACGTTTACTCACAAGGCATTGCCTGTTTGTTTGGGTTTGTTTTGTTCTGGTTTTTGTTTTGTTAACCTTATCCTTTAGCATCAAAGTAGTTCTTCAGAGCATTGGCTCTACTTGTTGCAAGTCATTTTTATAGATACTTAGATTTAACACCCTCTCCCCAAAACCAACCAACGAGCCCCAAATCCCCTTTGTTTTCAGCTCATTGTTTTCCTGTTCAGTCTGAGGGTCTCATTCTATACCAATTCTAGTTTAAATAGCTCTTTCTTGAACACAGATGATGAGTGTATTGTGCATTGATCCACAAAATGTCTTGTAGAATTCTATTATTTTTCTTACTTGGTGTGTCCTAAGGTCATAATAGAATCTCTTGGGTCTGTATCAGTTTTATGATCATCTCTCCTTTCCTTCATGTCCTTTCTTCAAGTGTTTTCTGGGTCTGAATTCCAAGTTGGCTAAGAAAATTACTTTCTTTTTATGCAATTGAATTTTGGTGCTTTTACTGCAGTCCTTGAGATTTCCATCTCTCTGATAACTTCATCTTCCTCTTTATTAAAGATAATGTTACTTTCTCACTCCTATTTGTGTCCATGCCATTGATAAGAGTACTAAATGAAATACTTGATGAGAATAATCCTTGGGGAATTTGAAATAACCTGTTTATTACCAGATGTGTTCCCTTTCACTGCTGTCATTTTCCTTTCCTTCAACTCCTTAATTCCTTGTATGCTTTAAATTCAGCTGCTAATCCTGGCTTTCTGACTTTAATGTGAGCTCTAATGTGACACCATCTGTAGTGTCTTCCTGGAATCCTGTTAGATAAGATTTTCTTTGTACCTCACTTGTGTTGTATTGAAAATCTATTGAAGAAGAGCTGTCAGGTTAGTCTAGTGTGCTCCATAGCAGGCAAAATCACATTGAGCTACATCTTGTTTTCCAGGTTCATCCAAGTCTTTAATTAGAGTCCTGCATACTCTTGAAGACAAGCTGTTGCACAGTGAATGTTTTGGGGTTTTCTTGTTTATTTGGGGTTTTTTTGGAGGATACTGCTGAGTGTGTACTTTCAAAGGGGCAGTGGCATTAGTGAAAATTAGCTCCAGGGATAAAGGTATTGCTGACTGCAAGGCTCCTGAGTGTCAAAATTAATTTGCGTTGGAAATTAGATTTCAGTCTTCTAATAACAATGCTAAGCCACTTAAATATATCTAAATAAACCTGAGATTTACCCATATTAAATACTACTGGACAAGGATTTTTTTTCCCTGTGTGTAGTACTAATGACTCAAATGAAATTCAACAGATATACCTGAAATAGCAGAATTTCATCTGTTTAAGTTTCATCTGAGCCTTAGGATACCACAGGGAGAACACTTCTGGAGAATTTAAAATTTTGCCAAAGGTCAAGGAGCTTTTTTGCATCCCTAGAACACTTCCACTCAATGTAGAGGAAGTTGTCATAGTAACATTAAGATAACCTAGAAGTCCCTTTTTTTTTTTTTTTTAAATACTTGCAGTTGAAAATCATGTTCAAATTAAAGCTGCAAGTTTGCTGCTTCCCTGTCAGGCCCCCCCATCCCATCCCAGTTTTCTTACCCACTGTGCCATTGCATTTATGCAACTATTTCTATCTTAAGTAAGAGGGTATTTAATTGCAGAAGATTTTGTTTCAATGTAAACATTAATTTAGTAATTCAAGGCAGCTGTGTATGATAGTAAGTAAAATTCTGAGTAGGAATAATTGATGGAAAGTGGATTTTAATAATATTCTGTTACTTTCTGGGAAAATACTGCTTCTTATGCATTGAACCAATGTCAGTGCTGTGATTGTGGGATGCCCTGAAAGGTTTGTGCTGTACACTATCCATTATAGATCTCTGAGATGGAATTTAGGAAGGGAAAGAGCTGTGACCACATCACTTGCATCTCCAGTATTTGAATAAATAATTTTCATTGACCAGGCACTCAATTCCCTAGGGAATGTGCACATACAATGAAATAACAATGCAATCTGCTGGGGGTCAAAAAATCACCAGGCTTCATTATGGTCCACTCAGTATTCTATTTAGTATCCCTTTCATGGACCTTTGAACAATTTTACAGACTTTTGAATGATATGGGGTTTTTCATTCATTTAGAGAGGCTTGAACTTAAACCAATTAATTTGTCCTTTTTTTCCCCCTGAGTTAGAAGTAAGAAGTGACATCCTTAAAGCTGCAGTTATAATGACTGTTGTATAAGCATTTTTTACAGCTTCTATATAGCTGACTTGCTTTTGGTTTGGTGTTCTAATAGGTAGGTTAGCAAATAGGATTTCAATTTGTCCTTGTTATGCTGTCCCTGTTTCTATTGCATCTTGCTCTGCCCCCCGATATACTGTGAACTGATCCCATTGAAAAGGTGGGACACCTGCACAATTAATTGGCATCACTCTAAGATTCAGTTAACTGAAACAGCTATTTCCTGACCTAAATCCACGTGTTCAGATTTAATTAAAATGATGGCATCTGCTGTTTTTTCTTATTTTCTTGAACCTAATCAAAGTCTAATGGACTTTCTGGAAGAGAAACAGGCACAGTATTAAGACAAAACCAAACCAAAGCAAGCAAACAGTGCAATGTGATGTTATAAATATAGGCTGGTTTTTATTTGAGGGCATGCATTTCTGGCATCATGAATGAACATCAGTGTTTGTCACATGAATAATAGTGACAACATTTTAATGTAAATGTTAAAAGGAGTAAGTTTCCAATTCATTTCTTATATAAGCAAATTTTAAATCTCTAGTCCTCCAATTTTTCGAAATGAAAAGTTTGGGATTTGGTGTTATATATTTTTTTAATTAAACCTAAAAACTTAATTCATACAATTTAGAATAGTTTTCTAAAGTATAAGAAAAAATAATGACTTCTTTTAAAGAGGCATGGCAATTGGTTTTGCTTTGGTATTTAATTACCTCAATCTGCCTCTTGTTCTGAGTTTCTAGATTTCTTCCTTTCACTATTCATAGAAATATATGTGAGGTTTTACAGTAAATGATAAGTTGGCATGATTTACAGTCTTAATCCTGTTGATCTCTGTTTTTAATCTATATAACTTTGATTCTAGTAGGTGATATTCCCAAGAATGACATGAAAAGGTGATAATGGTCCATAGTGATAGAAACTGTGGTTATAAGAATAGCTGTTACTGGAGTTGGTTGGTACTTCCGTGCTCAGAGGTTGTTTGACTATTATTTTTTAATTTTTTAATTGCTGACATAATGCTGGTTTTCAAGACTGATAACGTGGAGTATTAATTGTTATCCAGTGGGTGATGATGTAGGTTAAATAATGCCAGGTTACAGTTCTTTTTGGTTTGGGAAAGCTGATTTTAGAGGGTCATTTTCTCCTCCTTTGCGAGACAAAATGGAGGACTTAAATTTTGTAATGGCTGTGACACACAACTTAGCCAGAAACACCAGGAACTGAAAATGTTTATCATGAATTCTTGTGGGCTGCAGGGATTACTTTGAACTTCCATTCTAGTGATGTACTTAAACAAGCTGGTCCTGGTTGAAAACATCAGGTTTATTGTTTTTTGGTGAAATGTTGTTTGTGTACATCTGGTATTGGACTGAAGGAAAACCTTTGCAAAAGTTTTGCCTCCCTCTTAATGGGCTTGGTCCAACAGCATCTTTGTCAAGGAAAAGTGGGGGCTTTTCTCAGATCCCATGAATGGGTCAGTGAGACAGTTTGAAGGGAGATAAAGGAAAGACCTTTCAAGCTGTGCCATCAAAACCCAAATACCAGCCCACTGAAAACAAAATTTTCAGAACTAACAGCTTCCAGACTCTGCCAAGAATAGTTATAAACTTGAAGTTTGTATGATAAAGTTGAATTTCTCTGCTAAATAACATGGCCTTCATTCATGCTGATTCAGAAACAAAATAAAATGTAATTAACTTTTGTTAAGAGCAATTAGACTGATTTTCTGTAGTTTTGTTTTTCTAGAAAAGTTCAACAAAAATTATTGTTAAATTTGTTTCAGGTATTATTTCTACCCAAACAAAAAAATCCGGGCAAAATGAACAACTTGCAATCTTTATAAATGAGGAGTTTTGGCTCCTTTGATTGTAGTAAACCATTTTTAAAAGATCATGTTTACAATACCCATGCAAAAAAATCTGGAAAAATATAATTAGTTTTAAAAATGGACTTTAGATACCAATCTTGTTGTAAGGCCTTATTTTTTCACCTTGCATTGAAATTTCAGACTCTTTATCTGGTGGAACTAAGTTTTTTCTTCTTATATAGTCACTGTAAACTGAGCTAAATTCAGATTTCTATACCTCCTTGATGTGAATTCATTCTTTTTCTGCTGAATAATGAGAATCCTGCCTGGTTTCTTGAAGAACCATTCTTGCCCTAACTTTAGTATACTTTGAAACGTTTGCCAGGATGCCCCTTTGCTTTGTCTTCTCAAAGAAGAACTGTCAGGTATTCCTAAAAATACCCCAAACACAAAACCTCACCACTTTTCCTAAAATACACTGTTAAATCTGAATCTGTGTGACATTATCTTTCTTTTTGACAATTTTCTTTTCAGTAGTTCAGTATGTGGTAGAAAGGATATGATATTTGCAGATATACAGTCTTTAGAGAAATGCTAAAAATGTGCATGAAATGAAAAGGAACAAAGTTAGAAAACTCTCTCTCCCTTGGGGCATTCAGGTTCTAGCTAAAAGTCAGTAGGCACTACACCTACAGGAGAAATAAGGAGGAAAAGAGAGATGTTAACTAGAAAATCCTGCACTGCAATCACATTCTGGACTTGACTTCAAAGGGACTGTTCTAATGAAATTGCCAGCAGTTACTCTCTTCTACAGAAAAATGTCATTACTTCTTGATATGCCTCTTACACGTAAGATGTCTCATTTTCTGATGTAGACCTGTATTTATATATAGAGAAGACTCAGGGGTGGGTAGTGATGAATAAAAAGTGCTGTCTAGACTTGCACAAAGTTAAGGGCCAGTCTCTGAGTGCAGGGAAGCAGCTTGGACCTGAGCTTTCTGTTTAGGAGTTTAGGAACAAAAACTCTCCCTACTTTCCCCCTACACTTCTTTTAGCTATACCTTCCCAAAGTCACATGATTTGGCATTCCAGTTCTGGCTCATGTCTGAATAACTGGAGTAGTATTAGTTTCTTCCTTCCTTTGTAACTGTGCTCAAACATGGCTGCAGTTATGGAACTACAAACCTGTGTTGGTTGAACATTGTCTTTTTGCTGCCTGTTACAGAGGTTCAGAAATTTTTCAGGAGCACATCTGAAAGAGCTTGGGAAAAACCAAACAGTAGAAGGATGATAACAGTCCAAGAATCTCTGTGTTTTCAGCAAGTTTCTGAGATGGGCCCAGGTGACTACAGAGCAAGTCTATCCTGGAGGAGTGCTCCTCAGAGCAGGGTGGTGCTCAGGGTAACCCTATGGAGAAACCCACCCACCAGACCGACTCAGGGGCAGATTTTGAGTGGCTTCTTGACGTAATCTTTACCCTTACTATTGTTCTAATAACCTGGGTAATACTTTGCATCTGTGCTAGATGTGTTCCTGTTTTCTGCTGAGTTCAGAATTCAGCAGGGCCCAAACGCTGTAGTTCCCAGGGAGTTGTGATTGGCACATTTAACCTCCAGCTGCAGCATTTCCCAAGTGTCTTGGTTACCTGCTGCATTAATTTTCAGGGTTTTTTGACAGGTAGTTTGTTTAGTGTGGAGTGGCAGTATGAAGATACTCAGTTCACTAATTTTAGCTCCCCAGTTGAGGGCCAGGAAGGACAGAATCTGCTTTAAAAGCACACTTTTTAAAAAGGAAATATATTTTTATTGAACTTTGGGAAAGAGAAAAGGAAAGATCCAAGGACAAGACACACTGCAGTTAGTAGTCCTGATGAAGCAGAGTAAGAAAAATCAGTAAGAAAAAACTATTTCTTGTCTCTTCTCTGTTCTCAGTGTTAACCACCACTGCACACTTTCATTGCAGATAGAATTATGGAAACTTATTGCTGGAAACAGTGCTTTGAGCATGAGTGCTACTCATTGATTTATCTCCTCAGGCTTGCCTGAAATCAGGATTAACACATCAGGGTATCAGGAGAGTGAATGGTGCCACCTGTTGCAAGGACATTTACAGTTATCCTGGGACTAGTGGGTCAGGAAGTTTCCAGAGGTGGGTACAATTTAATCACAGCTGGTGTTTTTGAATTGACTGTCTTGTTAGGCTGACCACATTGTCACTGACAGATGCACCAGCTGAAGCAGTGTGAAAATTGCATCATGACAATGTTGGTTGAAATCACTATGAAAATCAAGCCCAGATGTTGAAGGTTTTCAGTCACATGGTTGAGATGCTGCTAGTGTTTTAAATTCTCATATGGAAGTGGTTTTGGAATTCTGAGAAGATGATAGGAACACAAAATTTGGCATGACTTTATAATCAGAAAAGGAATTATATTTTCCTGTGTATATATTTCCAGAATTCCTATAATTGTTGATTCTGTCAGATGCTTAGAGCTTTAGCTTTCTCTGGGTGAATGCAGTAAGTATGCCCACCTGTGGTGTGAGTGCACATGGATGTATCCATGCATACTTTGCATGTGAATTCCAAGTGCCCAAGGGAATGAAGCAGTCATTCTGTGAAGAATTTCTTGGCTGTAAGCCACTCACCCAGCTCCAAGAAGCAGAAAGCAGAGCTGAGTGAGCAGAGGCTGGAACTACTCAGAGGTGAACTGCAGTGAAACCTGCACAAAAGCTCTGAGAATCGGCCACCTGGGATTTGCATAACTTGAGCTTGAGCCAAGGCTCATCAAGCCTGCTATGAATACAGCACAAACCTGGACTTCAGACTGCAGACCATTATTAAACTATTATTTTTCTGTTACTTACAAAATGTTTCTGTGTTTCCTGAGCACAGGGTGAAGCCTTTGCTGCTCTGAGCTCTCCTGTGCTCTGGGGTGCAGCTCCCCAGGGAGGTCTGGGAACACCCCACCCTGGGACTGGCAATTTGGTGATGTTTGTGTTTGGGCAAACTTTTGCCTTTGTTTCTCTCAGGCTTTGGGAAGATCATACTGTCTTCTCTTACTGAAAAGTGGGTCTGAGGTTGCAAAGTTTCAGGATATGCCCGGGGTTTAATCATTCCCTCTCTGTGTCCACCTAATTGTAATGGTATGCAATGAGCATTTACCATTGGATTGGATTAACTGGTTATAAAAGATAGTCCCCTCTACATCGACTGAGATTTGGTGCAAGATTTTTCAAACTGTATTTTCAAAATTAGTAATTCCCATCTGTATTTTGCTCAGTCTTTTTAGAGATTTTTGTTTAAATTGGTTTTAAGGGGATTAAACTGGGTAAAAGGGAATTGGCACTGAAATTTTGTACTGTATGCAGCTATAATTACAACTCAGTAGTTCTCACATGTTCATTTAGGATGCAGCAGACTTTAGTCCTCTTTCCAATAATTTATCTCCTCTGATGCCAAAATGACTCTTGAAGAGAGTTAGGAACTGTTTATGTGGATAATTTTAGCAGAGATGTTTTCAGATCTTATCATCTGACTGAGTGGCAAGTCAAAGATGAAAGAACTTCTTCAGTCTTAAATAAGTTGCTCTCTAATACTTCTATTATTTACACTTGTACATATGCTAAGTATAGTTGACTTGTTAGTTTCAAAGACGAGTTGTAAGCTGACACAGAGATGTGTGAGTCTTTCTTTTACTGGAATGACAATTGAGTGTTCTGCTCCCTGACAGGTGAGGATGGTAAATCTGCTGTGTGTAATCCAGCTACTGCCATGACAGAGGCAATAGTGGATGTACAACTTGCTGAGACCTGAAAGAATAAATATCTGAAAAGGAAATTGTTTGTATTTTCTCATTTATTTTGCCCTCAAGATGACAATAATAAGAATAAGCCTTCATATCAAGGCAGTTACATAGTTCAAACAGGCAAGGAAGCTTTAATGGGATATTGTAGGGGTTTGAGAATATGCTCAGGTTGCACTGTTTTTAGCCTGTCTACAGGGTAAGAAATCTATACAGAATCTACTTTAAAAGTTAAAATAAGAACATAAATAGCCATATCTGAATATCCTATTACAAACTATCCAGTTTATCTGTAGTATGTGGTTCACAATTTCCAGTTACTTATAAAGAAATGGATGTATTGTTACACTATAGAAGATTTTATTAGTTCAGATTTCTGATTTCCTTAGATTTTTTAAGAGGTCATATATCAGGATGGGGATGCAAGTCAAACACTGAAACTGGTGAAATGTCACATTCAGTATAGTTTGCTTTTGATTATTCTGTTTACTGAACAACAGCTTGATCTTTCTATTTGACCCTTTCTTGTAGAATTTCTCTCTCTGTGTGCTATGTGACCTGATCTGTCACTTAACTTGCCTACATGCTTTACCTTGGAGATACTGAGAAGTGTTTACTGAGTATTTTCATCACCCCACTCCACTCCTGGTTTACATTTTCTACATCTTTTACATCTGGGGGCTGCAGTTGTATTCTGAACTCTTTTCTGTTGAAATTGGATTTTTATCATAGGTTTTGCACCACTGATGATGCTGCAGAGACCTCAGTGTGTGTGGAGGTTATTCCAGTCTCCACCTCTTTGGATCATGTAATAGTAGTCATGAATTTGGAGTTTTTGTTGCACTGGATGAGATGTAGGTCACTCAATACTTGATCCAAAGCTGAGAGAAGTCAGGGAAACACTGTTGGCTCTGAAGAAATCTAGAAAAAAACTACTAGGCATAAACATTTTATAAAACACCTCTAGACAAAACAAAACAAAAAGATTCCTTCTTCTTAAATTCATATAAGTGACTGATGTGGATTTGACATTACAAAAAACCAGCATGCCTTGGGTTGCTCTTAGCCTGTATTGCAGAGTTTGCAAACAGTAAAGATGAAATTCAGATTTGATGATAGTTTTGATTCTGATGTGACCAGGGCTAGGGCCACATCTTTGGAATCTTTGGAAATTTAATCATGTTAACTTTTCAAGTTATTCTGCTCTAAATCCTGTGTTGTCATTAGGATTTTATCCTAGTGATTCCCCAGGCAATAACAATGAACTAAAAGCAAAGGCTCTGGGGAGACCTTATTGCAGCCTTTCAATATTTAATGGGGCCTTGTAGGAATGATGGAGACAGACATTTTAGCAGGACCTGTTACAATAAGACAAAGGGTAATAGTTTTAAACTAAAAAAGGATAAATTTAGACGAGATGATAATTTTTTTTTTGTGGTGAGAGATGACACGCTGGCACAGGTTGCCCAGGGAGATGGTGAATGCCTCATCCCTGGAAACATTCAAGGCCAGGTTGGGTGGGGCTCTGAGCAACCTGGTCTAGCTGAAGATGTCTTGGCCAGAAGTGGGTGTGTGTGATTAATGATCTTTACAAGTCTCTTCCAACCCAAACTGATCTATATTCTAACGAAAAAGTTTCTGAGATTCCAGCTTATCAGTGCTTCTTTTAAAAAAGCAAGAGACCTCTTAGGACTGATTGTTACACATGCCAGGCTCTGAGAGGAGAAATGTTATGAGAGGTAATAAATACACTGCTCCACTTTATATTTGGGTAACATCTTGATCTGGAAGATGTTGTTGAATTGAAGCATGCCTAGCCTTGATTACTCATTTCTAGAAAACACATGTTTTACATGTATTTAATTGCTTAATAAAGTAATTGGTGGCATTATTGTGTTGCAGTGTCAATGCCATGTTAACTTAAAACATCGATTTAAAATTTAATATACCTTGTATTTCTAGATGTTCAAGTAATTATCTTTATTGCTGCAGAAATAAATATGGAAATTATCTGAGGCAGTACAATTTTGCAATTTTCTCTGTAATGATTAAGTTTACTGGAATTATTTTCATACACCAGGCAGTTGAAACTGTATGCTTTTCATTCATTTCAGATGTTGAATAGGAAATCTAAAAGGATCAATAACTGATTAACCAAAATCCTGAGAATGCAGTTAGAAGAAACAAAAATCTTTCTGTCACTAACTTATAATGGCAGCTCACAAATTGCAATTAAGGTACTCTGAAACTCTCTAAGAACTCACTAGTGAAAAAAAAAACCAAACAAAAAACCAACCCTGAAAGCAGTGTTTTATTTTGCTGCATGTGGAAGGCCACAAGATTCAACTGGAAAAGATCACAGTGGTGGAAATGTTTGGGTTTGTTTTTTCTGGGCTACAGCATGCTTGAGGAAAATCCTAGCCTCCATTCACCAAGTTTGCTTTTTCACTGTAAACTTTGCTCAGTAGAAATTGCATGGCTTTGCTGAACTTAGAATGTCTCCCTTAGTATGGAAAAGAAGGAATTCCTGCAACTTCATGAAGTTTTAGTAACATTTTAGGTAGGACTGGCTGTTCAGCTTGTTTTGTTTAGTTTCAGATAAATGATCAGATAAATTATTGGTCTAACCCAGCCTGTTCCTGCAGCAACAGGGGAGGATGCTTTGGGAAAGCACAGCTGCTGTCCCATCCACTTCTCTTCTGCTCTTCACTTATCTCCAGCTATAATGATCATGTCAGAGATGTTGTGGGGTATACAGTGAAGATGAAACAGTAGAAATAACAGATAAAGCTGTTTGGAGTTTATTTGAAACTTTTCCTGCTTTGTAGGACAAAAAAAATTAGTTTTTTAAAACAAGGCAATACAAAACAATCTTTCAGTTGACCCTCACAATCTCTATTATCTCTCACTTATCCACTTTTCTTTTTAGCTAGATATGTTGCTCTTCCTTTATGGCAAAAAAATGAAATAAAATAGGTTAATACTTGCAGAAAACATTCCTCTAAAACAGCTTGGGGCAAAAGCAATGCAAGAAGAAAAGTACAACATTAAGTAGCTCAAATACGTACAGAAAAAAAAAAAATAGAAAAATAAAGTATGTGCCTGATTTTGAAGGTTGCCAAATTTGTGCCAGCAAAGTTCTGGAAACCTAGATTTTTGCCTTTGGCCATGACCCCAGTCCTCGTTGACAGGCTGAGCAGTCAGGCTTCTGAAGTGCACTGGGAGCCTGTCCAGAGTCACTGATAGTGATGAGAAGGCTTCCCTGGAGGTGGCTCTGGTGGCACAGCCAGGGAAGCTGTCTGCCTCCTGTCAGAAGCCTGTCTGCTCAGAATGGAGTTCCAGGACAGCCTGGCCAAGAGGGAGAGAGCAGGGCCCTATGGCCACATCGTTACAGCTCTGCATCTGCTTTGGCTTCAGAAGATGTTTGCAGATCCTGTCCCTACTGGAAATCAGTGGCAGCTTCCCAGGACTTCACAAACTTGTGCCCTAAATAGAGCCAACCAAAGAGAAAAGGCAAACACAAACTATCCCCAAATAGGAAAGCACAGCAGAATATTCTATTTTGTTCAATTTGTTAATTTTATATGAACTGTTATCTGCTACTTCTAATGCTTTTGTAACGTTGAATAAGCATATCTCCATTGAGATGTGACTGAAGGGTGTCCCAATAGTAAGGATAACTGAGGTGTTACTGAGCTTAGGAGGTGCTGCTAACCCCTGAGCATCAAGCAAGGAGAATTTCTCCAGGGAGGGACTGTTTTCAGAGAATGCATCTGCATCCTTATGCAGAAATAGATATCAGCTAAGGTCTAAACTGAGCAGTGCAGTTACTCTTGGTGAAGTGATAATGAGTCTTTGCTCAATGTTTAATCCTTCAGTTAACCTGCTTAAATTACATTTTCTTTTTTGATGCAGATTAGGTGCTAACCAGAGATTCAGGATTTGTCTTCTGACTTTCTCAGTGGTGAGAAGAAATCAACTGTATTCCCCTCTCAAGACATGTGAGAGGTTGATGAACAGGTTGGCAATAGAATGACACCTCTCCATCAGGTACTTGTGTTTCTATATTTTTATAAAAATTGTTCTATCAAGTGTACAAAATAAATTAAGCCCATATTTCAGGCCCTGTTCCTTTGGGCCTAAGTAATTTCTTGAGTCTCAGTAATGTGGTTATTAACTCTCCACTGCTTATCATGTACGTGCTTAGTAATCTGATATTCATTTGAAATGTGAAACTCATGGGTGGTATTTTTTTATCTCGTTTGATAAAGATTTTGACAAATTCTGCCTTCTGACAGATACTCTGTCACAGTGCTTTAAGGGGAAAAAATGCAGCAGATAAATTTCAACTTCAGGCCCTCCTCTAGCATCTTCGACAGGTCTGTAAAAACAAACTGATGGATGATGTCACAGGAGCCCTGAAGGAGTTGCACAGTAATGACCACCATCATCAGGCAGAATACTTTCCCATCAATCTCAACCAGGAGAGAAGGGACTGTTATTTTAATGCAGTGGAAACATTTTTAATGGGGTGTTTAATGGGGTTCTACACATATCTTATTTACCGGTAATATGTTGAAACATATTGGGGAAAAATTTCCCTTAATAATATTTTATAAAAACTCCAGCCTAGAGCTTGTTTGTTTAGATGTGCATTTTTTCAATTGTTTTGAGCTTTTCCATCATCCACGTTTTGTCTTAAAGAGGACCCATAACTGATAGCTAATTTTCTTCTCACACAAATTGACACTGGACTAGTTCTATAGAAACAGCTTTGTGCCTTTGAAATTCGTTGGCAAATTTCCTGAGATGATACAGTATACGATTTGCAAGCATGGCAAATTTGGTGTGGAAATTTCAGAAAGTGTTTATTACATAGGATAAAGAAATAAACAGTTTTAGAAGTTAGAGCCCCTTTTCATTGCTGTTGTCGGTGTTGCTTTTATGTAAGTTAATAATAATTTACTTTTTAAATCACTTCAACTAGTTCTTTATGTACTTTGTGGAAATAATAGGAAATATTTGTTGTTGTGGAAATCATCTGCCTGGCTTTTCAAGCAGTGCTATTTATCTGTGTCTTGTTGCACATCCCCAGCAGAGGTTTGGGCACTGAATGAAATGCTGATTAGCTGTGTGCCCCTCACACAGGGCAGTTGGATCTGCGGTTACATGTGTGTCCACTGCACCCTCGTGGTGTCCCTGGTTGTACTCGGCATATGTTGTTGAATCTTTTCTGGAAGGCTGTTTAATTTCTGGATGCTCAAGATGTAAGAGAAGATCATTTTTCTCCTAAAATGAAAGTTTCTATTTAGTCAGTGAGCATTCCTGTGTATTGCCTTCCAACCCAAAGGAGAAAGGTACCTGTGCTGTCAGCTGCTCCAAACCTGCGTCTAATCACAGAGCTTCCAGATGCAGCCCTCCCTGAGTATCACTAACATGGGCACACAGGGATATTTTACTGTCCCTTCAGGCCTGCACAAGGATCACCTGTGCTGAAGCCCTGTGGCATCAGTCAGCTCTATCTCCAGAAAATATTTCACTCCAAAAAAGGCAAAGGCAGACAACTCTTCTCTTTCTGAATGAAAATACTGCTGTGCCTCTTGGAATCTGGTATCTTACATAGGTATGGCTGGATCTCTGCTTTTTAATTCAATGCATTTAAAGCAGCCTACCTTGGTTTTTGCAGGACTTTAGTAATAAGTAATCTCAGTTCTTTAAGAGTGGACTTGCAGCAGCAAATACACTATATCCTCTTGGAATTTGAAGCTTCTGTGTGATGTCTGGCTGCTGAGAAGTTTAATCTTCTTGAAGAACTAATTTTTTTAGATGAGGTAGATCTTTGTATCTAAACTGAGACTGTAGTCAGTGGCTGGGGCTTTGCAAAGGGTTTATTAATTTCTCTCTGTTATCTGGAATTTGCCTGTTCTTGCAATCAAATAGATGAGTAAAATAGAGATGTGGAGAATATAGATGATCAATGGATATTCTGTTCTGACCAGTAATCTAATGGCAGACTGTCATGTGTCTCCACTGACTCTATTTACAACTGCCTGCAACTGAGACAGAAAATATTGCTCAATTAGATTAAAAAATTAGTTTTTAATTAATTATTCAGTGCTGTCTAGCAGAACTGGAATGTGTCCAGTGGGTACCTGGAAATGCTCCCTACTTACACATATGGTACCATGAGTGGAATGAACTCAGTTGCATCCAAGGAGGATGTGGTATATATCCATTCTCCTCTAAAAAGTATATTGTTGACAGCCTGCTGTTCTCTGTATTCTTCCTGTGCACTGGACTGAGATTTTTTCATTTCATGCATCATCATTCACAGCTTGCTGGAGTAATTCCATAAAGTCAGTACATATCCCCCATACACACAAACAGAAGAAGGAACAATATATTTTTGCTGTTGTTTTTGAAAGCTGGACACATTTGCATAGATTTCATTTTCCTTTTTGTCTGCTAGTGAAGTCTATTGAGCGGGAAGGAAGAACAACCTCTAGTTATTTTAAGCTCTTTCTAAGCTTGAAGTCCATTACTAATTTGTTACAGAGTTTGGTTTTATTTATGGTTTTTATCACTTCAGTTAATATGGAAAACAACCTTGATTTAAAAGAAGAGGTATTACATAGGCTAGCTGAAATCACCTTGATAGTGCTTCACCCCTAAGAGCTAAGACATTAAATTAAAACTTGTGAGGTGAGTGTCCTCTTGGCTTTGATCTAGGTGTGCATATGGACTTACAGGTCCATTTTCTGCTATGTAGCCTTTCCCACTGATTCATAAGGATCAGCAAGAAACAGATCATTGCTCTAAGAGTTTCTTGGCATGGGGACCCCTCAGCTGGTGAGGAGGGACTATAAGGGATGTGGGGCAGTAAACTGCTGTTCTCTGGGCTTGATCTTAGCATGCCTTTTGCTACCTGGTATAGTTTAAAACATCAAAATTACCTTATGAATCAGCCAGTATCTCGTTGGCTTTTTGTATCTTTGTGGTGGGAAGTACAATATATTTTTCCTTTCATCAAGGTGTGCAGCATGCTGCTCATGCTGCTCGTGCTCCAGGTTGTAGCTGGGAACCTTTGGCAGTAGTGTCAAACTGAGGATCTCCCACTGCTGATTTTCCTTGCTGTCCCTCCCCTGATCTCTGACTGCTGGCTCCTGGCTTTGTGATATCCTGTCAGCTGTGGAGTGGTACTGAGAGCAGGGCATGAATGAAGAAATAGCACCCCGTGGTAGGGATGGCATAGGGAAAAAGGGATTCCTTGAACTGCCTGTGTCACTGCATCTTCTGAAACCTCAGCACTGCTGCTTGGAAGAGGTGGGAATATCATGACCAGGGTCTAATCAGCAGAGCAGGGGGACATGTTGATCACTGTCATGTGCTATGTGTGCACAGAGATACCCATCCACTTCCATAAAAGACAGCTGAAAACTCTCATGAATCTTGTCCAGAACACAAAGTGTTAGGGTTGAACTGAGACTGAACGGCATGGTCTAGAGACTGATAAAATAAACATGTGGTTTAGGTGCTGATTAAAGATGTATGTGTTTATGAGGGAAAACAGCAGGGAGTTCTCAGAGGCAGATAGAATAATGGGGAATTAACAGCATCAGTGCCATGTTTCAAAACAAGATGGAAAATGGGGAGGTTTTGAGGCTTATTGCTGATTCTAAGAGACACAGTATTAGGGAAAATCTTACTGGTTTGAGTTTTTCTTTGTTTAAGGAAAATTACCTCATACATTCTTTATTATTAAAGACAACTGCATCAAATTAATGTGAGACTGGTCAAGTAAAAAATAAAGTGATTTTTTTTTAAAATTTTGGTTTTTTTTCATCTGTTTTCCAGTGCTGGATGTTATTTTTTTAGAAGCAGTATATCATAAATTCACCTTTTCAGGTTAAATCTGATTCGGCACTTAATACTGCTCACCTAGGATGGGCATGATTAACTATGGCAACTGAGCCCTGGTTTCTGGAACTCATATTTTTCCTGTAGAATTGTTTTTTAGTTGGTTGATTGGTTGGTTTTTAGATTACTGATCTGTGGCTTTGAAACTGCATCCTAATACATAATATATGGTCTAAAGTAAGCGATGTTATTTCACATTTATATCTCCATAGATTTCAAGGGAATGATTAATAAGTATCATAGTATCTCAATATCATCTAATAATATATCATTAACATCTTAACATGATATCTTTCATAATATCTCCTAGTCTGGGCAAACATTTGCTGCATGAGCATCCAGCTCACGCTCTGAGGATGTCTCAATGTTTGGATGGTAAGGTTGTTTAAAGGCAGCTCACAATGGTACAAACTTTTCATAGAGCTTCTAAGCCAAAGCTGAATTCTGCTTTGCACTGTGTGGAAAGTACAGGCACTGCTAGAAATTGCTCTTTGTGAATCAGCCTGAGTCTGTGTGTGCTGTGCAGTCACAGCAGTACCTGTGCAGGTGTGACCTTTGCATGACCTTTGTCTTCCACATCACAGGGAAAGTCATCATTGTAGTCAAGGCACTTTTGTGCACCTCAAGCTTTTAGGAATAATGTATATTTATGTCTATTGATATCCTGACAGAAAAGAGAATTTCTAGGTTTTTAACTGAGCAAGTTTTGTTTCAGCCTTTTTTCTAAACTCAGCTTAAAGGGAAATATGAGTACATATTCTTGTTGATGTTTCTGAGTATATCTGTATTGTATGTTAACACACTTTCCTTTATTTAAGGAAAGAAATTAAATCCTTTTCTTCCAGTTTCAGCAATATTGTTTGAATAATGTGTCAGGTACAGATTGGACTCTGCTCCCTTCAGCAGTACAGCACTGCAAGCAGTGATCATGTACAGGTTTGAATGCTTTGTAAGGAGCTCAGCGTTCCCTGATACCAAATAGTTTGATAAAATGTTATAGAGAATTAAGAGTAGGGACCAAAAATATCCCAGGGATTGCAGGCTTAGCCTTTCCTCAGCACTAACAATTCCCTCCCCTGCTAAACAGGAGCTCCAGCCTTTGGCAGTGTGTGCCAGGGGGCTGCCAGTGAGGGCGAGGGGCTCCGTGCTGAGCAGAGCTGTGGGACGAGGCAGGAGTGTGTTCCTGCTGAAAGCAAAAACACACCAGGGTCACACAGACCCTCAAGATGCTGCATCTCAGAATTGTTCAGCACTCAGCATCTGCCAGTTTGCCTATGTGGCCAATACTGACAGAGAAGTCAAACCTTAGGCGTTAGTTCTTCCTTTATTTTTCCTCTTTTGGAAGGTAATTTGATCTGTGCTGTGGACAGTTTGAAAATGTGGGAGCTGGAATATCGCTGGGGAAGTGGAGCTGCAGTGCTGCCCCTGTGTGCAGCCCCCCACACCTCCACTTTGCAGCCTTGGCCAGGACCAGGATCCTGACATGAAACCAGCTACAAATCTGCCCAGGAAGTCTTGACAACTGCTTTCCTAAAGGTTGCAAATGGATGGAAGTGTTGCTTACTGTCTTTATTTTTATCTAAGCCACCATATTTTAGGTCAGGAGTACTTGCCAGAGACTTGCAACATTGTGAAATGAAGTCTGCCTTGCCTCTGCTTCCTCAGAAGATGAGCTACTTCCATAAAAATCCCAACCCATGGCTGAAAGTTATTTAAACTTATTCTGTCACAGCAAGATCTTTTTCTTAGTGATAACTGAAAGCTGATAAAATTACACTAACGAAATGTGATTTTAAAAGTTTGATCTTGCATTTGACAAGTTCAAACTAGCATGCCAAATTAGTCTATAATACTAAATCTTATTTTGTTTTCTAAGTTTTAATTCACTTAAAAGTCATGATAAAATTAGATTTTTATTTTCAATGGGAAAAAAGGAGAGTGAAATATTTGTGTAACATTTTTAAACATTGAAAAGATGTCATTAGTTCTACTTTCAAGGATCATCAGTTTGTGTTAGTAGGGATAGGATTGAACTCAAGGAAATGAAACCAAGTACCTCATAGTGAGAAATCACCCCTCTCTAAGTGTTCTTTCTCTCTTTTTTTTGGAGAGTTTTTTCCAAGTGTGAGGAAGAATAAAATATTCAATCATCACTTAATACTTTCAGAGGAATGTAGCACGGTAAAAATCTGTACCTAAACTCCAAGCATTTTAACCAGTCCTGTATAATAGAAATAATTTAGTAGCAGTTTATGCTCAGTTATAATGAGACATGCAGACAAACCAAGGTAGATTAAAACTCAGAGTCCAAGTTCTGTTCTTAATTAATACCAGTGTAAATCTGCAGTAAATTCACTGAACACAGTATTACAGCAGGATCACTGAAAATAGATTGGGTGTCAAATGTACCACAAAATACTGTGCTCTTCTTGCTCATTTAACACAACTCCATTTGTATAATAATGTAAAGCTAATTGTCCTACCCTAAGTTAGCACGTTATATTGGTCTGTAGCTCTTAATTAGCAGAACAGGCTTTTGAGTAATTTGGAAGTACACTGTATTTAAAATTCACGAGGAATTTAAGATGTATTAAATTAAAGATAACATCGCACACAAGTCATTAGAGTGACAACTTAATTCCATATCCTAAATACTTGATTTAGCAGCACAGTTCATTGTTGCCAGAAGCAGCTCTCACACATGAAGAGACAGCTACAACACTTCTTCCCTCTGGCTCAGGGGCAGCTCCTTCATGAAGGGCCTGGAGGCTGCCTGGGCCATTGCCAGCCAAGCCACTCTGGATTGAAATATAGAAATTTATCTCCTCTCTCCTGCCTCCTCAAAGGCAGCTCGTGCTCTCAGATTAAAATCTGACAAATCATGAAAGTGTCAGAACAAGCAGCAGAAATATAGAATAATTATGTCACATTTGCAAAATTCAGTTGGATTATTTTATGGTTAAGATCTCAGAATTAACTGTCTTTGCAGAGTCATAACAGTGCATCTTTTAAAAGCTTAGTTAGACAGAACTAGTTGGATGAAAATTCCTTGTTTAAAGCTTTCCTACACTTTAAACTGAGTTTTTCAACACTCAGTGGTAATAAGGCACCTCGTTATCACAATGACAGAAATGCTATTGTGTTCAGAATATGGGATAAATATGATTGTCACATCTTACGAAAAAGAAGACTTTTGTATCATTTTAACCTATCATTAGGATACAAGACATACCATAATTCTTACTTTTATTATGGTAATTTAGCAACCATCTATAGACCCAGAACTTGCTGTGTCAGATATATCTTATCACCTGCTGCAGTGATGGGGAGACAGCAGGTCTGCATGGCAACTCCCTGCATTGTAAGGGTGAACTCCTGCCCCAAAGTCCAGGCAACACCAGGACACCACCAGCTCTGACCAGTCTTTTGTCAATTTGAGCAGCATCTCTTTCAAGCCACTACAGTGTTTTATTACAGAAACTTTTAAAAGACCTACTTGGAAGTTTGAAGTTGCTCTGTCTGTTAGGAAGAGGGATGGCACATTTCAGCAATAGTGTCATGGGCAAAAGGGAATTTAAGTTTTCTTCTCCGGTTACTTTTCAATGGCAACAAAGTTGATGCAAAGCCATTTTGTAGATCTTCCCCTCAATTCTTGTTATTCATGTTCTTGAACAGAACATAGAATCTGAACACAGGTCTGGCATTTAAACTGAAACTCACCTCTCCTCTTTTCTTTTCCAAGGAAACATGGGAAAATCAAACCAAAAATTTCTTAGCTCTCTTTCACTGGTTTTCCAATACAAGAATGTAGCTCTTCAAAAGGATTATTCTGTTAAAAATGTATACTGTATCTCGGGAAGGGTGGAGATCTCCTTCAGTCATGTCTATGTGTTTTTCCATATTTTTATCAGTACCTGCCTTCCCAGTGGATCCCAGGCTGAGCTGACAGTGGGCTGCGGGTGTCACCCAGAGCCACCTCGCAGCTCTGGCACTCATAGAGCTGAAGCTACAGCCAGGGAGCCAAAGGCACAGGGCCACCAGGGATGGGACAAATCCCAGGCAGCTCTGCCCAGCACAAGCCCAGAGAGCTCCTGGGGCTCTGCTCTCCAGGACAGAGCCAGCCCGTGGCCTTCTACTGGCAATGGCAGAACTCATATGAACAAGGCCACAGCAGTCATATTTATGCTGGCTATGAGAGAACTACTGGCATTAGCAAGGGCACACTGAAAATTAAACAGAAACTGTCCTGTCTGGCAGCCTGAGTGTCAGAACCTGGGTACTCCCTTCAACCACTCCTACCTCAGATCCAGTGCTGAGTGACTAAGTGTAACATCATCTGTTTGGATGTGCTCCTTTAGGACCACTCAGCTTCAGAGAGGACTCAATATCATTTTTGGCTAAAGCAGGAGACTCTCAGTAGGTATTTTTCATGCTTGCTGTGGCAGAGGCTCTGTAGAAAAAGGCATTAATGTATTTTGTCCTTCTGCTTTTCTATAATCGCCCAGGCAAAACTACAAGAACAAGCCAACCCTGCATGAGAGATGAATGCATTTCAGGATAGGTAAACAATTTTACATTTACTTGTCATCTACTTTTTCAGTTCAGCAGAAAAAACTGAATCTCCTTCACCCAAGCTATGCTAGATGACAGGAAGATATTTGCTACTGTATTTTCTTAGAAAAACAGAGGAAATGAGTCCTCATGCTCCTATTTCCTGCATGGGTGTTCTAACTATTGGATTCAGTACTGTCACCTGGAAAAAAGGCAAACAAAAGGCAGAGTGAACTTCCTTCCATTTTTTTAAAAGAAGGGGAGCGAGTAGGCACCTTGTTTTAGAGGAAATGTGAACGTGAAGAGCTAAGAGATGCTTCCTCTTCAGGGGCAGGACACTTGGCATAACTCTGTCCTTATTTGCTGGTTGTTGAAGAAAATACAGTGTTTAGGCAGCTCAGCATCTGTAGGGCAATCAAAAGTTCTGCCATATTTTTACATTGCCCTCTGCTGAGAGCCTCAGCACCTGGTTCAAGGCTCTACATTTTGTTTACATATCTTTATTTAATTCTTCATTTTATAGGCATTTTAATTACACCTAATGCTTAACCTCTCTGTCCCTTCCTGAAACCAGGGGACAAAAGACAGTGCATCTGTACTATAGAGGATACATGCATCAGATGTAAAGCATTCAGAGAGTTTGATAAAAATATGGTTGTGGAGGAAGATGAATGTTTCTTAGAAATAATAATCTGAGCCTGATCTTGTGGAAGAGTTAGAACTAAAAATAATGGTTTTGGAAAGGTATGTTGGTGTTCAGAAGTCCAGTTTTGACTGAGAAAGATAAGAAAATTGTTCTGGCAAATGTGATGGATACAGAAAGGCGTGGTGTTTTCTGGCTGAAATAATCCTGAAGGAATTTAATCTTACAGTGCTGGTAGCACTGGCATTTGGTATGCTACAGCTGCAGCAGCATGCCCAGAAAATTTAAATTCAGTGTGACAGTTCGTAAGGTGACATTAAATAGAAATTAACAATTTGTAAAAGTGTTTTCCAGAGTTTTATCAAAGGAGTAGAAGATGCATAGGACAATAAGTCAAGTTTCAGAAAACGTGTTCCAATTACACTTTTGGAAATATGATTATTTCAATTCATGTGGGAATTTCAAATAAGGACTACCAGAGCAAGAGGCTCACTAACAATATGAAACCAAAGTATTGTTTTTCTCTGCAAGTATTCAGCACACTAAATTTACTCTTATAATAGTATCATATTGTAACTTTAGAAAATTAACTTCCAAGAATATGCTTTCTTGCCTTTACATTATAATAGCATTTTTGTTTCATGAAGGACCATAAACATCTGTAGAAATAGAGGATTTTAAAGTGCTAATTAAGTGTATTTATCACTTTTAGGAGATTGATGGATTTTTAAAAATCAGTCTAGTCATATCCCTGAAATGTAAATTATGTCATTTTGCTTTATATTATATTTTATATTAAAATTTCTTTATGTTGTTTTTAAATAGAATAGAAATGAAAAAAGAATCTAATGAGATACTAATTTTTACTAGTTTATTTAGTCCCTGCTTCTCTTTTTTACTTCTAGTGTGCTAATGCTTGTGGTCCCTTTTTTGGATTTTTTTTTAGTTAACCTTTATTTACACTCAATCTTTTCTTAGATGCAGTTCAATGAGGGTTAACAGTATTTGACATCTATCTGTAAAATGAAGAGGGAAAAAGGTGGGTATTTTTGTTTTGTTTTACTTTGTTTGGGGTTTTTAAAGAAAAAAAAATCTAGAAATACTTTTTCTTGTAGTTCACTAATATATCAAATGGTGTCATCTCAGAAAGATATTTATTTAGTATGTTTTAGCCTTACATAAAGAGAAGAATTAATCAAAGTTCTTTTGGCCATTGTTTCTTAGGAAACATGTTGTCAATAACTAAACATTTTTTAGCATGCAAGCCCTTCACAGCCCTTGTTTCAGAGACATATTGTGTTTCCTGGCAAACAACAGTATTGAAGGAACTGGCAAGGTATTTTAGAGGACACTGAAAGCTTTTGGTATCACCTCAATGAGAAGATTTTACTCTCTTTTGCTTTGCTGCAGACAAACAAATATGGAAATTATTCAATTTGCCCTTCTGGATTGTGTTGGGTGCTCATGGGCAGAGTGTTTGTTTCAAGAAACCCCTAATTTGTTGATTTTTTTTGCATAGGGTACCATAACCAGTACCTATCAGAAGTGCCTCCTGCAGGCTCCCTGTAGCAGTTATTTATCCTGTGCCCTGGGGCAGCTGGGGGGGTTCACTCTTGTCTCCAGCTGGTTTATTCCCACCCATGTAGGTCACTACTGGGGAATTTCTGGACCATCCAGGGAACTGAGGAGCACCCAGGCACTGCTCTGCCATCCAGCTATGCAACTATAACAGAAGGACTTACAAATTCCATGGCTCCTACCCCAGTGGGAAAATTCTTCTCATTTGTCACAGTTAAAAACCAACCACCGGTGCAAAATTAGTTGTTTGCTTAAGATCATAGCTATACTTTTGCAGTAACAGAGGATGGATAAATGAGATTGTTTTCCCATTATTTCACAGTGAGGTTTTAATCAAAGTTCTGAAGGTTCTTCAGATTCAGAGGTTATATGGGCTCATTGTGATTTGCCTGTACTTTAAAAAGATGCACATTGGTAGTTGATGTGATAGTCAAGTACTTGCAGTTCTTAACTTCCACCATCTGTGAATCAAGATGACCTTGGTTCTTACCCTTTCCAAATAAAATGCCTGGTTCATTTGCTGAGATTTCTCTCAGTAGAATGTGTGACCGTAAAGAGTTCAGCATTTTTGCTGAATGATAATCTGCTTGGAAACAGCAGAGAGCTGGGGGAAATTGACTCCTCAAGTGTTATCCTCATGTGTAAGAAGTGAGAATCCAAGGCTGAATTTCTGCTTTCAGTGTCCTGACTTTACAATTGCAGGCACCCTCGAATGAACTGCTGCTTGTTTTATAAGTGGGAGTAATTATTGCACTTATAAGTAAATTTGTGATTTGTCACTCATTATTTAAGTGCTAACATTTTTAATTACATTAATTTAATTACATTAAATTATATGCAAATCGATTACATTACCGTATTTAATGTAATTTTCTGACTTGGGATGTTCTCAAGTAATTGCAAAGACAACTAATTCATTTTCATGATTTTTTAAAGTGTTTTTGTTGCCATTTTCTTTTTAGAATTTAAATGGAACTGGGATATAAATTTAAATGGGGGAAAGAAAACAAAATACTTCAGAGAGTAGTTAGAAATATCTCAAATCTTAGTTGCTCCTCAAGATCTATGAAGTCCTATCTCGAGAAAGATAAAAAAACCCCAAAACAGCTAAGAGATGGTAATCAAGTTATCTTATTTATTGCTTTAGGTAGCTAATGAAACTTCTTGAAAAGTCTTCAAAAGTAAGTCAAAAATATTAGTAATTTTAAAAGTCTCTTATATTTATTAATACTAAAGCATTTCTTATTATAATAAGCACCCAGTGGTGTAAGTGATAGGTACAGCCCCTAATGGCCAGATCCAGAAGAAAATGATCCTATATTTGAATTCAGCTTATTTTATGGCAGAGCTTAAGAAAAGTTGCAATCTGCTTTCTGTGCTGGGGTTTGTGAAAATGAATTAATTCTGTTAAGGACACAGTCTCCCTAATGACTGCTTAATAACTGATTTAATGTTAATGCTGTAATAATACCTGGGGTTTGTATCTTCTGATGTAACTGATTCATCCATGTCAGTGACTACACTTTCTCTCCATACCAGGGAATTATAAGATGCATCAAACTATACCAAAGGGAGAAAGAGTGACAATTATTTTTGTGTAAAATCTGGCTTTGCAATATTTGCTAGAATGCTTACCTAGAATGTCCTAAATTTTTTATGCTCAAATGTCAAAATTTTTCAAAAGAAGTTTTCTATAATGTTATATTTTAAAAGAGAGACTCAAAGACATGGGAGTCCTTTCTGTTGAGTTTCTAGAATGCTGTCTTGGGTATTTGAGGACTGCCATGGTTTTGCACGTGGAAAGGGTCTCTTCAGAGGAACTGCAGTGATTCCTTCAGGTTTCTAACACAGACCAATGGTTTAAATAATGGGAAATAAATTAGGGAAATAAAGCTAATAAAAGCTTTATTAGTTTTAATAAAACTGCCAATGCAGTTTAGGTATGGTTTGGTCCCAGCAGCAGCACTTTTTATAGCTGGAGTGCTGGACCCTGCCTTGACTGATGCTCCTTGCTGGGCTTGGAGTAGCTCAGGGAGAGCTCATTCTGAAGGGTCACTGGTGCTGTCTGTGCTGGGATCTGGCAGCACTGCCAACCCACACCTCTCTGCATGGCATAGGTGAGAAACACAGCCAGCAGAAGATTTCCAGTTTGATCTAAAAATTTATTTCAAGTTACACAAAATGCAGCTGAGTCAAAGCTTAACTAGTTGATTTATGGCTCCTAGACAGTTTTTTATTCAACATGTTGGTGGTTGTTAAGATATAATTTATCTTCAGCACTAACTGCAGTTTTTTAAAGAATAATAACAAACATGCTCTGAACACAACTTAAAATCTGTGTCTTAATATAGACCTAGAATAAGCTCTTCCTGATTAATTTTGAATAGTTTGCCATATAAAAATAAACTACTGAAAGATGTTTCTGAAAAAGAGTGCATTTCACTTTCTTTTTCTTATTTGTCAATCACTGCAGCTCAGTAGATTCATCTCTGAGTCAGGTTGGCTCCTCAGCTGCATCCTTTAAAAAGTACTGGATTCTTCCACTAGGAGAATATGAAAATGATCAATGCAGTAATGTTGATATGTTGTGGCAGTGTTTCTGAGTTGAAATCTTTTGGGGTTTTGGCTGTAATGTTTTGGCATACACACTTCTGTTGAAAATCTGGTGCCTGGTTAAAAAAAAACAACAGCAAAAAAAAAGATGAACCCAGGTTTTATAACAACAAATATTGTCACACCTTCACAGAAAAAACTGGGAATATTTTAAACTCCATTTAATGCATTTTAACTGAGCCATTTGAAAATATGTAACTGTGCCTGCTGTGTCCTTCATAGCTCTCTTGCAACACTTGTTTAATGCTCTTTTTTTTTCTTTTTTTTTTCAAGCATTCCTGGGTGCAGAACTTTCAGTCAATGGGAGCATTGGTNGGAACCTGTAAAAATGTGCAGAAGCTGTTCTTTGAGAAAACAGACCTCTTGGCTGCCCTTAGCAACAGCACAGGATTATGGATTAGGAATGGCAGTAATTGTCAAGTGTAAAATACATGTTGGTGTTGGTTTGGTGAGTACAGGTGCATACAAAATGACTAGTGCTTGGGTAGGGGCAAGAGTATACAGAATATTTCTTTCATACAATAGGAAGAGCAATTGAATTAGTTTGCAAATGCTTGCTTCAGTTCTGAGCTCTACTCCATGAGAAACATGAAGGCAAAAACTTTGTCAGTTACTTCGAAGGGATGATGCCTGAAATTATTGTGATTTTTAAATTGCATTTTATTTCATCAGTTTCCTCCAGGATTTTTATATACTTACAAAAAAATTCAGAATTTTTTAGTTCTTTTATTCCAGTTTTATAGAGAGAAGATAACCATGAGCCCATTCTGATCCAACCAAGTTATATTTACAGGGGAGAAGTAGCAAGTGTCCCTGCTGAGCCATGATTTACAAGGTAAATAGCAAATGGCAAAGATTAAGTGATGGTTTTCCCTTGTTTGGTGCTTAAGGGAAGAAATAGGGTTACTTCTCTGTTTAACTTGGGCTAAGTAATGCCACTCTTACAGTGTATCATTCTGTGCAAGTGCTTCACTTCTTCAAGATGGGCATCTTGGGAAATGAACATGTCAGGAATTAGTGTTTTAAACTTGATGCCCTTCCTAGTTGAGGGAAATAACTTTTTCCTATCCTTTTCTTGCTTCAGACTGCAGATTTGAAAATTCCTCAACAAAAAAACCCCAAAAAAGCAACTTGAGAGGTGAGGAAAGGTTCCTACTGAAAATCTTTCCAGCTTGACTATGATCAGCCTGGCTGACCATATAAAATAGAACTTCATGTTACATGTTGATTGCTGAAATGTCTAAAGTGTATTTTAACATGAAAATAATAATACTGAATTTTATCTGTGGGTGAATTATGCAGACACCAAAAATAGCAGACTTCCTTAAACACAGTGAATTGTCAAGTTTGCTCTGTAAAGAAAGCTGCTGACACGGAACTCAGAATCATTCTGGGCACATTCTGTGTACAGAAAAAACCCCAGTATGCTGAGCCAGGCTGCATGTTTTTGTTGCTGTCCTTTGGATAACAACAAGCACTGCTTCACCAGCTCAGAGCAATATACATACAGGATTATTACTTTAGGAACACTTCACTTTCATATGCTAAGGGAATAAGAATCTACTGTGAATTTTTAGCAGCAGCAAGAGACAGAAATTGAGTAGTGAGAGCTTTACATTAGGGGGCTGGAGACCCAGCTCACAGATGAGATGGGATTTAAAAGCAAAGCAGGCTCAGGGCGTGGTTAGGGCTATGGCATCACTGGAATTACAAAACCAAAACAGGTATCATGTAACTGAGCACTCTGTTGGACAACTTCAGGGCACTTAAGGTAGTCAGGAATGATGAGAATGGGGGTTGTGCTGTAAGGCATGGTGATAATCCTGTTGGGAGCTTGTAGGAATAGGATCACAGAATGATGTGGGCTGGAATGGACCTTAAAGCCCCCTGCCATGGGCAGGGATGCCACCCACCTAAATCAGCGTGCCCAGAGAACCATCCAACCTGGCCATCAACACTTCTGGGGGTGGGGCATCCACAGCTTCTCTGGGAAACCTCTAGCTCTTTTTAAGTACTGGAAGACTGCAGTGAGGTCTCCCCAGAGCCTTCCCTTCCCCAGGCTGAGCAATCCCAGCTCTTTCAGCCTGTCTTCACAGGAGCCCATGTTTCAGCCCTGCAATTGCCTTGTGGCCTCCTCTGGACCTGCTCCAACAGATCCAGGTCCTTCTTGTGCTGAGGACTCCAGACCTGGATGCACTGCTCCAGGTGGGCTCTCACAAGAGCAGAGCAGAGGAAAATCCCATCCCTTGACCTGCTGGTTGCCCTGTTTGGATGCAGCCCAGTTCTTCATCCATGAGAGTGGAACAGGTGAGAACTCTGTCCAGTTCTGGGCCCCTCAGTTTAGAAAGGATGTTGAGATGCTGGAACGTGTCCAGAGGAGGACAACAAGGCTGGTGAGGGGCTTGCAGCACAAGCCCTGTGAGGAGCAACTGAAGGAGCTGGGGTTGTTTAGCCTGGAGAAAAGGAGGCTCAGGGGTGACCTCATCACTCTCTACAGCCACCTTTCATGTGATTGTAGTCAGGTGGAGTCAGTCTCTTCTCCCAGACAGCCACAGACAGAATGAGAGGACACAGTCTAAAGCTATGCCAGGGACAGTTCAGGTTAGATGTTAGAAAGAAATTCTTCACTGGAAGAGTGATTGGGCACTGGAATCGTCTGCCCAGGGAGGTGGTGGAGTCACCATCCCTGGATGTGTTTAAAAAAAGATTGGACGTGGCACTCAGTGCCAGGGTTTAGTTGATGAGGACGAGTGATGTCACAGGTTGGACTAGATTATTTTAAAGATCTTTTCCAACCTAGTTCATTCTGTGATTCTATGAATCAGGAACATATTAAAGGCAATTGAGCACTTCACAGGTAATGGTGTCATACTGACTTGCTTCTGAACAAAGTGGAGCATGTTGCCTTTTGCAGGCTTATTGACTCTTTTGACTGCTGTGTGTTTGTTACCATTTAGTGGGAATTGGATCTCAGGTGCTGTCCTATCCGTTTGGGAAAAGGTGCCCTGTACCTGACTTTCAATTTTGTAAATGAAAAGTAATACTTAGTGTTTGGGGATAATTTAGAAAAGCAAACATGTTTGTAAATACCAATGAATATGTCTCCTCTCGAGTAAGGAGGTTTTTTTATTTTTGTTTAATTTGAAAATTACACTGGAATGTCAAAAATTTTCAGTTCCCTTTCCTTACTGCAGGAAAAAAGAAATGCTGCTATTTGTAAAGCTTAATCTCTCATTGATAAATATGTTTTACTCAATGTTTTTTCTGAATTACTTCATTACAATCTGAGGCGATCAAATGCTAGGCTAATCTTGGATTTTTGACCATGCCTATTTTTCTAATGTAATTAAAAATTTGTCCAAATCAAACCAGAGTGAAAGTCTCAAGGTATACTTTATACAGAAGAGATGAACTAAGAACCAGCCCACATGATGAACATATGTTTCACAATGTGTTAGGTTTAGTGAAATGTGATTTTGGCATTGGCGTTCCTGATTAATTTGCAAATTAAACTGTTTAGAACTCCAGAGGAACCAGAATACAGCTGGGCAAACAAGTTTGTTGTTTCTGACAATTTTTAAGAGATCTTTCTGGTTGTGTCAACAGTCCAATGACAGCTGCAGGTTATTAATTGTACCAAGTGTGTTCTGTCTCTACAGCCTTTTCTATTCATTGCCACCAAGAACAGGGAGAGTGAATTTTCTTGTTATAAACATAATTTATGGATCTTATTAAAGACAAATACAATCTAGTGAGGACTGAACTTATAAATGCATTTTTACAAGATAGTTAAAGCTCTATCTAAATTTTAAAAACTGATGAGTGGAATGAAGCAAAGTCTCAACGTGAACACCTAAATGTTTTCTTTCTGAAACTATAGCCTTTATTTCTACTATGCTAGATTTATACTACACAAGAGCTGGAACTCTGGAACTAATAATGCCAGACATGATTGGTTTCCAGCTTTTCTCACGTAGAAGTATGATGACATGTTTTATTTTCTTTAATTATGGCACAATTATTTGCTACTCACACTCTTTGTATTATAAAGCTGCTTGGCCTTTTCTTTACTAGTCTGTCTTTTGCCTCTCAAAGTGTGCTTTCCAAAGTCTGAAATACCTAGAATTTATCCTCACTATTATTTTTACAAATCTGCAAAGTGAAATATGGCATGGAAATACCATTAGCAATACAGACATTTAGCTAAACACTTTTAACCAGCACAAGCTTATGATAAAGAGTCAGGTGCTCTGCTTCATTAAATAACACAAATTGAACAGATCAATTCAGTAAGCCATTAACAGCATTATGCAGAGATATTTTTAGACACTGCAGCTATGCTTCATCAAAATGTGTCTACCATCTTCTTCCTCTTGCTGTTTGAATTCCCTCACTGAGCTGTGCATTGTGGTGGTACCATAAACTTCCAAAACCATGACTAGCAGGGAGGTTTTATTGCAAATACAAATGCAGCTCTAGGAATTTGGCTTACCAGGCAGGGCCACTTGAAGTTTCACTTTTCAAAGTACTTTTGTCCTTTTTTAAATCTGTTCCCATTGCAGGCAAATGTGTAATGGACCAATTAATAATTCATAAAATACCTGGCACAATAAAAGGATTTACTTCCATGTCAGGTTGTTTTAAATAATATTAGGAATCCTGGTACTGGTTTTTGAGACAGTGCAAAAGCGACAGTATCAGATCATTTTTACATTTCCTTGGAGGGATTGTGAAAGGGTACACTGCACCAAAAAGGCTTTTAATGAGATGTGTCCCTGAAGGGAAAAAGTATATAAGCAGGATGAGTTCATTTTTTTTTGTCACAGAATGCAGTGATTTGAGCACAACGTTAAGAAAAAATACCTATTTGAATCAAAGGACAAGATGGTTGAACATAATTTTGGGTTAAATGGTGTATATATGACCAAGGGCTTTTTTGGCAGTAGTATATGAATGGATGCATAAAGAGGGGAAAATAAAAGGCTGTGATCTGATAGCCAAGGTGTAAGCTTCCTACTTATTCATGGTTTGTGGTAGTTCTCCAAGAACATTTGTAACAACCTTTCAAAAGTCCTGATTACTGAGGGAGATGCTGTACATATTAAAAGCTGGTTGTTGCCCAAGAGAATCTACAACCAGACTGACAAAAGCAAAAAAAAAGCAGCAAGTCAAGGGAAGAAAAAACCCAAGGCAACTGCAGTTGAGTAGAATGGTAAAGATGCACTTGAACTAAACCAAGTTAAGTAGATGACATTACAATGGAAGAAGAGAGTTGTTTAAAGTGCTTCTCACCTAACAGATTACTTCGATAAGCTTGAAAAAAGGAAAAGTGGGAAGCTAGTAGGTTATGTTTTGTAGAAATCTGCACAGTAAAAGATATCTGAGTTTTATCTTCTTGTTTTAAGGAACATTTACAAGCTTTGTTCTCTGGTTGCTTTATTCCAGAATCTAGACACTCACCAACCTGGCTTGCTTCAATGAAAAGTACAACTACTTTTCTTACTTGGAAATTAATGCAGAAATTTATATAGCTCTGATTCAAACTTTTTTTTTTTCCCTAATTAGAAGGTAACTAGTAAAGTGCTTTTTTAAAGGCTTATAAATTTTTCACTTTACTTAAAGAAACAGCATTGCATTACAGTGTCTGATCTGATTTGGCATGAAATAAGATCTAGGCTTTCCTAATAAAAACATGTTTTCATTACTCACAACAAAAAAAAATTGAAGTGTTGGATTTAAAACTGTGTTTGAAAATTGTGGCACTAAATTGCAGTGTAGGAAATATTTAAATTGGGCATTTAGTTATCCATACTTTCAGTTTATAAATGGTGTCTGCTGCAAGATTTTGGATATCAATCAGTATGAGCAGAGTTATGCAAAAAGAAATCCTAAAATATTACGGGGCAAGATTGAACGTATTTGCAATGATGTTTAAAATCCTTGACAGAGAATAATTTCATTTAATTAGGGGGTTGCCCTTGTTCTGTTACAGTATTAGCCTAGGTCTCACTTCTAAAGAAACATATGTGACCCAGCTCCCCTCAGTGTCCAGCATTGGAGAGTTTTTAAATCCATACAGTTTTGGTATATTGCCTCCCTTCCTCTGGATGCTGAAAGTGACCCAGGGTAACCGACCTGAGCCTCCCAGCCCTGGAATGAGACCAGCAGGGCCTGATCATCTTCCACTTTGACAGGGAGAAGCAGAGTCCTCCTCTGCATGGGCCAGGGCAGTGCAGGTGACATGGGGAGGATGGCTGTGTCCTCACAGAGGGCTCCTGTCTGCTGTGGTGCTGGCACCACTCCCATCTGAGAGTCTGTGAAAGGTATCATGTGTGAGGATGCAATTCTTTCTGTGCACACAGCTCTCATTTGGGTTTGCATATGTAAGTGGCTATCACATGCCTTCAAGAAGATTTTCAAGAGCCCTTTGTCTTTTTCCTTCCTATGATTGAACCTGAAGTTCCCATATAGACATAAGAAAGGTGACCAGTACCACAGGAGTGCTGTCTCTAAATTCTTTTAGCCAGATCTTGCATCAGCCCCATCTGTGCAGAGAGGACAAGTATGGGATACTTGTTATTAAGAAAAGAAATCAAAAATAGAGCAGTGGAAAAGGCTAGTGCAGTGGGAAAAGACTAAATAGGATGCTGCAGATATTTCTAATTTTTATGCTTTTTAATTTAATTCATTTTTGCTTTTAACTTCAAAGCAAATTTTATTTACATACCTGGGAGAGTACACTGGCAATGGCTTTTCATGGTGGCAGAAGTCCTCTCTGTTTATGTCTGCAGATAGAATTGCAGCCAAAAGCATTTCCTTCAACACAGTTCTGCTTATTACTGTTGCACATCTTGACAGTGCTGGCTTAAATAATTATTAACTAGGGGAAAGCAGACAGGGCAGTAGTTTAAATTTTTGAATTATGAGTTCCAGGTCCTATTAATTATTCTGGAAAGCATTCAACAACTTAATAAGACAAGGGTTTGACCGTAAGTGTTATTTTTATTTGTTTGTGTTATTTGAGACTGTTGTAACTGGCTGCTTAATGGTCTGTGTCATGTAGGTGTATTATTATCTCTCATTGGCACATTTTACTCAGTTGTCATTAATGGCACAGAATGTATTTCCCATCATTTTCTCTTAGAATCCCAGATAGAGAGAAAGATCAGTGACAGTTTTATCAGTGGGTTACATTAAGCTGCTCTTTGCCACTCATAAATCAATGTATTTTCATCTCAGGCTGGTCCCTGCTCTACATATGTCAGTGCCACTCCACTGTCTCATTTGCCAAATGAATAGCAGAATTCTCATTAAATTAATGCTGTGATTTTTTGCACTGGATTACTGGCAATATGTTCAGTTTGCTCTTTTGATTTCCCTGAAAAATGATTCTCAAGTACCAAAGAATAAATAACTACAGCTATATAAGAACTAAAGAAAATAAAATGGTATTTGAGTTATAAAATCAGTCATGGCTCTTGACTGAAAATTCAGCAGTAATTGGGGAGATTAGAGGCAGTGAAGCACATTAGTTCAGCTTGCAGACCTACAGAGTGGTCACTTGTCTTTTTATTTGTGCTAAGTAATAGAGCAGGTAGAAGAGAATAAAGAACTTAGTCACTCCTGTCTGGATAAGTCTGTACCTGACAGGTTTATAGTCAGAAATCTTATATATCCACGAGCTTTAAAGGAATGAAATTTTCATTTTCTGACTAAAGAAATCCAAAGCACCCAAGTATTTAACCCCCAGAGAAACAACAGCCCTGGTAAAATCAGGAGAAAATGATGTGTGCTCTTCTTTCATCTTAGATGTGGAGGAAGCAGGAGGAGAAGCAAAGAGTTTGCCACTCTCTAGTCAAGGAAATTGGCTGGAAAACCAGGGAATCCAACCAAATAACCATTCCTTCAGCCTGGTAAGCCCTTTCTGATATGAAAGCAGCTCCACGTCAATGTCTGTTGACTGTTGCTCAAATGTGAGCATTATTGCCAAGGGAATGAGCTGAAGGCTCTTGAAAAATCAGTTTAAAATAAAGTAAAAAGAATATTAAACTATTAAAGAAGAGATGGGGGAAAGAGTGAGAATGTTCATGCAGGCTTTGGCAGTCAATTTTCATTACCAATAGCACAGAAGCAGGTAGAAGATAAGGAAGGTGAGCTTGTAAAAAGCATATGGTATGACATAAAGATGAGAGAGTTAGAAGGCTGAGTGTGAGAGGTGGCTCTAAAAATAGCAAAGACTGAGATCAGGTGATTTCCTGAGTAATAATTTAATCACTAATTTAATTTAGATCAAAGGGAGACTAGGAGTTATAAAAATGCAGAAGCAGGTTTCTAGAGTAATTGTGGGTTTGGGGTTTGTTTAAATCAGGCACATTACCATGTTTCATTGGTCATGATGCTGTAACTGAAGACTCATGACCTGAGCATCCCTTCAGGTTTGAACTGTTGTGTTGTCTCATTCTGATCCCAGATCCAAACAGTTCTGCATGTACTGGGATGTCATGGCTGGCACTGCTAACCAGGGAATCACTAGTGCTGGGAAACTTAAAAAACCCTAAACCCCCAGATTAATAGTACAAAAATGTCCATTGTAGAGGATATTCCTTGTCTGGGGAGGCTGGTGCCTTGCAATATTTCATAGCATCGTATGATGCTTAGGACTGGAGGGCATTGGAAGAGACCTGAAAGATCATACAAATCAACATTGAATGGTTTTAAGATTATCATCTGGAATTGATAAAAGAAACAGGAAACCGGAGTATAGGCTCTCTCTGGGAAAATTCAGCATTTGTTATGACTTATTCAGAAGGCTTTGTGACTAACTAGTAGGGTGGATGCTTTGCTATTCTGATCAGGGTTGGCACTTCTTTACTTAGTGCACAGTATGGTTCACTAAACAGCCCACCATTTCAAAAATAAAATGAAACCAAAGGCAAATGAAGCAAATTCTAAACAAAATTTAGAAAGCTGGGATTAGTTTTGGGCAATTCAGAAGAAATGAGAATTTTAGGTATTTTCTCACTTTCAGAAAACAAACGACTGTACATCAAATTCCTTCCTTCAACTTTAAGGGCTACTAATCCCTTTATGCCAGAATCTCCTAAGGGCAGGAGATTCTGGCCGTTTTCTTACACTTCTCTGCAGCAATCAGGAAAAACATACATCTGCTTCCTCTTCAAGATGCTTTACTCTGCAGGGGATGAGACACTCACTGTTCTGCACAAGTTGTCATTGTTGTCTTCCAGCTTTAGGACAACAATTCTTCCACTGCCCATTTTTGGGGACTTATAATGCATTCCCACCTCTTCAGTGTCCTTATGTTTTTTGAACTGAGCAGGATAATTCACTGAGAGAGAGTTCTAAGAGAGCCCAGAGTATAAAAATTTGTTTGGCATCTGGGCATGTGGTTATTGAAGGAACATTTCCAGCTGTGCACTGACCACGTTTTTGGGAGCAGTATCTCACAGCAGACTTGTGCATGTTACTAGGTCACCATCAGAGAAATGGTTTCTATTTCCCTCCTAAACTTTGGTTATCAGAGAAACTTTCTATCAGATAAAGATGGGAGGCTTTTTTAGTCTTTGCAAATAGTCAGCTGTCTGTTTGCTGAGCTTTATGCAGTGTCTGTGAAAACAAATGAACTGAATTCCATGCAGTGGAATATCTGACATTTGAAACAAGTAAAAAGTGTGGTAAAGATCAGTGTGGGCCACTGACGTAATAGCATGTTGAAATGAAATTAATAAACATGGGGTTTCTAATGTGTATTTTAAACATAAGTATAAAAGTATAAAATATACTTATTTTATAATTTTCACACCTATCTATGGTGTCATAATACCTTTTATCAGCACCTTTCTAATTTTATTTTGCAGTAGTGCTAGAAAATTGAAAAATGCATAGGTAGAAATAAAGGAAAGTAATTAGAAATTTTTTATTTAAAAATTTTTAAATGCTAAGGGAAGATGCCAATTAGCTCATGCTCTGGAACAGGTGGCCCAGAGTGAATGTGGAAACTCCAACCCTGCAGATTGAAAAATCTTGCCTGAGCAAGGCCTTGAGCAACCTGATCACACTTTGAAGCTGGTCTTTGCAGGCCCTCAGATGTGCCTTCCAACTCATATTTTTTCATTCACTTGGAGCATCAAATCTGGCTGAAATGTTTTGAGCACTTCCTTTTTGAGTTTTTCATTTGCTGAGGTCATTGTAGAAGCATCTGAGAAATGGAGTGGTTGTGTCTGAGCAGTTGTTGCACAGGTGTCAGTTAAAGAGTTGGCTGACAAGTCCCATGATCAAAGAGATGCTTATTTCTATGGGTATTGATTGGGATCTAGAAAACTGAGGAAAATCTTTATGATAAACCTGTATTACATGTAAAATAGTTCTTTCTTTTCTTCTATTTTTTTCCTGACAGGCATATACTGGTATGATTTACATGTATAAGGAAGGAATATAAATCTACCTATTATTTTATCTGTATGAAAAAGTATTTTTTTTAGGACAGATCTTGTAGTCCACAGTTTGTTGCAGAATGCTCTGGACTGCACGTTTTAATTCAAAAAGCATTATTCTTCCTAGAAAGGAATGTATAGAAGTAATAAGTTTCTTTTACCAGGGAGGTGGAGTTTTGTTTCTCATTTTATTCATTGCTAATTGACTTCAAATTGTCAATAATAACATAAACCATACAAAAATTTAATTTTAAACATGTTGGCATATCAGATGCTTGCTCTGGAATGTTCTCTGGCATGTCAAGAACACTGATAGTTGGGTCACTTCTTTAAACATCTTTCTGGAGACTTCATATCATTAATTTTGTAATTCTGTAAATGTATTTTGTCACATCAGCCTTCTTGTTGGAAATAATATTCTCTTGCTTAATAGAACAAGAAATTACCCTTGAGATATTTATTTTGCTATAAATTTTCCTGGTCAGTAATAATATGCTGACATTTCTGCTGAGAGAACTTGATGAAATCTTGTGGGTTTGACCTATCCTTGAGAATCACTCCTGGGAAAAGTGCACACTACAGCAGAAAATGTTGGAGTTCTGGTGTGATGATGTCATGTTAAATTCATTAGATGTTCACAGAAATTGAAATTTTGTTAGCCTCAGAAGAAGATGAAATATGAACCTGTGTAGTAGAGAGGATAGAGATGAGTGGAAGAGAAGGAGAAAAATGGTTTGTTCTTGCCTGTTTTCTGACCTTCTTGACCTTATGCTGTCAGTACAGATGGAGAAGACCAGTGAGTATTCTTTCTTTCCTTCTGTCATCCCTTTTGGATCGATCTGAATCTTCCTGCACTTCAGTTGCTAGCAAGTGTTTTATTATGGTTTAATTTATGATATTTGCCTTTAGGTTGTCACTTTATTTTAAATTTTAGTAATCCCAATAATTATAGTGAGAGTTATACATTTACAGTATAAAAATAAAAAAAAACAAAACAAACTTCTTTATTTGAATTGTATCTTAGATGACCTTCTATACCTTAGTGCTGTATTCCCAAAATCTCAGATTTATTTAGGTGAGCAAGGTAGGATCCATCTAAGCAAAGGCATATGTACATCAAATTTGGGGTTTAGTCTCCCATGCAGATTACCCATTCTATTCAAAATTAAAGTCTAACACAGATCAGCTGCACAGTCTCCACCAGCTGCTAGAGGATGATCAGCACAGGTGGCAGCACTCAGAAGTCAGGTGAGTTAAATCCTGCTCCTGCCCTTTACAGATAGGGAGCTGAGAATGCTCATACAAAGAACTCATACGGATAAGCAAAAACTGGACCCTAAATTAGGCTAAGATGTTTTGTTAATATTGATTTAGGATCAAAACAGGATCCCAAGACACAGCAAATTTTTTGCCGTGCTCAGACTCCCGAGCCTGTGTAGGTCTTTGCTTCTGTCTTATTTGAACAGCGCTGTGGTACAAATTCTGCGTCAGTGTCCCAGGCACCAAACTGTTTTTTCATTACAGAAAATCCTGTACAATTCATTACAGCAATTTCTAAGATACTGATGGTATTTCAGGTTGTCTTTATAAAGGGACAATAACTTCTGAAAGCAGAATGAAAGATGAAGAACTCTTTCAATGGCAAGGCTGCATCCAGAGCCTTTGTTGCGACTTGCTAGAGAAACACTTGAATGCTGAGGAAGGCAAGACCTCAGTACCTTTCCAGGTCTCTTGCACATGGGTTGTAAAGTGTACAGAATATGCTCTCTCTTGTAAGTTCTGTATGAGAAAGATATTTGTTCGTTCCGCAGGTTTTTTAAAAGAATTTTTATTACCAATAAAGTAATGGTAATATCGTTTCAGAACACACTATGGAAAAACATTAAGGTTTCCAACAAGATTGAAAACTGGTTTAGTTACTGGTTACTAAATTACTTGACATGGTTTTGTTTCATTCTTCAAGGTTTCCTTTATTCCTTTTTAATGCAGTTAACACAACTCGTGAGGAAGGGTAGATACCATGTGCCAGTTTGCCATTCTTTAGCAAATAGGTTACTTAAGCTTCTTGGAATGCTGCTGTTGAGAAGAAATTATTTGAGTATTGCTGACAAAGAGTGATTATCTTTTCCTTTAAAATTGTGATTAGAAATAGATTTTACTTTTGCTTGAGGCAGTGTCACTGCATTTTATATGAAACAAAAATATTGTTTTTTGAAATGCTATGTTCTGCGATGCAAAAACATTGTCTTTATTAAGATTATATTTAATTAGGACTGACTGGGAGAGAGGCACATGTCAATATCCAGATTTGGGACTTTTTTCTTTTTTTTACAGTGTGAAGGAGCACATTTCATGTGTTGGCAGCTGGGCTTTGTTTCAGTGTGAGCAGTGGCTTTGCAAAAGTGTGGTTTAGGTTAGATCCTGAGTAGGTCTCATGGTTTAAGCCCAGCTGGCAGCTAAACACCCCTCAGCTGCTCAGTCACTCCCCTGCCAGTGGGATGGGGAGGAGAATTAGAGGGGAGAAGTGAAAAAACCCATGGGTTACAATAAAGATGGTTTAACAGGGAAAGCAAAAGCCATGCACACAAGCAAAACAAATAGAAGTAAAATTTCCCATGTTAAATAATTTGTTTTTCTTGAGCCCTGTGTGTTTTCCTTCCCTTTTCTACTTTTTTTGTTTTACTTTCTTGTCAATATTTCATTATATTTTCTATCAGTCTCTTTTAAATGAAAGAGAGAAAAGAGGAAATGGGAAAGAGAACCACAGTTCAAATAGTATTTATTTTCAGTGAAATAAAAATACCTTAAGAATTAAAACCAACTAATTCCTCCCAACTGTACTTATCATTCCCTGTAAAAATGAGTGTGGTAATCTTCAGATTACATCTACCTAATGCTGCCCCATTGGAGGAGTCTGGATTTTCATGAGCATTTAATCAAACTAAACTAAAAATAAGAAGAGATGAGCTGGATAACTGTGATTTCTTCTATGACACTACTTGGGTTCAAGTAGAACACAAACAAAATGCTTCATTATTGCTTGTCAGAGGCATAGGCTCAGATATTAGAATGCTTCCAGTAACCTTGTTAGAGAAGCTGTGAACTGAAATGAAAGAAAAGGTTAAACATATTTCTTTGCATTACATTCCTTACCAGGCACACAGCAAAATCAGAAATTTTCAGTAAAAATTCCAAATGCCATTAGGGAAAAGATAGTAAGAGTTTAATTGTTCTTCATTCTTGATGAAAAACCTAAGACAAGGTTTGAAATGATTAATAAAGAAGTCATTGTTGAGTTTTGAAGCTTGCAATAATGTGATAGTTGCCCTTTCTGAGACCTGGTCTATTGTGCCTTGGCTTTCTCCAAGGAGATGTAGACATGGTTGTGTGCGTCTTCTTTTTCCTCTAGAAAGTGTTGTATTTAATAGTTCTCAGGTGTAAATGGGTAAAAATGGCCTTTTCTAAGATTTGGAATACTTGACTTTTTCAGGTATAAGACAGAAAAAGTATCTAGTGAGAAACCCAGGATTGCTGAAGTCTTCTAAGAATTGCAACAAATCTGCCACTGTGAATAGTGCTTTTTAAAAATACAACTATAAAACTGTTACAATACATTTTGTGCTGTGCTACTTGTCATTCCATTTATTAGGTCAGACATAACCAGTATCTGAATTTCATTTCATGACTACTATTTGCTCCTCATCTTTTAATTCCCTGGTATTGCTTGTAGAGTATTTTAATTTATATAGTATTAAAACTTGCTTTTGACTTTAAAGTACTTCAGATTCTTGGCTTTCTTCAGTGCATGACAGTACTTCTCAGAGTCTTTATTCCAATTAAAAACCACTCAATTCTAGTCTGAGGAGCACTAAATGATAGAAGGAGGAAACTATCTTTTGTAGAAAAAAATAACCCAAACCAACTTTTAGATACTGCACACATATTTCAGGGAGTTTCCTGCTATGACAGGCAGCTCAGCATTCTGGTGATGAGAGACTGACAACCTCTGAAAGTCAAAGTCTTTCTTCAAACAATAAGCAGGAAACTATTGCAATAAAAAAAATGCAATCTTGCAACCAAACTTTACACCTTGCAGCATGATCCTTAACTGAAAGGGCTTTTGTTCCAGGTTAGAGAATTAATAGTTTGATTTGGCCTTATTGTAGTTAGGCTTATTTTGATTTCTTAATTTTACTGTTCTTACTTGCACACTGTTTTGAAATATCAACTCTGCTTTTATCATATATTTCACTGGCATCCCACTAGCAAGAAAAAGTATTCTGAAGAAACATCTTCTGTGTGTGTAAGTATTCCTACTTTGATTTACAATCTCCTTGTGAACTTTTGACCACTGCTGTTTGGTAACTGGAAGGTTGGCACAATAAATTAATCTAACTAGGTGTGTTTATATGTAAATTCAAATGTTAGTGCCATTAATATCAATCTGTGTGTGAAAATCTATATGCAGGTAGCATTTTGTCCCATGAAAGACTCTTGGAAACTAGTTTAGTTACAGGGTTGCAGGACATATTTATGAATATGATCAAATATGTTGGGAACTGAGAAATCCACCAAGTCAGGCAGGGATCACTGTCTGGCACCACTGATTAGAACCAGAGATTCAGCAGCACTGCTGACAGTTTGTTATACAGAAAGCTTTTAGTTATGCAGCTCCTACCTCCTTTTAAGCTGTCTAGAACATTGCCAAACAATAATTTCTTCCTTGAAGTTATATTTTTTAAGTATGGAAAACCTTTTGACATTGGGGATAACTAGAATTTTGCTTTGATGGTGAACTTGCTTCTTCTTGCCTGAGAACATCTACAGAGCAACTTGCCTAGAAGTTTGTTGGGTTTAGGAAGTTCAGCAAAAAGAGAGAAATGCAATTTTATCTTTAGAAAATATTTCTTCAAAGACTCTTCCTTTCATCTCATCTCTGTGTTTTTCCTGTCCTTCATGGTGTGACACTTAGTGCCAGGGGGATGTCAGTCTTTTTCAGGTAGGTATTTCTGAGGACTGAATATGACAACACAATTTTGTTTAGAGAAGGGGCTGTGCAGACAGCATTTGACAGTTATACATGTTGGTATACTGTTAATGAGGAAATGTAAATAGTTATTAGCTGGAGAAATAGTATACTCAAACCTGGAATGCCTGTTCTAACCTTGTCACAGACAGGCATGCTATGGTGTTTTAATGGTTTGGAATTTGGCACCAAGATGCTGTGATGGGATGTAAGTTTAAACTGTTGCATATGTTATTCATCCAAAACTCCTCAAGACTTTAGGCCTACAGATTTCTTTGCTTAGTCTTATTTAGAGCTATTTTTACTTTTGAGAGTTTAATAAAATTCTTTTATCCTTTTTAATTATGCTGGAAAATAACGCACAAACCTCACGACTAAAGTCTTAGCTGGAATAAAAAAATAAAAATGCTGAGGTTTTAAGCAAGGCAAAATGATTGTTAAAATTATGTTTGACTAAGCAGAGGTTTAGACCAGCAGCTCAGAAACATGTTGGGCTGATTTTAGGATGATTACAGTCTCTACTGCAGTGCCCCATAAATGACATTAAAAGTGACATGTTTCTAGATAGAGAAATAGCAGTCTTCACTTCATCTTCTTTGCCTTGGGAAGTTTTCAAAGACCAAGTCTTTTTTTTTTTTTTTTNTGGGATAATGTTATATATAGGCTATCCAGGCTGGAAAAGAGACTGGCGCCCATGCACTTCACAAAGTAAAGGTTTTGATTCTTCTTTCTGTAGCTGTTAGGTCACTTTATGGCATGCCAGCCTTTCCTGTGAATTCTGCAGCTGATGTGGGCAGGGCTAAGGGGCAGAGGCTGTGTCACAGCTGCTCCCTGTCCCAGTGGGCACATGGCCAGCGGGGGAAAGGGGCACGCACAGGGATCCCCAGGAGCTCCCAGGAGAAGGCTGTTCCTGCACTTTGCAGCAGCCTTTTTTTCTGTGTTGTTTTCTGTTCCTGGCTGCAATCAGGAGCTCAAGCTGAGGTGGCAGCACAGGAGTCCTGCCACCACTGTAGTTGCAGGCTGCTTCCAGGTACCCTCCTTGCCCTGCCTCGGCAGCAGGATGGGGTGGGGTTCAGTCATTTCATTTTAACACAAGGAAGTTAGGTATGGTCCAGGGAGATATTTGGAGGAAGTTGAGGGAAAAGAAGAGTAATCATGGCCCCTAGCCATGATATTCCATATTGTTGTGAAAAAAAAAGAGAAAAAGGAATCAGTTCAGTACTACCTTACTAGGGCCCCCTCCAGCATGCATCATTAGTACAGAAAAGCACCCTGTTCTCTTACCATCAAATTGGGTTCAAATGCACTCCAGCTGTTTTCTCTCTCCTATATTTCCTACTGGAGAAATAATAGCACCAAGGAAGTCTTGTTTCCTCAATGGTTGTTGTCATTATATGTGATAACTATCACAAAGAGAAGAAATTATTTGTTTTGCATATTGTACGCTGTTAACATCCTCTACTTGTCAAATCCTACAATACTACAGGCAGGGCTGTCACTCCTTATTAATTTGCCCCTCAGCAAAACAAAAGTACATGCTGTACTCAATGTAAAGATGAAGTGACAGAGTCCTTTATGCAATTAAAATAAATACATCCCTGTCACTTTGAAATTAGCAGCATTCTCTGGCATTATTTTACAGGTGCTAGTGGAGGTTAAAGGAGGAAGTGAGAGGGAGCAAACTTATTGACTTTCCTAGCATATATATGTATCTATACCGGTTTTAACCTTGCCCATAAAAAGTCAAGCATACAGTTATTTCCTCAGAGCAGCTGTCTTTAAGAGGTTGAATTAACATAGATGGAGAGTGCCATAGAAAAAAAAGTTCATTTTACGCTAATTGGATTAGGATCAGTCTCACACATTCTGCAAGGGCGAGGTTTCACTCGAGCACAAACTGCTGGGTTGACAGAAAAGGATTAATTTATGTGCCTCTTCTCAGGTTGTTGACTAATAACGTATTGATCGTATCTGTAAGATATGCAGAGTGTCTGTCAGAAAGGAAGACACTCTGGAATTGAAAATTGCCAGCATATCTGACATGATCAAAGCTAGATTAATGCCATTAAGCAGCATAAAGTAGGCTGCAGCATGTATCAGATGCAGCGTTTTATGTCACATGTCTCGGAGCAGGGCACCATAACCAGGCATAATTCCCAGCTCCAGCAATGAGTGACTGATCTGTGCAGTTCCTGACATTTTTTTCCTGCTTTTCTTTTATGTGTTCCTGCAGACATATTGAACTACCACAGTTTAATCCCAGAAGAGCCTGCAGGTGGTATTGTCCTTGCATTGAGGAGTTATTAAATTCTTAAGGTCACCATAAAAAAGGTTCCATTAAATTGAGTTAATAAAAACATTGGGCAAAGGTTTGCTAAGAGTGCAGGTATCAAAACCCTGGGAATTGGACTGTCTATTATAACATCAAGCTAAAAGAATATTTTAAACACATAGCAATATGAAGATGCCAGAAATGCTGCTTCTGTGAAGTTTTGGTGTGAGTGGGATGGAGACACTTGTGCTTTGCTGAAGGACATGTCCTGTTTAATATTCGGGTATTTTCAGAAGGAATGGGATCTAGCAATTTTCACTGAAGAAAACTTTAAGCTTTCTACAAAGAAATACTCTTCTGTTGTTGGCCTCACATATTTCTGCATAAAGAGACACAAAGATAAATAGGTACACATAAAAATGCAGATTAGAGATATAGATCCACGGGTGATCTGTTGTTCACCCCTGATTTGTATTTAACAAGGGCAGCTATGCCTGGTGTTTTTCCAGTAACACTAAAATATTCTGAATGTTTTTAGTCAGGGTAGAAGAAGAGCATGATTCAAACCCATTTAAAGCCAATTTCCTCAACCAACTCTGGTATGAAGCCTCTGAGGAGAAAAATAATAATAAATTGGACTTATCTTTTTAATATGTCTTTTTTATACTGATGGTTTCTTTTCTTTAAATGTGAGCATGAGATTTCAGCTTTACTGAGGTAAATAGTGAATCCTTCATTTACTTCAATACAACCCAGCAAATACATTTCAGCACAAGAAAAAGCATGTAGTTGTACTGAAATATATTATCATAGCTTTATAATGAATAGCTAATGCTATTTTCAACTCCAAAATATCAAGAGGTGATGAATTAAAAAACTTTTTTGCTGCATTTATTGGCAATGAAGTAAAAGGAAATTGCTATATTAGCAATTAATTTAGGACCAGTCTCTCTAAGGTTTTAGTTTTGGATGGCATGACTTGCAGTAAATTACATATTTAATTATACAAAACAATAAAGCTCTTTCATGTGGTGAATGAGAGTTGCACAGGATAGTTTTAAATAATCAACTTCTTCCTTCAGAAGGGTGCTAGAGTACCCTTGTTTGCAACATGACTCCTTTTTTTTTTTAACAGAAGAATTTTAGCATATTTAAAATGTAGGGATGTTTTTGGAAAGGTCTGCTTTGTAAGCTATATTAATTTTTATGTTTGCTGGTTAGAGTTTGAGATGTTTTAAACATCAGGGACAAAATTGATAGAAATTCTGCTCACAAACAGCATCAAATTCCATGTATTTGTGTAGAGCTTGTTGCAACAAGCAAATGTCAGGCATAGCTAACACGTTATTGTTTAATGAGTGAATATTGGGGGAATTGATGCATGGAATGTTAATAATGAAAATGGATATAAATAAAATAGTAATAAACAAAACGCAACTGAGAAATGCACTACAGGTGCAATGCAGCCCAGCCAGACTTGATCTGAAAATCCCTGTGACTGCTAAACTCAGAAGAGCTTCCCTAATTTTTCAAATGTATTTTCAAAAGGATAATTTTTCAATGGAAGTTCGCTTTTCCATGGAAATATATCAATTTAGCCTTTGTCATTAGGTCTAACCTCATATTAAATCAGACTACATATGACTGAACATTTTGGCATTCTTTCCCCATTTCCAGGCACAAGTGCATATATCTCAGAAGCTTCACAAGTTAATAAATTCCCTTACTGTATTCAGAAAGCAAAAGTAGCAATTATTAGGAGAACATATGGCAGGTGCTTTAAAACTCCAGGGTGACAGTAAAGCATATGACTTTAGCTCATTATAAGTATTTTCTATGTTGTTAATTGGTCTAGTAATTAATATTCACCAGAAATTGTGAACATGCCAAACAATTAATACATTCCTAATGCATGTATGGCATTTAATAAAATATGTGTATTTTTAAAATTTTGAATTAAGATACTTAGTCATCTGTGTTTTTACAGGGATTTATTTATTTTCATTTTACTCCATCAGCTTTTTACCATTTTTTTTAAATTAAGAAATTATATGTTTGAACATGCAGGTAAAATGTAAATAAAACTAATTTAGCTGAGGCTGTCACTGGAAGCAAGAATAATATGTGCAATAAATGACAGATTATATCTATGGAAGCAATGTTATTAGTTATCAGTAATGAGAATTTCACCTGTGGTCAGTGAACAGCATTAAAAAAGTTCTGATAAAAGGTTTAAGAATGATCTCAGAAGACTTTAGGAGGTCTTATTCAATCTGATATTTCATCAAAGCCACTGATGTTAAAAAATAACTTTAGGGTCAGAGAGTGAGGAATATATGTTAGAGGCAGAGTTTGAGCAGGTATGACTGAGATAGGAAGACTGGGTTTGTAGTAAACAAAGTTATTTTTGTATATGAAATTGGGTTCTTAACTGCATAAATGTTTAGTGGTATTAGAGGTTAGGCAATACCCTTGAGGAAACAGTTTTTTAAAAAAGTATAATCTAAAATGCATGGCAGCATGGCCATGGCAAATTGCCTTTCAAGAGAAGGTTTAGTTATTATGTGTTTAATCAATCCTAGCTGTAAGCAAATTAAGGGAATAGTGTAAACAGAAGAAAACTCAGCTCTTTCTTAAAGGCAAAAAGAAAGATTTACAAATGACTGAGCTTTTAGGAGGTTTAAAGAAAGTTCTTTTTCAGGAGTTGAGAGGGAAGCAGGAAGAAGTGATTTGTGGACAATATTTATTTTTCAGACAAAAAGACCTCCAGCCCTTTAATTGAATAGAAAAGTTGAAAATTACATTATGAAGCCAAGCACTCCATCTAGAATGACTGTCCATGTAGCCCAGGTGGTGTGTGCTGGGCATCCAGAATATGAGGAGACTGTAATTAGTAATTAGGAGAGGAAAAAAGGTTTGTGTCACCTCTGCTTTGTAAAGTTCTGTAAAAGTATTTTTTTGGGTACTTTTGAGGTGCAGCAGGCCTAAGACTAATTTCAGTTTCTCATTTACTTGTAATTTGTGAAGTTGTGAATGAATTTTCCCCTACACCTTTTCTTTACGCTATTCAGCATTATTAAGCCTCAACAGAGGATAAAAAAAGGCTCCTTGGGAAGGAACCTAATTATTAAGGTCAAACTCAGCTTTTTAGACACCTCTGCAGAGCAGTGGATGTTCTCCTGCGTCCTTCTTTAAGGTCTTCTGAATTTTTGACTCATGTGGCATTCCTCCCATCCCTGCATATGTTATTGTCCCTCTGCAGTCGTTTGGACTCTGATTTTATGCTTCTTCCCTTAAACCTGGAGCAGCAGAGCTTTAACTGATCTGTTACCACGTTCTGGAATAGAGAGGCTTGCAATATCTTCTGTACAAAATTAGCCCCCTGTAAGATATGATCTGGGTCACTGTGAAACACTCCCTGTCTGCTGAAATGAGGGAGTGCAATTGGGGAATGTAGAGACTGGCTTGGAAAGCCTGTGTGATCAGAGGCCAGGGAAGGCTGCAGGGACAGCCATTGCTGTGCTGGTTCCCAAAGAGCCTCTCCCCAATTTTGTCAGCTTAGGGCTCCATCAGCCAGTGCCACCTTGGAGCAGCTGCAGGTCTCAGGCCTGAGGATCCACAGCTCAGAGCTGTGTTCTTCAACTGCAGGTGAAAGGTTGGTGCAGAGAATATGGAAAATCCATCAGAATTGCTCATGATTTTTCTTGGTTTGCTGATGGTATTACTGAAGTTCCACCTTTCATAAACTTATGAGCTGGGCTTTTTTTTCAGGTTTTTCTCTTTTTTTCAGAAATGGTGATTGTTTAGAGAAGAATGGCGAGGTGAAAACACGTTAAATCTTTAATTACTTGATCATTCAGTCAGACTTGCAATTAAACACCTGTTTTATACCTAGTTTAGCAGCTGGACTAAATCTATCATACACACAGCTGCTTATGGGTGGGGAATTTCTATTGAGCAAGTGTAGAGCTGTTTGTTCACAGCTGTCGAAGAAAGAGAAGAAAGGAAGAAAGGTTGTCCATTTGCAAGGTTGGATCCACCTGCTTGCTTTGCTCACCACATTCCAGAGTCTTAGTCAAGGGGCCCATTTCCTTCACGTGCCTCCTGTCTGTGCTTACATTGCATGGGATTGCTGCCAGTTCCAGCAGTTCCCTCTCTGCCTGCAGGTGGGTGCCACTGCAATGGCATTTCCTAAAGGATGTTTGAAAGACTGCTGTGGATCTGTGTGGGGTGTGGGTACAAACAGAAATCTGAGATCAGAGGTGTTTTGTACTTGGTTTACATCAGTGTGGCACTGGGAGAGTTTTGACAGAACAGAACTGGTTGAATACTTTAATTTCAGTGTCATTTCCATAAGAGTTTCCTTTGAAGGTATCTCACCAAAAGGGAGAATACCACTTGATGAAATGTTTTTGCTTCACACAGAATCGAGTAGTATTCAACAATGTGCCTCACCTCAGTGAGCAAAGTGCAGGATTTTTGCAATGACACTTGGGTTTACAGATGAATTTGAGTTTGGCACTGTTCTCCACTATCTCAGATCTACTTCATGATTAGAAGATTGCATTGATTTGCTGTCAGGAAGACTGTGGGTCTAATTTTGGGTTGTAATTGGCACTGTTAGGTAACCTAAAAAGTATAAGTTGTCCCTTGCAGGTCTTTGCTTAATGAATGTATGAGCTTGAAGTACCTAGGGATTTGCAAAGATATTAAAAAACAGCAACAATGCTAGAGAAATAGAGAGATGTGATTTAAGGTCTTGGGGAGACTACTGCTTTATCTGAGTATACATCTTCATTGTTGATTTCGTTGTAGTTTTTAATAGTTAAGTTTATATGAAATTTTCTCTATCCTGCTAACGTTGGTATTTCTGTCAGACACTATTGAGAGGAAAACCATTACCATTATTATATATATAAATGCTTGGTAATGGGACAGTGGTTGAATCTTAAGGGAACTAGTCTATAAATATGTATATATATTGCATGATTTCATCTGTGCTTAATAAGAGCCAATGCTGAATTCAGGTTTAATTCCACTTCATTCTGAAGTTGCTAGTTTGCATTATTAGAATTTTTGTTGCAAGGCTCTGTGGGCCTCAGGGCTTTAACACTGCTTTCTGCATTTCATCCATAGGACTTACATTCAGCAGGTAACAATTTATTTGTGTATATATAAGTAATATATAAAGGTACACTGAAAACATAAGACATTTCAATCCTTTATCTTGTAATTGAATAAGTAGTCAATTAAATAGTCTTAGAAAAATTCTTCTGACATCAAGCTTTTATTAGATGGCTAATTTTGGCCATTAATATTTGAGTCATTTGGCTTAATGAGTTGGTCACACTAAGATGAAATTTGGGGTCTCTGACTGGATCCTTCTACCCATGAAAAATTGGTGTGGATTTTTTTGTTTTTTTGGTTCTAATTCCAATAAACTCAAATAGACTGGTTTCGTTTCAGCAAATATTAATGTCTATGAACTTTATTTTGCTTTGAGGTATTGTGCAGAACACTGCAGTTTTCAATTAATATAGATTACGATGGTAGCTTGGAGATCTTTGGAGAATACTGATTTTCTTTCCCCCTCAAAAATAGTAATAAAAAAATCTTCTACCTCTGTGATTCTTGATTTACTTTTGTGGAAAGGGAAATGGTAATCTGATAGCCAATAATATTGGCATTTTAGGGCAGGTGATTCATTAATGCAGGTTTTTATTTCAGATTTAGTAATAATTTTTATGTTGTTTCTCAACAGCATTGTAAAATCCCAGAAGACTTTTGCTGAAACAGGAATGAAAAAAGTTAGCAGGTGTTATTAAGAGAACATGTCTGTTGCTTTTGCAAAATGCCAGAAGTTGATTGCAGACCAACTGGGGAAGACCTATGAGATCCATCCAGTGTACACAAAAGGAATGAACCCATAATTAAATTACAGTTAAACACAGATGGTTATTTTACAGCAGGTGCTCAACTTTGAAAGTGTATCTCTGGACTATTTTTGTTCCAACATGGTGTTTGGTCCCTGTTGGGTTTCTGGCATCATTTTATGGTTAGATAAAAATATGCCTTTGTATACACATTTTTTCCTTTCCCCTGGATACAAATCTATCAAATGCTGCTGTGTTTTAAAGGAAAATTAGAAGAAAAACAGGAAACAGAGATTAAACATAGCACAGGGAAAAAATATTAGAATATTAAAAAGATCTCTTCATACTGTTTCTGAGATCTAGAGGATTAACATGCACAATTAAATTAAGAGCTCAGAATCTGTAGTTATCCAAGGTGAAATAATTGCAATGCAAATATTATAACTGAATATATTTTTACTTTAATGCCAAAAAATATAACACTAGAAGGTGAAATAATTGCAATGTATTATGTGATTTATGTAATAACCTATGACATAAGTTGATACTGAGTGAAGTCTTAGTTAAATTTGTGGCTCTATTATTACTAAAACATTGTATATTGAATTAGGTTTTAGAAGTCTGGTTTGTCAAGATAGCTCAGGTTAATAGTTCAGCTTGGGTATATTGATGAATGTCCAGAGGACATTTTACTGGCTGTAACCAATCAAGTCAGCCCCTATAAATAAACCATGGATAGAGATGTGGGAGTTACAGAACAGTTTTAAGAGCAGCTTAGGTGAGCTTTCCAGGTCTCTCATTGTTCAATGTATGTTTTTAACATGCACCTCCACCTTCAAGCATAGAGTTAGTTTCTGCAGCCCTGAGGCTGGAGAAATCTCATGAGATGTCCAAAGAGTGAGAGGAATTTTGATGCCTTTACCAGCACTGAACAAAAGTACTCCACATTTACTTGGACAGTAAAATGGCTCCTTTCTGTAGCTGATGAGCTTACTATTTCTTATATGTCTTAATATATTTTTGTTTTCTTGTAGGAAGAGGATAATAATATCTTATTATCTGTCTAAATATCTTATTTTGTGACCTATAGAAATTCACAGAAGGATTTCTTCTGGTAATATCCCCTCTGACTTATTTGCTTAACTAAACCATGAAGATGAGGGTAAAGAAAAAGCAATCTCTTTACAGTGGACAGGTTCTAACTTGTAAAGGGCCAGCCTGACTCTTCTTTCAGGAAAAAGCCAGGACTGCTGTACCTGTGTGGTGGGAAGCAGCCCTCTCTCCTGGAGTCTGAAATGCCAAGGTAACAAAGCTAACAAAGCCTGTCCACTGCTGCCCTGCCTTTCTCCTCTTGTTCTCTTATATATGCGTGACATGTCTAGAAATATCTTGTTTTGCACATAGAGTTCATCCCAAAAGCATTTTAGTGTTTGTCATTTAATTTTTCCCTTCAACCAGTTTCTGGGATGACTAGTGCTGTTTTCTTAGTTACAACTTGGGCTGTTTTCTCTTTTCACCCCGTCACAAGATGACGTTTCTAATAAAACCCGGTAGGTTTACAATTTCAGTCTGTAAATTTCAAAGACATTCTTTACTGAGCTTTAATGTTTATAAAGGACGTTTTATAATTTTAAAAAATATATAAATCCAGAGGTGTGTTACATGTTAAGGGATGATTTTGTTTGGGTTTTTATTCTACATCATTTTCTGTCCACTTTTTTTTTTTTTTTAGCGCATCTGTAATATCGCAACACTGAGATTGAAGATTTCATTGTTACATACGAAATATGACAATTTTGCTTGAACATTAGTCACATGAAATCCAGTGCTTATTTTTGAGATTTAAGAGGAATTGCAGCATTTATTCTGTTAGAGTTATGTGAAAATACTACAGTGTTTTGGATTAGTATTATACAATGTTGACTAGCTTTGCATTGTTTCTAGTTGAGATTCACCTTTATGGATTTTAAATTAAAATGCTTAACCTTATTGAGGGAAACATTATAGTTTTATCATAGGTCAATACAATAAAATGGAAAATGTAACGGTAGCATGGAAGAAAAAATATTTACAGCATAATAGATACAAAGCTCTTTTTTCTTCTTTTTAAAGATCAATTCACATTCCTTGCTAATATTTAATCAGTCATACTGACACAGTGATTTACTTGGCATTACCTCTGATGCATTCCACTGAGGCTTTGATTCTTAAATTATTTGTCTTTGAACTCACCATGACCTATATTCAGTCTTCTGTGGCTGATGAAAATGACTCCTTTACCTTTCACTGCTGATGACTGAACTACCAAGAAAAGAAATATGCTTTGACATTCTTAATAGCCACATTAAGTTAGTCTTAAAGTATGACTATAGGAGAACTCTTTCACATTGTGTATGCCTTGTTGCTGTAGTGAAGAGCAGCAGTCCAGGTCACACAGGTCTGCAGGACTTCTGAGTGTTGGGAGCCCAGTCTGCCATGTGCATTTCAGCTCTGGCAGCAGGGAGAACAGAGATGCTGGAGCTTGCAGAAGTGATCTCCATCTAACAGCAGTCTCTGTGGGAAACTGTTGGAACAAAGAGAGCAAACCAAGTGTGTCACAACAGCAGTATGATAGACACAATCCAATTACTGAAATATTATGCAAGATAAATTGAACTGTTAACACTAATTTAGATTCTTGAACTTTTTAGTCTGTTATTTCCCCTTTGTCATCTTGAGTTTTTTCTATTTAGCTAATGGACATTGTTTCTATTACACAGGAGGACCTTTTTCCTCTCTCTACTTGCTTTTGCTGCCAACTGCTGCATCTCATATCTGGTAAAGAACAGGTGTGTGAAAATACTGGATTTGGCAAATACTCATTTCAATCACACATATTTGTATAAATTTGTATAATTTTTAATTAATTACTATATTTCCTGGGATCTAGGCAGACATTATCCACAGATTAAAAAAAAAACCACCTAGACAGACAGGAATTAAGACACTACTTAAATCCTGGGGATGCTTTCCTCTGGTGTTGTTCTTGCCATGATCAATGACATCGTGGCAGTGATGGAAGTAATGTCTGATGAGCTTTTTGCTGTGGTCATGTGTCTTATGTACAGAAGGTGTAACTGCCTGTAGTGAGAAGTAAAAGGCAAGGAACTATGGACACACTTTTTATCTTCCTACTCTTTACAGTGTAAAACTTCACTGTTGTAGAAATTTTAGTTCTTGAAAGATATCTCCTCTCTCTAAATCTTGGCTCTGCCATGTGAGTGTCTCCCAAGCCCACAGTCAGGCTGTGTGGGTTTGTGCTGCTCCTACATTTGCAAATCTTTGTGTTTCCTCACCCAAAGTGCACTGTGAAATCCTGTGTCCTGCTGACACAGAGTCACAGATGATGCTGGACACCCACCCTGAGTCCTTGCTCACCTGACAAGGAAGAGCTAAAAAATACCTCTATTTAGTGAGATAATCCATCTTGGAAGAAGACACTAAATTACCTCATCCTTATGAAAAGATAAAGTAAGTTCTGGTTTTGCCTCCAAGACCAATAGACAGAAGGGAAGATTTGTGCCAAGAAGTGATCAGGAGAGGAATAATAGAGAATCCAGTAATATAAATCAGTCTATTGTGATAGAGTTCTCAAGCCATAGGAACAAGCTGTCATGGAGTGCCTGCATGGAGAGGGAGGTAGGAAAGGTAACTGCATGGCAGGTAAATGCACTGCCCGCTTGCCTGTGAGAAACTCTGTGGTACAATCACCTTCTCTAATCTGGCCTTATTTGTTTTATTTCAAATCACTGTACTGTTGATGGCTGCATCTCAGAACTGAGCTGCCTTTCCCTGTAGAATGCCACAGCATAAGTTGTCTGTTGTCCTTTGAATCTGTCTTGTTACTCTTTTTTGTGCATTTCACTTTTCCAAGCTTTCCACTTTGCCAGGCCTCCCACTCAGAAACTAGACCTGTCTGAGAAATGTCTTCCTGAGTAACTTTTAACTGAACACAGCCCAATGTCTCTGAGCAGTAGTTAAACAAGGAATGTACATATTACTGTATATAATATACTTTCTCTAACTACAACAAAGCTGTAAAGAGTATAGAGTATATACATTAAAGACCAAGCACCTTTCCTTAAAATCTTATTTTCTGGCCAGCATTGCAGTCAAAAGTCAGAAACTCTGAGTAGATAGATGTTATTGAGAAATTTCTCATCTAGTTCGAATCTGTCATATCTCTAATTCTTATCTACAAATAGGATGCATGTCATGCTCTTTTTAGCTGTAAAAGCATTATGTTTGTCTCCTTTTTTTCTCTCTCTCTAAATAAAGTTTGAGACTGTAAAGACACCCTACTAGCTGAGTCCTTCAACATTTCAGCATGAGCTCCTGGGACCGCTGCTCTCATTTGTAAAATGTAAAATGGATTCGGTGCTTTATCAATGAGACACTCAACAATCTCTTCCTTTGTGTCTGACTCTCATGGAACGTTATGCTGACTTTATTATTACATTTTTTCCATTGTTGTCTTTAATTAAATTGTAAAGCTGTCGTCTTTGTGTACTTGGCTCCCAAAGGGAGAATTATAGCCAGAAAAAGTATTACTGACAATATTGTCTGAAGAGAGATGTGGAGATATTATGTTCATGGTAATAACAGAAAAGGAATTCCCAAAGCTGACTTTTAACGTGTATGCCATTCCTATTCAGAAAGCAGGAATCAGAGATAATTCTTCTTTTGGGTAAAGAAAATGACAGTAGGAGTTAATTTCATCTGATTTCTTAGTGGCACCAAACCTCCTCTAAATCAGCTCTGTGCAAAACACAGGTGCAGCCTTCAGTCTGAGGCCATGGGGGCCAATAGTATATGCTGAGTAGGTACACCTACCACAGCTTGTTACCAGAAACAATGCACATTTTTCTTAAGGGAAGAGAGAAAACTTATATTTAAAGAAGTGAGCTTTTCCACTGAAAGCAAAACAAATATTTAGAAATCTAATTCCTTGTTTGTACCTCTAGATTTGGGAAAATAAGACCTAACTTTGCTATAGTTTAGCTTGTCTACTGGAAATAGGAGTGGTATTTTGGGAGGCATCAGGGAGCTGAATAACCACTGCCTGATTAGGATGCTTGTAGGAAGCTGTCTGTCTGGGTATAATGAGCACTCTGAGGAAGCAGTGATTTCCAAATGGATTCTGGGAACATATGGACTTATTTATATGCAGCATATTGAAATCTAGTACATGAAAATGGGACAGGACAAATATCCTTTCCACATCTATATATTCCTATGCTCACAGTCTTGTTTTGTGCAAAAAGGGGAATGCATCAGGTATACAAAGCCCAGAATTTGTTGTCAGTTTAATTAGGACTGGGATCAAAATATAGCAGTAATTACTGGTTCAGTTACAGTGGTACTCCTATTCACAGCATTGTGCTAGTTAGACAGTTTAGCTATGTTTAAAAATTAAAAGAACTCTCAGATGTCAAACATTTCTGCTTTTTGGTGTTATGTTCAATGTGCTGCTGCTCTTCCACCTTGGGATTGCAGTGCATTGTTGGCAGCCTGGAGGGGTCCTGCAAGGAATTACATGTTGCTGATGGAGGTTTCTTCCTGCCCTTTGCTGAGACCACCATGCTGATGTTTATGCTCCTCTCCAAAGGTTTGGTCATTTCTGTGTTTTGTGAAGCTTTCTACACCTTGCTCTTCACGGGGCTGCAGCTTGACCTCCGAGCTGCTTTGTGATACATTTTGTGTGTGCTCAGTAGTTGTTCCCTGTCCTTTCTCTTGTCCCTAAAACTGGTCTGAATCATTTTCATCTATCACTGTTGATAGTCCTGGGCCTGCAGATGAGATTCCAGGGAATAGTCCTGCCTGGGGGAAGCTGTGAGCTGCACCCTGACCACGCAGGATTCTCTTTTCTCTTTCCAACCACACTGCTCACAGCAGTCTGCAGAGCTGCATGGCAGCAACTGGGAAACACCTGGATTTTCTTAAACAGCAATCAAATACAGATTGAACATGAGCCACTGCATTTTTTTTAACATGATACTTTGTATCCCATCAAATAAGAAATGTTTGCTTTATCCACATCGCTTGTGCAGAGAAAGTATGAGTTAAAAGCTTATTTTTTTGAGCCAAATTTCCAGTTGTTTGTTTGAGTCTCAAGAGGGTATTAGTATTTGCATTAACGTTGAAAAAGTAATTCCCAGCAAAGTTGGGGATAGTGCTGTAAACATAATTAGAAATAAATTCCAGATGAATGCTCAGGTAAAATATTAGAAAGCTCAGATTGTGTTAGCATGAGTAGGTGTCCTAGTGCTCTTAACCAGAGTGTATTTATTCACTTGAGTGTTTTGATGAAAAGAAAGAAAACGTACTACTCTCTTTCTTCTTTTGAAAGGTATCCTGAAAGACATTCATCAGCAGCTGGTGTGTTTTCAAATTAATGTCTGCAGTTAATCCAAGTGAAATTTTGGAGGATATGAAAATAGAATTGCACTTAATTGATAATTTTCATATGTAAAGAAAAGTATTTCACAGATAAGGGCTGACATGCTGTATTTTCAATTTCTTCTAAATCTAAATGGAGCACCTAAATTAATGCAGGAATGGTTATTTAGAAGCTGGTTCCTACCTGTATTTCATCATTTTATTGACTGTGTAAAAAGCAGAGGTTATGGAACGTGTGATTTTGTAGAATATAGTACATCAATTTCAGTTTGCTCTAATCCAGTACAGTAAATCATTCCTTTTCTTTATAACTTTAGTAACAATCTTAAATTAATATTAGACACTTTAAAAATACATTTACATTAGTGGTAGTATTTTAGCAATAAGATAACTTGCAGCAGCTTTTAATTACTGTGCTTGGGGATGTGTTTCTCTGAATAAAACAGGTCCATATAATATCCATAGTAAGTTGTTTGATACTTGGACTGTTGGTTGAATCACTGATGAGGGGTATAACATGTTCTCTAAGGTAATTGGTTGATGAATCTGCAGTCTAAATTTATACAATTTGATTAGTTCCACTGGCAGATAATTGGTAATTAGATGGTTCACAAAATGTCATTTTCTTCCATGCTTCATCTTTCAATCTTAGTTCCCAAATAACATTTGTTGGAATATAAAATTATAACCTAACATGAAAACAGCTTTATATCCTAGATAATGCAATGGAATAGAGAATTTGGATTGATTCATTGATATGATTTTGTATACTGATGGTAACAATTAATTTATTCCTTGTAAAGAAAATGAGATTTAGGTTTATTTTTCACCCTAACATTTAAAGACAGATCATCTAAAATGCAAAGCCTTTAGTTTTCAGGAATAAAGCATGAAATGACACTGCCAATGTTGTTTGTCATTTTCAATTTTTTATTTTTTTTTAAACTAAAATCTGTTCTCTCTGTATGGTTTTCACAATGGATTATTTGACGTATATGAAAATCTTACTGAAAGTTTGAGATGTCTATTATTGGTTAGTTATAAGACAAATGGCTGTAAAATTTGACTGTTAGCTTAGCAGAACAGTGGTGCGTGTCCCATTGCTTGAACAGGATAAGGCAGCAGTTTTATTAATTTGGAGACCACCAGGAGCTAGACAAGACAAGAGCTTCTTCAAGCTGTTGGGCTTCTTGATTCCTTTCTGAATCCTCTTCTAAGATGTGGTTTCCATTGGAGGTTGAAAACCGAGGAAGGGCAGCATTTTTTTTCTAAGGGAGACTAAACCCCTTAGATTCTGAGCCTGTCTTCAGAAATGTTTTAGTGAGAAATTCATTCCAGGGGGCCATAGGGAGGTAGAATTGCAAAATAAACAGAGAATCTGACAGAGAAAAGAACAAAGCGGGATGAGCATGGGGAGCGTTGCATGATTTGGGCTGTACCCAAATTTAAAAAGCAATAAAGTTTAAGTACGTGGAAAGTTATACTAAGTTGTTGAATTCCCTAGTGTTTCTTTGGCAGTGTATACTTGACTGGGTTTATTTAAAGTCTTTGCTTCCCCTTCACTCATAATTAAATAGCAACAAAGGGAAACAAAGGGTTTGAGTCTGCAAACTCTTGCACTACACATATTCACCTGTGTGCTAACACTTCATAAATCATTACCCCATGAGGATGGTAGTGCTCTGAACCCATTTGGAGCAGACATAAATTATTTTCAAAGTTAAAACCAGCGGAGAAGCAGGTCATATGAGGCTTATATCACTTTTTCTGATTTAACTGATGTTTTTAAAGTTCAAACCTGGTATAGGCGAGGAAAAACTCGGGCAAGGATTTGCACATCTTTGTATTGATTGTGTATAAACCTATTTATGAAGTGTACTTTTTGCCATGGCGATTACAGAGCAGCCTGATCTTCTTCTGTGGCTTTTGGTAGGACAAATCTGGAGTAGATATGAGATGGTGTAAGGAAGAGCAGGTTACTGGGCCTTTCTTTGTTGGAATGGAGAAGGGCAGAGCAAAGCCTTGCTGCTTGGTGCTGGTTAATGCCTGAATAAAGGGCAGCTTGGCTCCACGGATCCCTGGGCAAAGCCTGCCTGTGCAGTTTGCTCTCAAATGCCTGCTGGGCCACCAGAGGCACTTCCAGCTTGGTTCCCTGCTTTCCTCCATCTCCAGCCCCTTTGGAAGTGCAGTGCTTTGGTGTTAGCAAACTCAGGAGGAGCACGCTGGTGTCACCTTTGTGCACCGGCCTGCAAAGGCCCAGCTGTACCAAATCTGAACATGCAGCAAGTGTAAACCATCCCAGATGTTTTTAATAGTGGTTGCATTGGGGGTTTTTTTTTGTTTGTTTGTTTGTTTTTTGGTTGGTTGGTTTGGTTGTTTTGTTTGTAGAATTTTTTTGTTTGGGTTTTTGGCTTGGTTTTGGTTTCTTTTTTGCTTTCTTTTTGCTTTTTTTTTTTTTTCCCTATAATTTTAATAAAAATGGCTTCAGTTCTAATGGCAAAATTCCCCAGTGATGCATCCAGTCTTGCAGCCTTCTGAGGCTTCTTGGTCTAATAAAACCCAATTAATACAGTGCTTTTTAGTTCTTAGAGTTTCAAGGAGAGAATGAGTATTGCTAGAATGTACAACAAATTATAAATCTCTGTTTTATGCTTAATTACTTTCTAGATTATGCATTGAATCTTCAGGTTGGCATTGTCTTGCCTTTGGTACTGAAAGTTTAAATATTATGTCACAACATTCATGTCTCTGTCTGTCCTCATATACGGAAGTATTTATTAACCTTTGAATGCTCAGTCGTCTACTAATTGTCCCTTAAAAGCAGTTTTATGTAATAGACAGAATTATTTTAAATCATCAGATCTAGTCATGTTTTACATGACTAGAATTTGAATTTTGGAATTTGACTTTTAATAGTTAACTTGGCCTTTTTCTTTGGTGGTAGCTTGCTTTATTTTTCCTTTCTCTGTTGTAATTTTAGGTTCTCATTGGTTAGAACTTTCCAATGCATAAATTTTCAGTAGATACTTGCAAAACACAGAAGTTTTTTCCTACCCAGGGGGCTGCTCTATTTTGGTTTTCCTCTTTTAAAGAATTTTTGCCTTTATATATGTTTTAATTTCCTGCTGTTTGCTGTTTGTGGAAATCTTTTTTAATTATCCTTTTATTGATATTTGAATGGAAATTAAGATGGAATTATAGAATTATTTTGTGCTTTTTTATTAGTTAAAAAGTCTAGATGTGTATATAGAGCTAAGTTTAATAAAATTTAACAAATTTATGCTGAAACTGATTTGTTTTGCAGGAGTTTTATAGACTAGTTAAAATGCTGAACTACTCAGATCAGAGCTATAGATGGTAGATCTCATCCTCTGAACCTCTCTTTTTTAATTGTCTTCTCAGAGATTAGAAAAAAGGTTGGGTTTTGTTCATGGCTTTGGGGGTTTTTTTCCCCTTGGTTAAGCTAAGTAGTTATTTAACTAACTGAACCTCCTTTACCTTTAGGAGGGACAGTGTTTTTAATCAAAACTTTCAAACTTGGAAGTGTTTGAAAACTCCTGGTTCTTTCTATTGGTGAATATAGGTGGTTTTCAATGACAGAACACAATTGTAAAAATACATCAGGTTTCTGGTGCCATGTGAATGCATTTATACATAAATAAATGATCTAGAAAAAAAACAAGAATTCTCTATATACTCAGAAATCAGAAGTTTCTCTTCATGCTTAGAAAGAAAAACAAGCCTAGATGGTGGTATTTGTGAAAAGTCACTGGTTTATATTATTCTTATAGTTTTAGGGAGCCTGGTTTTTGTTTGTTTTTATGCATGCCTCATGTTGGCAGGACTAAGCTGCATCAAGTTTGTAAAGAGGTACCTGGAATATGTGCAGGGGTTTGGCAGCAGAAGAACATTTCTGTACTGACTAAAAGGCAGGTTAAGCAAGGAAAGAGGATCTGTTCTCGTGGAGGAACAGATCTTCTAACACAGGTTTGGTCCCTGTCCCTGCTTTCCACTTTTCTGTCCTGCCTACCCTTAACAAAACTGGTGCCGGTGGAACAGCTCCAGAGGTGTTATGGCTCTTTGTAAAATGCAGTGGAGTTTTCATAACAGAAAAGCAAAGTCAGTATGGATAGATGGAATATGTTTTTTCACTTTACAGTAGATAATGTATTTTCTCCTTTTGACAGCTACATGGAATTCAGAAACAGTGTGTGTATGTATGTTCTAACTCTAGTCTGCTGTATGTTGTTTATAGAATGTTCATTTTAGAAAGAGATGTTCTTGCCTAATATTTCTGTACTAGAAGATTGTGTTGCTGGAATAGGCTAAGGGTTGCACATTCTTATATGTAACTAATCATGAGTTTCTGATTTGTTTTTCTTAACTTTTGACATTCTTACTGTAAGTTTCTTGAGGAGGGGCCTGGTTTGTTTAAGTCAATAGTTAGGAGATTTTTTTTTTTTTGCTTCAGCTGGTAGGTTTTCAGTACAAGCAGGAATCATGATAATGTGGTTGTAAGTATATTTATTCAGTTCTTTTATCAACAAGCAATTTTCAGTGCCACAGCCGAACCTCTGGACAGTAATTTTAAAAATAGCTACATTGCTGGTTTCATTCCCTGCAATTAACATCTCTCATTCCCAAGATTGCATAAGGCGGGAGTTATGTAACTTAGAAGTTATAACTTAACAACTGTCTAAACAAATGTTGCAGAGCATGTGGTTTTACCAAAAGTTTACGCAAGCTTCTTAAATGTCTTGTGTGATGTAGTATCTGCAAGAAACTGGGACGGAAGTGACTCAGGAGATCTCAGTTTGATGTTCACATGTGTATCAGATTTTCCTTTTTCAGATGGGGATGTTTGCCTCTAATCCAAAAAGCAGATTATTTCCTTTCCTTCCTCTCAGTCAGCCACTGGGTTCCTTTCAATTTGTCTTGGTTGTGGTCCTGCTAAGGGAGGCATAGCAACATTTGCCATTTCTTTGCTCATGGATTAAACCAGTCCTGCAAGTTGGCCAAGTTCTTACATTTATGGTGCTCACAGTTTTCAAGTGTAAATGCTTCTTGGATGAAAAGCATCTTTGTAAATACAAAAGCATCAGAAACACAGTTGTACTTCTCTCTGTGGATTCATGGGTTAATGCATGTGCTTTGCAACAGAAACAGTAGGCAGCCTTTTTTAAGAATATCATCCCAGTCCTGATCTGCTTCATTGTGATTGTAAAGCTTAGAAAACATATTTTCCTGTGAATTTGTGTGAGATGACCAGTGTGTTTGTCCTGTTTGCCAGTTAGGTTTACTGTCAAGCTCTTCTCCCTTGGTCATTATAATAGCCATCCTTATCTTCAAAAATCTGTTTGTTTCCTGAGCAATAGATTTTCTTGTTATCTGTATAAAGATGCTTTTTTTCCCTTCACTGCAAGTTTTACTGCCTGTTAAATGCATATCTCTGAGTAGCCTCTCTACATTTCTTGGCTTAACCCACTCCAGGGATAAAGTCCCAAATGAAACCATGCATTACAAATACACTGTGGGAATAAGCTGTCTTTTTAAAAACAACCCTTTCTAGGTGCTTTAATGTGTCTTAAAATGAACCACAGCTAAGCAGGTTACTTAACAAACCACTATCTTCACAAGCCCAGATTTTTTTTTTTTTTCTGTTGCAATGGGGCCACTCAAGCATAAAGCGTTTGATTATGCAAAATAGATAATGTCATATTGTCAGTGCCATAAATAGAAAAGAGAGGAGAAGCAGTGATGTCTGTGACTTTTGCTATTCTTCATACAGAAAACTGGGGGGGTTGGCTCAACAGACAGATTCAACCTTTCAGACAGCACAGAACCAGTGCCCTGACCCAATTTCGTGTTTCAAATGGCAAAGGCACTGTGGCATGGACCACCTGGAACAACTGCAGATCACAGTTTATTGTGTTTTCTTGGAGTGGAAGGGAAGGTGAATGGGAGGGATGGAAGGAGGCAGTTCAAAATTCCATCTGGCATCTCAAAACCAGGCAAACTTTCTCCAGACTGAAGCCTGTTTATGCTCTATGACTTTCTGTGGGAATCATGACTGGCTTGATTTCATTACTCATAGGGGCCATACAGAAAGGTTCTCCCAGGCAGTGTCCTAAACCCTGGAGGTGCTCTGTGAAGAAGAGGAGGATGAAGAAGTACATAAATTGTTTTTGGTTGCCTACCAGCTGATAGATACTATCCCAGAGTAGAGGAAGTAGCTGTTGTATAAAAACTGAACTTGGAGTACCCATGAAAGAGGGTCTAAGGGTGGCAGCCAGTAGATCATTACAAAGGTTGCAAACAGCATATTCATGTCCTGAATCAGATTCATGTTGGGGCAACCATTAGCCAGAATACTGAAGGAAAATGTCTTTGAAAAAGCTACATTTATCATTACTGTACTTTTGTAATAGATAATCAGAGATTATCTTGTTTTAAGTAATTTTTGCCTCTCATCCCTTTGAGATTTTGAATTTTTGTGTATGCAAAAGTTCATGTGCCCTAAAGCCAAGTTGTAATGACTTTTGTTGGAGGTGAATCCTTGATCCCATGGATTTTAGGCAAATCATGAATTCTAAATTCCTTTTGCCTAGCCTGGCCTTTCAGGGGTCACACCAGAAACACATGCATTGCTATTTGAGCACACACCACATGTTCACAGTGTTCTTCTGTTCCAAAACTATGAATTAGTTTTTATTGAGCCAAAGGAAATTAGTTCTCAGTAGGATTTCTCTTCCCAACAATTTGAAAAATTTAGTCTCAGAAAGCCTCTTAGAAATAATCTATCCTGATCTAGAAAGTGAAGTTTTAAAGAAATTTTATAATAAATCTACAGTAGATATTTTCTTTCCCTATATTTTCTTTCCCTCTGCTTAGAATAATAAAATAAGGAGTGTGGCTACAGCCCTGAATGCATACCAGATTGTAACAGGGAAATCTGAGTCCCACAATGAGGTTATCCCTTGTTATGGATCTTTCCTATCTTTGCTGTTGATCTTGCTCATGCAGCACATTCTTCTCCTAAGCGTGCACCAGGTGAAGTTCACTTCAGGCCATACACTTACATGAATCTCCTCCTTCTTTTTGAAGGGAAATTGAGAAGACTTTGAAACAAAGCTACATCCATGCATTACAACCCTATCTGAAGGTACAATTTGTGCCATCCTTTTTTTAAAATTAGTTTTCAGTTTAAAGTGAAAGCATCTTTCTTGATTTCAAGTGCAGAAAGTTTAGGCGAGCAAGTTCCTTTCAAATGGTGTAGGGGAGTGAGCTGATGCAGGGCAGATACCATTTATGTGGAGGTGTTACAGCACTGTCTCCTTGTGAAAGCATTATTTTAGGCAGTAGCTTTAAAATTTTAGCAGTGGGTGTTGACTGCATTTTTTGCATTTTTAAAAGAGGCTGCCAGCCAGCAAATGATGTGACAGAGGAAAGGCAGCTGCTCAAGGTCTCATGCTGGTTCAGCAGTCCAGGCTACTGGGACTGATTTTCTAGGACAGTTTTCAGAGGGACACACCAGGACATTGTCTCTGTAAAAATTTCTCTTCTTATTAATTTAGCATTTTAGAAAGTGAGAAAATGAGAGGTTTCTTCCCCCGCCCTACTGTAAATGTCATGAACAAATCTCCCCAGCTGAGGGGTGTCTTGGCTACAACACTGTCACTGGCATTTCTGACAGTCACTCTTGCCTTTATGCAGACTGTGGGTCGAGCTTTGGCATGGTGGGCAGTGAGGGCCATCAGTACAGAAACATGAAATTGGAAATTCTGCAAAACAAGAAAACCTTGGTTCTGTTAGATATGGGAATGTTCTGCACTGTGGGTGTTTCAGTTCTGTCATCAGTTAAGACTGGAGTGCAAAGCACAGGCAGACACAGTGTTTGATCTGTGCCAGTCCTATGGAAAAGGTGATGGCTCAGATGACTCATTCTGCCATTTCTCAAATGCAATTCTCTATATTTCTTACAGGGCAAACAATCAGAACACAGTGTGGCAAAATCTGCAGCTGGCCCCTATATGCATATTCAGAAAAGGGCTTGGCCCAAGGAACAAACTTGGTTTATATCAGCTATAAAACACATGAATTTTGTCTTTCTAAAAACCTNTTGCTTTTTTTGTCTTGCCATCTTTCCATTCTTGTGACTGGAACATATTGGGCTTTAAAGGATATGGGAAATGGTTCAACTTGAGTTATAATTGGAGTAAAAAGCAGAATAAATACTTTAAGGTGTGAGTTTATTATTTTATTGTTTTAGAGTTGGAGAAATATATATATATATATATATATATAGAAAGAGAGAGTGACCAGTCAAGTTAATGGAAGACAAATCCAATGAGGAAAACCCAATCTGTGCCTCAAGAACTTTCTGAAAACTGTATTGCTTAAGGATAAGAGAATTTGAATGAAATATCACTACACACTTGCCCTCTTGGTAATCTACTTCTGGCCACTGTCAGAGAAATAATACAGGCTATATAGAGCTTTGTTCTTACCCAGCACAGCTGGTCTTATGTTCTTATTTCATTTAATTTCAGTTCATCCCATATGCTGCCAGTAAGATTGTGGACTTTTTTCAGAATATATCTCTGAAGAGCTCCTTACAAGAAGATTTCCTTGTTTAAGAATTATTATCATATACAGATAGTCCTTTATTCATTTCCATGCCTTCAAAAATGTTAGCAACTTATTAAGAATTTAAATCAGAGTAGCATATTGATGACTTTTTTAAACTCCTGGATAATTTAATTTTTTCTTAATAATGAACAGGACTAGTTAACTACATTGAGAAATCAGATCATGGTATATGAAGGAGCTCATCTGCTGGTTAATGCCCTGATCTGTGCTTATAGTTGGGATTATAAAATTTGGGAGACCAGTGTGGTGCACTCTGTGATGGGTGAGCAAAGCCTGAACTACATCTTGCATAGGAGTGTCATGGTATTTGCAAACACAGCACTGTGTGATTTCACATTTTTTCTCATATAGCAGTTGTACCAGTAAGAAAACACTGAAACATCATCATGCAAATCTAGTGCTTAATATGAATTTGTCTCATCATTTTTATTGACTCCCCCCCGCCCCTGAAAGTAAGGTGTTCTTACTGAAACAGTGCAGTATCTTCTTGTTTAACCAATTGAATTTGGTCACAATTCTTGCTTCTAAATACAGTGTCTTCGGGGTACAAAAATAAACAGATGGGTAGATATAGATAGCAAAGGGATTATTATCACACAGATATTCTAAGTGTTTTTTATGGATGGCTTTCAAGGCATAGAGGATTATTTGCTAAATTTCAGATAGTACCAAGCTGGGAGGGAATCCATGCACTTTGTAGGACAGAATTACAATTCAAAGCATTTTTCAAGAATTAAAAAAATTAGTCTAATACCAAAAACCTATAGTTGATTAATGAGAGTTCAAAGTACTTCTCTCAAGGAAGGAAATTTATGTATAAATGTTAGAGACTGACCCATTAGCTAGCGGTATTTTGGACACCAGTTTAGTGATTTACAAGTGCCCTTTTGCAAATCATAAACTGAACACAAATCAGTGTTGTTTTTTCTTTTGTGGAAACAGGCAGGCAGTCCTCATTCTGGGATGTGACACTGTGAGTGTATTCAGAAATAGGAAATAATCCTTCTGCTCCATTCAGTGTGAATAAAGCCTCTGTTGGAGCCTTTTTACTATTTTTTGACATAAACTTCAAGAAATGTAAGGACAAATTGGGGAGGATCAAGTGATGCAGAGAGGGAAGGATCCATAGTGTAGCAAATGTAACTTGTGAAAAAGAAATAGAAAGTTATTGTTGGTATTGAGAATAGAGAAGACAGGACTTGAGGCATGGCAGGTCTTCAAACGATTTAAAGAAAACAGAAGAAAAATGCAAGAAGCTCCCCCAACCTCTAAGGACAGTTGAGCTTCTGTTGCAGAAAGTGAGATTTATATAAAGCCTTAATAAAACCTTCCCAAAGTAATGACAAAGTGGGAGATATTTTGTCACACGAGTCTCACAGAATACAATGAAATCTCCATCACGAAGGGATTTTATGAACAGGAAGTACAACCATCTGCCAAATATAGGTTAGATATTTTTAATCCTTTGTTGTGGTAGGAGTCTGAGAGTAAAGGACTGCTTGAAGTCTCTGCCAACTATTTTTTTCTATTATTTTCTACAAGTATTACCCATATATTAAAAAACCAATCAGGACTAAGCATTTTTCCTTCTCTGAAAGGTTACAGATTTCTTTTTAATAAACTGTTTTGCAATAATAAAAATACATGGGTTCTACTATCAAATTTGACATACAGTTTGCAAAAGTACTTGAACCTAGCTGAAGAATGATTCAAATTAGATTTCAACCATAAACATGCTTTTGTAAATTTTCCCCTTATTTTTATATATATATATTTTAAAAAGTATGCAAAGTAAATAAGTTTAAACATTATTCATAGAACATTTTCCCAAGGGAAAGCACACTATTAGGTGCTCCCATGCTATGAGTACTATCCTTGAGCTGAAAAGAGGAGCAATAAACAGGTTGAAATGTTTTATAATGCAGAGTGGAAGAAATACCTTAGCATCTGAACTGATTTAAGTACTCCTGAAAGTAGCAAATTTGATGCTTTAAATATATGCTCCTCTATAAATCTGCAGCTCCTATTAGGACAGCAAATTCTCGAGCATCTGTGTTAGCTGCAGGATTTACATCTTCCCATCTAAGCTGGGAGGAGGGCTAAAAGCAGTGCCCAGGGGCTGAAATTCAGTGCAAGTGTAGATTTCAACAGTGCTGCAATACATCCTTAACAAGGACTTGGGGCAGCATTAAAGCACCAGTTACAGCTGTTAACATTGGTGGCATGGCAGATCACTTTGTCTGACATTCCTCCAAATTAGATGCACTGGGAACCACTACAAGATGCTACAATCCTGCTTTTACACTGCAAACCGTTTAAAAGTTTGATGAAAGCAGAAGAAAGGCCAAATGGACAGTATTACCAAATATTCTAACCATTCCCTCCAGCTGTTTACTAGGGTCCAAAGGAAGCTCTCCAGCTGGAAAATATGCCCTCCAAATTACCAAATATGAGATTTTCTGTTCAATCATTGTTTTAATGTTTATCACAAAGTCCATGGAAAAACATGGTCTCTCTTTTTGATGGCCTGCTGTTATTTCTGTGGGTTTTTGATATAAAATTTGGGATATATTATATTTTCAGACTAGCCTGCAAATATGTCTATATGCATATACGGAGGGATAAGAGCCTGTTGGGCACAATGATTGCTACAGAACATTTACCTGAATCTTCAATAGTTACAGCATTTTGTTCATTGAGCTGTTTCCAGTTGGCAGAGGTTATTCTTGAGGGAAAAATCTGAGCGCCAACAAAATGTTTCTGGTTAGATGATGAAACCTTGGTGGAGCTGATATGCTGGCAGTCTTCCAAACCAGAACCTGCCATGCACCTGCTTCATTCATTTGTTTTATGCAGCTTCTCATTTAACAAACTTTGAATGAGAAAGGGAAGGCAATCAGGTTATACTAAGCAAATTGCTAACATTTTCTTTATTTAGTTTGAGAAACTGCACACTGTGAATGTCAGGCTGCAGTTACAATATGGGGATTCTCTCCAGAAGATTGGAAAATAATTGTAAATACGCCAGTTATTTTCAACAAAAATTCTGTAAACCAGAAGTGTGCAGGCACTGATGCTTTTGGGGACTAAAATTGCTCTAGGGGTACATGTCTTAAAATACAGCAGAGTTGAGATATTAAAGACAAACAGCGCTACTACAACTTCAGTTTGATCTTTCATGTTATTCACATGGATAGATATTAAAAACCCAAGCACAAAAATATACAGACAATGTCAGCTTAAATATCTTGTTTAGACCAGCTTAAGAGACATATCCTCTTTGTGTGATATTTCTCTTGAAATCTTTTATTAGATAATCATGTTCTGCCTACAGACAATCCAGAAATCCTTCAAGGCATTCTATATTTGAACCCGTTTCTGTGTGTGTTGCTGATTGGAATTACTTGAATCAACAGAATGTTACTAAATAAAAAATACACATACTCAGAGAAACAATCTAAGATATATTATTAAAGAAAATAAGCAACAGAATTTTGTAGGATGGCTAATGAATTTGTTTCTACTCAGAATTCTCAAATGAATCTGCGTAGTAAAGGCAGTGGAAATCATGGTTGAATTCCAATTCACTTACTAATGGGGGTTTTAGATAGCAACTTTTATGTATGTAGGCAGGTAGGTGTAATGTATATAAAGGTACTTACCTCTCTATCATGTCCCTAATTATTAAGATAATCTGGCTATACTGCCAAAGATATAATTTCCTTGTATTTGTGGTTTTACAACTTTGATTTAATTATCTCTGAAAAAGTTTTCCGTCCTGATTCAAATTCCGGTTGATTTTCCTTTCTAATTAACCTTTGCTCACTGCTTCATAGACATACTTTTTAATTGTTTAATTGCTTGTAAAGCAGGGACATTTATGACTTGGCATTCAACCATGTCCCACAGTACATTGTTGAGCTTGGAGCTCAGGGTGGGAATTCAGAAGTGCTTTTGTGTGCAGCACTGTGGGAACTGCAGCTGCCTGCCTGCTGACAGGTAGGGAAGTCACTGTCAACAAGATTTAAAGTTGCCGTCATGTTTACACAGCCACATAGAAAAGGTTGAGAGAGAATTGTGATTTCGTTGAAATTAAGTATCAACAGTTACTGGGCCATAGCAGTGTGCATTGGTTATGATTAATGTTTGACATCTGCATCTTTTTGAGATATTTTAGCCACTTTTCTTGTCAGATGAAAAGTGCACTGTGATATGTTTCCAGTCGTGGGGGAAAGGTTCAGTGTGCTGAGGTTTCCAGGGCTTAAACTGAGCTATTAAAGTCATGTAAGTTCTTAGTTCTGAACCCTTATAAGGATTTTCAATGTATCTGAGCAGTTGGGAATTCTGTATTTCAGTGTTAAATATCCCACTAGAATAAACAAACTTCTAAGCTATTAAATACTCTCCCTTGGTACTCTCTGTCTTTTCTACTTGTAACTGGTGATGAGTGGTACCAGTATGGATCTGCTAAAGGAATTGTTTCCCTTTACATGGGAAAATTGCTACAAAAATTAAGAAATGTTTCAGAGACACAAAGGTTTTGTCACGGCTATTTTTGATTCATACAGATATTGAGGTATTAGGAAGATAGATTCAAACAGTTAAATACAATTTTTGACAGAGTTTGCATATACTTTATTAAAAGTCCAGGGTAGCCCAGCAATGCTCTTCTGCTCTCCAAAGCCCAGTGTAGACAGAGATATTGATAAAGAAAACCACCTTACACCATGCTTCTTTGTTTCTGTCTCAAATTTGCAGTATTACAAATACTGCAGTAATACTTTTGAGTGGTTCTGATGGGTGCTGTGGAGGCTGTCCCTGTGGTAATTAGTTGGGGAAAAAATGAGGTATGTGCATTTAATGGGATTATAGAATGGTTTGGGACCTTAAAATGGTCTGGCTGGAATCCCCAGGACAGGCACAGGGATAGGGACAGCTTCCACTAAACCAGACTGATCAGAGCCTCATCCACCCTGGCCTTGAACATTACCAGGGATGGGATATCCACAACCTCACGAGGCCACCTAGGAGGGTTTTTATCATGCATTGAGATGACTCTAAATCAAAATGCATAATCTCAATCCCTCTGATATTTGACCTAGTCTGAAATCCGGGTCCATAGTTTGGAATTACTGAGATTTTGATCCTAAATATGTATTAATTCAAAATATATATTTTGATATGTACTTGGTATATAGAATTTGGTTATAATATAAACTTGCCTGTCTGGCAGGACTGTCCTGTTACTTCCATGTGAGCTTTCTCCTATGCGAAGGACCCAGAACAAAAGTGATACTAAGCCAGAACCTGCTCTCTGTATACATTCCATTGTTCTCATTTTAATCAAGCATCTTAATATGAGCCCTCTTCTGCTGGATTTCCTCAGAGCTCCCATAAATATTCTATTTTAGTCACCTAGTAAATTTGAAACCTACCTCTGTGCCTTACTAGGTGTCATAATCTGTTAGCAGGTTAATCATCTGTAGTGACATCACTGCCAATGAGTAATGCTTTCAGGTTTTATATCTGGAGTTGAACTTGCAGCCAAGGCATACTCAGGGGACACATTCTGAAAGGGTGAAAATTTGTGTCCTTTACTGTTTTTTTGATGTGGTGCTGCTGTGTCTACTTTGCATTAATACTGATTTAAATTTCACTCCTCTGTATGTGATATGATGCTGATGCTGGCTTTCATTCTATGTCATAAAGCAATCTCTTTCAAATTATTAGAAAAACATAAATTATTTATAATTATTATTTTTACAGTGAAGTAATTATAACCCATCCCTCATTTATGTGTTGATGAAAACAATACACATTAGTTAAAATAGGATTAACACTGCATTGTTTACATGGGGCTTTTTCCTGCACTGTGATTTCTGTATGTGTGATACTGAGGGCGATGTAATCTGTAGCTGTGCGTTTTGCATATTAATTTTCTGCAAAGCACAAAAAATTGAATTAATAATATGTTTCAGCGTTATTGTTCATAACCTTGTGACAAAGACAAAAAAGTCTTAGCATGCAAAAGAGTTCGAAGGACCAGAGGATGCACAAACAGGTAAAATGTGACAACTGATAAAATAGTTGGGAAGCAGCCATGTGTCTTGTGATACAGACATCAGGGAGAAATGTTAAGCACTTCGTCATTCCTGCCCTCCAGTGTCTGATGCTTCTGATTTCTTCTTTATTGATTTCAGCTAAAGAAAATATAGAGGAGTATAGAGGTGACCCATTTTGTTGACAGATACATGTGTTAGTCTTGTACTCCCAGAAAATAGTTTAGACATCAGGAATAATGGCTTATAGGTAAGAGATAAACACAATTTCCTGTGATTTCTAAACCTAGTGAATCAGCAGACACAGCCTGCTTTCAGAGTCTTGCTTGTTTATCTTTTATTCAACAGATTGAAGATTTAATAGGACACTGGAAATTCTTAAAAAAAACCCCAATAAGCCCTGTAAAAAACCCAACCAACTGACTAACTAAAACCCCATCAACAAAAAAATTGCTACAATCATTGAACTTTCGTTGTTTCTGAAATGTATTATTCACTCTTAACAAAACCAGGGACCTACCACCCCTCTTCAACCTTGTGTGATTTTATAAGCCTGATCATTGCATAAGTTGCAAGTGACTGATGTCCTGCGATACATGTGATTATTCTCTAAAAATGAAAATTGGGCATAAGTTGTTACTATTCAGGTAGGAATTTCAGCCAAGGGCACTAGTAAAGGATTTTCTTGTCCCATTACATAAAGAGTCAGTATCACATCTTTCCACACTGTGGTTATAAAATGTCAATGGCAGTTGTTTGGAGTCTGTGTGCAGTACTGACCATCAGGGAAACAATTCTTACATTTGTCTCACATGGTAAAAGAGCCAAAGCAATGAAGTTAAAATACAGCATCTGAAACAGTGACAAACTGTTGCACAGTGATAGTGTTATCATTCATTTTGATGCATAAACTACTCATGTTTTACTTTCACATGTCTTCCTTTGTTTATTTAGGAAAATGCTCTTTTCAGTTTAAGTTATACCTCCAAAAACACAAGAAACCCCTTTATGCTCAGCTATTCAGTTTTCCAAACTATTTACTAAGGAGATATGAACTGTGGAGCAAAAAGGAATATCCATCTTTTTTTCAGAAAAAATATCCTGTGCTCCCCACCCCAGGAGAGAGTGTGTCCTAGATGCTCAATGCGTTTCAGCGTGACACAGGTCCAGGGCACAAAGGATTGTATTTTATTGCACATTAGAAGAGACTGTGAGTGAGATCCAGGTGTTTTCAGCAGGGATTTATGCAGCAGTGTTGGGATTGGACTGTGTTTGAAAGGGAGGCTGTGCCTGGTCTGTACTGAGCTGAGCACCCCCTGCACAGCACTCTGCAGGCGGAGCAGTTCCCGTGCTGATCCCTGGAGATCAGGTGCTGCTGCGACAGGAGCGGGTGCAGGAGCTGTGCAAAGTGCAGCTCTTGGCATTTAAAAAAAAAAAAAAAGCTGTCAGTACAATGCAGCTCCTAAATGATGTGAATGAATTGTTTTTTCATGTCTCTACTGTCAGTGCATGTCCCACCCTTGTGCTCTCAGGTGGTTTTACTTGCTGTTTGTAGTGTCTACCAGAGGATATTTTGTGCAGCTAGGAAGCTTAGTGTCCTGCCTTCCACAAGCCTTTCTTTAATTCCCTTAGCAGATACTTACAAAAACATTTGGTGTAATTTTGCCCTGATGCAGATTGTTTATAACACAGAAAATAATTTTTACTGATGTTGCATTTTTAATTGTTTTCATGTAAATGTCTCTTGCCCTTTGATTTGCCTATGTCAAAGTAAACCATAAATTGGAAATTCATTAATTATATGTAAGACTCTGTATATTCTAATCCTTATGAATTTCTATTACTCATTGTTATTGAGATTGGAATAAAAAATTATTACATGCAGAGATCTAAAACTAGAACTGTAATTATCTGTGTAGTAATTAAAGGAGAAAAGACCATTAGAAAATTTTGTACTTTTTTCTGTGGTTACAAGCACAGGAATAGACTGGGTATTCTAATTCAACATTACAAAATTAAAACAAAAAAGGGAAATAAAAAAGTAATATTAAAAGTCAAAACCAGTGGAAATATGAGTTAATAAAATAAGCCTGATGGGCACCCTATTCCCCTATGATTCTTTGACTGACATTTTTCTTGTGAGATAAAGAGTTTTAGATATACAGATATGTGGACTCTTTTTTTCTTTATTTGTGGGCTTTTTTTAAACTAAGACTAGAAAATTTTTCATGTTATTGTTTTCAAAATGAAAACAAGAAAAGCTCAGATTTTTTACATCTAAATAAACCTGGTAATCTTTATTTTACGTGGATGAGTTATTTAATTGCAATACATTCTAAAAAAGGGCTGTAAGCCCACATTAAAATAGTGAATAAAGACGTAGGTTAAAATTATGTGTATTTCTATAAGTCTTTAAATAACACTGTAGGGAGCCAAACACCTTCTGTTGCTCTTGAGCTGAAGTATGTGGGTGCAGGGTAATGAAGGAATATTTTTAAATAAGACATTAGTCTTTAGTTAACCTTAGTGAACCAGTTAATGAGTGAACACATGTTAACAAACCAATTAAAATCACAGGAAAATCTACATTGAGCTAAAGGGAAAAAAGCTTACAGTAAATGGTTACTTGAAGCTTTCTAAGCAGAGGTAAAAGGTCCCTGCTCAGTCCCACATAGCTCAGGAATAGATTATGTTTTGTCCTTAGCTTCTCAGTTTCTGGTGACAAATTCTCGTTTATAAACCTTACCATGGTGTAGTTCATAAGGTAAAAACTCCAGGAAAACAATTTGAAGAGATATTAATTATTTGGGAAATGTGGATTATCTAAAGCCCCGACAATTAACAAGAATGGTGTTCCAGAACCTTTATATGGCACTTCTACCACCAAACCTGAGTGGGATATTTTTTTTCTCAGAGTATGACTATTTCTCCTGAACCAAAACACGTTTTGTGAGAGGTTTCAATTGCTGTTAGATTTCAGTCTTTAGAAAGAAACCAGAGATGCATCTACACTCAGTGTGGCCTTGAGACTGTGCACAGCAAAGCTGGATTAAATGATAAACCAGCCTTAATAGAATGCCATTTGTATAATTATAATTACAATTATAATTATTATTACTTACGTTATTTCGTTCAATTAGATCTGAGAGCACAAACATAAATACCTGACCCATTTGACTCATTAAATTGTGATAGAATATTCACAGTAAGTAGCAATGCTTGCAAAGGAACAACATTAAGAAGTGATTTGCAGTTAAACCTCCATGTGAGAACCCAGTTAGGGACCAGGTCTTCCTTAAAACCAGCAGCTCCCCAGGAAAAGGATTTAAATTGAGAGAGGAGCTTTCGTGTTTAACTGGGCTTTCAAATAACCTTAGAAACCATAAGGTGTATGACAAAACTCTAAACTACTTCACTGAAGTTGAGATTTAGCTTTTTGTTCCTAATCTCATGGGTGTCCCTTGCCTGAGTTATTTTTCATTTTCCTGGGTTTGGTTTTGTTTTCTCACGTGTATTAATTGACTCTGTACACTAATTTTGTGTTTTGTCTTTTCTCACAGGTACCTTTTCAATCTCATCCTTTTTCTATAGGGTAGCTCTCTGAAAACATTTCTTTAGACTTCCAAGATAAGCTCACAAGGTCCATATGTAGGGTTTGATACCTAAGTCAATTCTGAGACTAAAAGGAGACTGTAGGAATTAAAATTATAAAAGAAATGTATCATGGAATAATTCATAATTCATGGAGTATTCGCCAGCTTTTCATAGAGTGAAATCTAGTAGGTTTTGAAGAGTTAAGGATCTAGTTCTACTGAAAACTTTTGCTTTTCCTGTTGACTGCAGATCAGTTATATTGCCTAAAATCAGGTGAATAATGTTACATCAAAAAGATGAAGAAACTGTAGATATCTTTTTCCTTCAAACTCATTTTTCTCTGGTGGCCCTTGTTTTTCAAATTCTGTTTCGTATGCAGGACACAAATTGCTTTTTGTGCCCTTGTTCAGGGGATGTGAACGCTGACCCTGCTGAGTGGTGGTGGAGACTAAAAACCCACTCAGTGAAATCTTCGGGGACGGGATCGCGCGTGGCTGGGGAAAGGAGGTCCCCTGTTCCTGCAGATTTGCTCTTCTCTCTCTGTACTGGAGAGAACATATGGACAGTGCTGGCCTGAACCCAATTCCACAGCTCCACATTTCAGCCCCTCCTCGTCCTGGAGTTACATTTGGTCAGAGGCTGTGCTTCATTAATAATAAATTGATGGGAGTTGCAAAAATAAGGGCTGTAGGAGTACTGAAGTCACAGTACTCCCCAGAGCTCCACGTGGGCCAGTCCAGTTACATGCTATACTTTTAGCAGCTCTGCAAATCAGCTAAAATTTAAAGCTTTTACAGTATAAAGTTGATTACTTTCTTGTGATTTTTTGCATTAGAGTCAGTTTCTAAATATCTCTGAGGAAGGTGTTTCTCATAATTGGTGCATGCAAAGCATAACATACCAGTTACCCAGCAGGGTCACAGGGCTAATATCCCTGCCACATCTGGTCAAAATTCTGCACAGTGAATACAATATTCTGATTCTTTTAATGCCTTTTTTTTTTTTTTTTCTCCTTTCTTTTTTTTCTTTAGTGGTTATTTCTGGAATGAATATGATTGCTGTTCTTTGAGTGCTGTCAGCATTCTGCTGTAAAACATGCACACGTCCCCTCAATAAGTGATGGTAACACATCCCTCTGTTCAGATACTCTTTCCTGTATTTTATATACATTTGTAATTTTATCTTTGAAGTCTGATGAATGTTTCTCATTGCAGTTTGGATGCCACTGGAGATCAAAGTAACTCTTATATGAACAAGCTTTTAATTTGGCAGTGAGAGACTGATGACAATGAACAGAAGAATGACTTATTTTTTTTATTTTTATGAGAGAGTTGTGAATAATTAAATCTAGAAGCTATCGAATTATCACTTATAAAAATATTAAAGGGCTTTTCCCTCTATTTTTTCTTTACATATAGTACTCCTTACCCATCTACTGGATTTCAGCATATGTCTTGCTATCATGTCTTGAAAGTAGGATAAATTTTGGAAATGAGTGCTCACCTTTACCAATGATTATTTCCTCTTACAGACACGTTAAGAACTCCTATGCAGTGTTGGGGGCTTGTTTGGTTTGGTTTGGTTTGGGTTGGTTTTTTTTGTTTGTTTTGTTTTTTGGGGGTTTTTTTAATGGTTGATTGGTTGGTTGGTTGGGGTTTTTTTGTGCAGCTGATGTTCCTACTTGTGTATCAAATTTTACTTATCCTAATTTTTTACCTCAACTTATGCAAACCCTCAGTTTGAAAAGGTAATTTGGAATTCTACCATATGCTTGCAGTCCTCAACCTCACACCATCCTTAGCTCTGGAAAACACACACTCATTAGCTAAGCCATTAACAGTCTTTAATGAAAATTCTAGACAGATCCAAACCCAGGAAGGTTTCTGCCAGGGAAGTCTCCTTTGCTTTTGGTAACAAACTATGAAAAAATAGGTTTGGGCTATTGTTTTTTCTGCCAAGTTTTGCACCAGTTTTTTTTTTCTTTTTACATGGCCAGTGTTCTCATCTGACAAGAATGTCAAGTGAGATGCTATCTTAGTTTTCCTAAAATTAGGATTTTAAGAGGGTTTATTTCCCATCTCTTAAACACGGAAGATCCTCTAGATGTTAAAAAAGAAGATTTGGTGCTGACATATCTATACAGTCTGTACTTTTTCCTGTACTGCCTTCTAGATGTTTTCAAAGAGGTGGCTAAGTCATTGCAGAAATTTGAGGAAACTGAAGGTAACTCTCTGGCCTGTAATTTTTACTTTTTCTCTTTATTACCTTTTGGGTTTTTTTTGTTTTAAACACAGATACTTTGTTGTCCCATCTCCCATCTTCTGAGAACATTGTGAGATAACCATAAAGAACTCGGAAATCACTTTGGCCATTGCTTTAAGTATCCTAGATAAAACTGAGAACATTCCAATAACCTGGAAACAAGCTGCCTTTCAGATAGCTTTCTATACCATGCTTCAAATTTAATTTCAGGTAACTTTTGAGTAAATAATGTCCAAAAAAGCCACATTTGTTCACATTGTGTAAGTCTGTGACATTTCTTAGTGAATTTAGTGTTACAGCTACCTTTGTATGAACATTAAAACAACCCATTTTAAGGAAGCAATAAGAAGGAACACAGAAAGGGTTTTCACTCAAGAACTTAAGACAGAAAGAAACTAGTTAACCAGCACTGCATTTTATATGGCTGAAGGGGATTATGTAAAATAGGCACATTTATACTCTGTCTCTAGTTCCTTTATTGATTATTGGTTTTATTTAGTATTTAAACAGCATCCCATTCCTTGTAAGGTTTATCTGGCTGTTAATGCTTATCTCTTTACAGCTGCAGGACACTTTAATGGAAAATATCATTGATGCAGCTGTTTCCTCAAGGTGTAAAATCTGGACAAGAGAGGAAATGATTAGTCATGGTGACAGAGGGAACGTTTGGGAATCACTTTTTCTGTGCATATCATTAAAAAATCAATAAGATGGATATATGGAAGCCAGCAGTATTTACTATAGAAGAACAAGGGAAAATAGAGCAGCCATACTTTGCATTACTAAGATTTTGCTCTGTGATCAGGTTCTCTTGTGGGATGAAACTTGGAGGGGCTGTAACAAAGGTCACCTTTGCTGTGCAGTGTTTGTTCTCTTCATAGCCCTTCATGGAGCATGACAGTCAGATGGCTTAGGTCCAAAATCACAAATTTACCCTCTCAAATTTTATTCAGAAAATGAAATTACCCCATGAATTCTTTTCTAGCCTGGCCTTTGCATCTCAAAACTGTGTTTATTGTACTTTGGATAATTCTGAGAATATAACTTTCCTGTTCAGGGTTGATGTATGAGTTATTGATAAATTTGAAAAAAATATAACTCGAAATCTATAAACTCTTCATCCTGCGTTATTTATGGAAGATTATAATTCTGTATTTCTTCCCCAAAGGACAGGCTACTGGATAATGTGATATACCTATGGTTAGTGATGTGCTTAAGTAAACCAAGAGTATTGCAAAGCTGAGGAGTTTAAATTAACCCACTTATATCTCTGTATTTCTGCATAGTGATCAGTGCTTCCATTGTAGCCAGCTGCCCTCGTGCTCAGGGAAACCCCAGGGCCTGTATGGGAAATATTCATGTATTCTCTGTGTGGGTGTCTGCACAGCATCTTCAGCCTGCACACACATCTGCACAGAGTTTGATCTGATGTATGGTTTTAGCAGCCCTGGATGTAAGATCCCTAAATACTAACACTGAGTAATCCTGAAAAGAAACTGTGCTAACATTTTAGACTAATGTGTTTTTAATAATGCCCTTTTTTTTGAGGAAAGTCCTTGGTTTGGCACCACAATGCAGACACTGATATTTGCCCTGGCCAGGTAATGAAACTGTCATGTGAGAAAATAGCTGATGAATGTGGAGAGAGTAGAACACAGTAAAAGAGAATCAGCAAAAGTGGGGTTTAAATCTGACTTAAATGGTGAAGTTTGTTTCTGACCAAGAGTAATCAAGTGTTTTCACAACGTGGATCTGTAATTTTTTCAGGATTTTGGTGCTGTCTGACAAAATATTTTATCCTGTGGGAGAACACATACTATAGTGCCATGTACTGAGAGCTATTGGTATTCTCACTAGTACGTTATGACTTCATAGCCATAACTACTACAGGTGCTGTAGGAATTGGCCCAAGTTAATTAATAAATCTTATTTTTCTAGCAGATTTAATATGTATATGAATTGCTTCTGTAAACCCCATTTTTATCTCTCTTCAGAATGATAATGCAATGTTTTTGGGTTGTTGGTTTTTCCCCCATCCTGCAGTATTCCTTGCTACAGCAATATGGGAATAAAGCTCGTGCAAGCTCTTTGTCCCAAGCAAGGAGATGAACAACAAATAGATTCTAAAGGCAGGAAGTGTTGAGCACTGCTGTGAGTACTGATCTGTCTGGTAACTTCTGCTTCTGTTGCATTGAGAACTGAAGTATGATAATTAAAAAAGGCAAGTCGGGAACAGGAGGAGCTTAGTGTTGAGTACAGGAGCTCAGCTCAAGGTTAACTTCTTTAGCAGCAGCAGCTTGCTCATGTCTGCAACAGAGTGGGACTCTCAGCAGAGACTCACAAACCCTTTTGGCAGGTCCCAGCAGTGGCTGTGCCGCTGGCCCTGCTGCCAGGTTTTCATGTGGGAGATGGCAGCTTCTGGGAGGGATCATGCAGCATTTCTTCAGTGTCCTGCAAAGCAGTGTCTGTGACAGGATGCTCTCCTGTCCTACAGAACCAGTGCCATCAAGATTAGGGGTTGGTTTCCAGTCCTCTCAGAACCTCAGGGCACTGGCAAGGTAATGGGCAGGTGCCTATGGAGATCTGCAGTTCCCAACACTGAATCCCCTCCTGAAATAGGTGTCTTTCAGACATGCAGCTGTGGGCATTGGCTTTTTCTTTCCTCACCCTTTTCTGTATAAAATGCTAACTTTTCTTTGTCGTTCTGGGCCAGCAATAGAACAGCAGTGCTGTACAGCTAAGAAAGGATTTATGGTCCAAGTATGTGGAAATAAATATCTACATGATCTTTAGGATATAAAACTATAATTGTGAATCCATCAGTGATAAGCAGAAACCAATCATGAATGAGTACTTTACAAACACAGCCAGCAAACCTCCTTGAAATCACAAAAAAAGCCTTGTAAAAGTGTCACAGGTTCAGGCCAAATTCTGATACCATCATAAATGAAATGTAAAACTTTAAAAGTCTAAATTTCTTTTTTGTCTCTAATAACAGCTCATCTCATTAAAAATTAACACCTTTTTATTATACCTAATTTACTTATAAATCTTATTGCCAACCATTATCAACTCTTACAGACATCTCAATCAACCTTATGATTAAATCTGTTTTATTCAAGCTATTCTTTTTCCACTGATTTTAATTCTATCTTAATGACTTTCCTTTTTTTCTTTGAAAATTCATTCAACTTTGGAGACTTTCTTATTGTTTCATGTGTCACTATTTTCATACCTTGAAGCTTGACTATTTTTGTAGCTTCCAGTTGAGTCTTTTTATTGCAGGTATGCTCAGTTTGTTGAGGAAGAAAAACCAACTCCTAACTGTATAAACACTTCAACATCCATGAATGGGATTTTGTAGAAAGCTTTTTTCTTATCTCCTCAAGAATTTAAACACTAATAATCAAATTTTTTTACCCTTCACTTCCATGTTTTTGCTAAGTATATGGGGGGTTTAGTTGTGACTGAGTAACCAATGAATGCCAGCCCTGTCCTGTGACAAGGTGTTCAATATGATAATCCTGACCAGGTGAAATGGCCAGAGGCAAGCAGAAGAATCAGTCTATTTCCTCGTGGTTTTGTGTGTCAGACAACGATTATCAGTGCATGCTAGAATGTCTCCTATAGAATCTGAAAATTAAGTTATTTTTCCTGATTATCTCCTGCTCTCTGACACATCGTATCGACTAAGAACGTATAATAAGCTAAATAAGAAATAAGAAGACAGAGGTTTTTAATAAATGTTAGGACATCTTGGAAATAGAATTCATTCTGAGTCTAGAAGGGTCCATATGGCAAACTGTGTGTCTGGACAAATTGCTTCTCATTGCCAGGCAAATCAATTGGTAGGTGCTGCCTCTGCCCTGTTTACCTGTTCCTACTGTGTCATCTCCTTGAAAGTGTGAATTTTTTCCTAATTATTGTGAGTTAAGCATTCTTTCTTCCAAAAGAAATGATTGTGCTGATTATTTCTCTTTATTGCAGTGATATAAGACAGGATGTCTCGGCATATTTGAGTGCATTTCTTCCTGTTGAATCTGCCTTCCAGTTCAATGTGGAATTAATGCCACTGAGTGTACTCACAGCAATGTGGAGCACTCCTGCAGCTGGCAAGACAAAATCTTAGTAAAAGTAAACATTGTGAGTGTTTTCATAGATGTGTGTTCTAAGAATTGAACATCTGTTTGTCCACTAAGAGCTACAACAAAAATAAAGCATAGTGAGGGGGCTGTTGGTGAAAGGGTTAAGGAAACAAGCAAAATGCATCACTCTTAATTTACTTCAACAAGTGTATGCCTAAGATTTTTTTGTCTAAATTTGTCCTAGTTTGTTTTAATCTTAGGAGCATCTTAGGTAAATATTTTTAAGAACAAGGGGCATTTAACACATTTTTTGAGCATTCTCCAGGACACCTGAAATTTGAAACACATCCTTACTCCTGTCAGTCATGACAAATGGCAGAGCCATTTGTTTGCCTAATTTGATCTTGTTTCCATTTGTACAGCAGAGAACTGGCCATACAAATCTATTTTAAGGGGAAATGCTATATTATACTGTAATTCACTCACTGCTCACATGGCATGATATTGTTGTTTGTGCTGTGTTGTTAGTCTGCCAGCTTGGATGAGATAATAATCATAACACAAGATTTCAGCAAAAAGCCTACAAACCTTGAAGTCCCCATTGTATGTTATTTGGAGGAGTGGTTTTGATATTTGTGTCTCAGCTTGCATGAGCAATATCACATTACTTGAAATTGTGTTTTCCTACAATGACTCCCACAGGTAAGGACTCTCTGCTGCGTCAAGATTGTTTTGTTCAATTTGGCACAGGTGGGTTTTGCTGCAGGAGCTTGTCAAACATGAAATAATACAAAGTTTCTGGTCTTGAATCCAAATTTTTCCTCAATTCTGCCTCTCCAAATCCTGGTATACTGCTTCTGACCTTTTTAGGCAGAAGATGGCTGAGACCTGAGTATATGGACCCCCTGTTTGAAGAAAAGTAAGATATCTTTACTACTTATGTGACATGAAAGGATATGTATCTATTACTATTTTTACTTAGAAGTCAAGTAAAATTTAAATGGTTTGAATTTAACAAACATGCCTGCTTAAAATACTTATCATTTGTTGACCTGTGGGTCATTACTGTCTAGAGTGCTTCAGGTTGCTGCTGGTGTTTAATTTATAGGCTTTTTAAAAGTTGCCCTTCTCTTTTTCACTAGTAAAGGGGTTTTTTTATTCATTGGCATGAAGTGGAGATGTTAGTTTGACCCCTCTGCTTTTAGACAACTTGTTTCTACTTAATCATTCCATTTCTTTTTGACTGAGTCTTTCATTCAAATGAAGCTCTGGAAAAATATCCTGAAAGATGTCTTGAGAAGTATTTTCCACTAATATGAATAAAAAATAGAAAATAAAATAAAATAATAAAATAAATAGAACTCCTACCATTCTGTTTTTAGGGGAGTAGTGTCAAAATGCAGTGCATTTTGGGGTTATGCAGGAGAAAACTTCCGCAGGAAAACTCCAAAATCCTGCCCATTCAGTAGCATTAGGTGTTACACCTGTGATATTTTCCTGTAGTCAGGAATATCAGTGGCCTCTGCCAACCCTACAAAAGAAACCGTTCAGCCTCTGTGCTGGGATACCTTGAGTGACTGGAGACAACTCAAGTTCAAAAGCTACACAAGCTCAGTTACAAGAAACTGAAGCATTTTAGAAATGGTGTCTAGTTTTCTAACAAAACATACAATGCTGTATTTGCACACCATAGTCTACTGAGATTGCATATTAAAATATGTTTAAAATACTGCTCAAATGGAAAGAGATTTTTGAAGTAAAATGAATAGTTATAATTTAAGCATCTTTTCCTGAGGCAATTGTGTGATTTTTAATTTCCTAATGGCATATTGTATATACAGTATGTCTAGCAATTGCAAAAAAAAATGAAAAGAAAACTTAGTTTTGTTCAGAATAAAGTGATGACAGTGATAAGTGAGTTCTAATCATATAATTGGCATTTATTCAGAAACATAATTCTCTTGAGACGACTTGATTGCATTCATTATCACCAGTTAGAGACGACTTGATGTTTTTATCAGCCTGATTCAAAATGCTAAATTGGAGCACAGATGTCAGACTTTGCTCTTAAATCAGTCTGCAGGGTTTTTTTTTTTCTTTTCTTGGACTTTTTTTTGTGGGTGTGTGTTTTAAACATTTCTGAACCTAATTTCAGTCTTGAAACTTGTTTTGGAAACCTGTGTGTCAGCAAAACTATACAAGCTTATTTAGAGAATTAAAATAAACTGATCTGAAGCTAATTGATTAAAATCACTGTCATTCTCGAATCATTTCATGTTGGTTTGACTGTGAATTCCTTTACTGCTGTGCATGCCCTGGAATAGTGCCTGTCTCTGGATCTGGCACTTCAGGAGCTGGCTAAGGACTTCTCAGGCCTTTGTAACAACCTCACTGGAAGAACTGTAAATTAAAAGCTGGTAGGGAACAGAAAAGTGGCAAGTAAATACCTCTCAGTAGCCATGCAAAGGGCAGTGAAAATTAACCCTTTACTATGGACTGGAAAATGCTGTCTGATACATCTGCTGGTAGTTCTTCCAGCCAGAGCATCTCTATAATGCCAGCTAAATTTCTGTTTACCCTTTGAACTTTGAAATAAATAATCATTTACCTGTTGAGACATCCTTGATGAGCACCAGCTGCTTTATAACACTGCAAAATTACATTTATCAAGCAGTTATAGATGTTTAGCTGTGGTTCTTTTGGCTGGAAAAGGCAAATAATGGTGTGGTTCTGCTCTGGTCGTGGTAAGGTTTTGAAACCTTCTGGAATTGTTTTGGAGAAAGCAATAATACATTCATTCAAACCTACTGGGTGACCTCAGATAAACCATGAGCTGGTCTTAGTGAACACAATCTTAATCCAATCAGTAGAAAGTTCTGGGAATCCCTTATTCCTTACTGAACATGAGTTTCTAGTATAGCTAAACAGCATCAAAATACATACAAGGTACCTTCAAGGTTCAGTTCTTGACCAGAAGATATCCCCAGCATTATCATCTCATTCCCCTGCTATTTCCTTCCCTGCTTATAACAGAAACATCTAGAAGTGATTAAATTTATTCTGATGCATACATTTGTCCCCACTTGAACTCGGGTAGAATTCAGCAGAAAAGGTGATTAATTTTCTTGTGTTCATTTTGAAGAGAGTGCTTTTGCTGCATCCCATTGCATGTTTGCATGAGTTTCTCTGTGGCAGAGATTACTCTCTGCTATTGACTTCTGCTAGTGACTTTCTGTTCCTCTGTCCCCAGTATGCTGGTAATATTGCATATTGACAATACTTTCACTGAGCTTCTATGGAAATGGAAAACAGAGATCACAAATCATATAATTTAAGAAGAACTCTCCCTTACTCTCCCCACAAGTAGGGTTGCAGTTTTGTGTCTTGAGGTGTCAGAGCTGGAGCCATTATTTGAGATATTTCAGTATCCCAAGCTGTTTTTATTTGTATTGACATTCATAAATGAGACAGCATCTCTTTTCTAAGGAACCTGTTAGGTAACTTGGTTGCATTAACCACACTATTTTGACAATATATTTTTTGAGAAATCCTAGATTCTTTGTGTAGGGAGTCTTAAAATCCATCCTGTGTGCCAGTGATACATTCCTTTCACCATTTCTGTAAAAAGCATCTGAACTTAGACAAGTTTTGCATGTTTATAAATGTCTGAGTACTTACAAGAGCAGGAAGAATATTCAGATTTCAAAATGGAGTGCTGTGAATATTGTTTGTATTGGGCATGTTCCAACACTGAGCAGGACAGTCCTTGCCATTAGAGTTGAGGACTCTGTGGGGTCTGAGCTCCAAAGCTGTGAACACATGGATTTTTATGCCTTAGTGTCTCATGGTGCTGATGCCAGCTTTCAGAAATCAGAGGAAGAACTTGTACTGGTTCTCTGCTGAGGAGTCAGGACATGGTGTCTGGGAGAAGGAGAGCTGTGGGAGGGACTGGGATTATACCTGCCCTGAGTGCTGATTGCATCAGAGGGTGGAGAGACAGAGCAGGACTGGGAATGAGAAGGGGAGGGGAAGAAGAAAGGAAGACTGGGAGTCTGCACTTCAGGGGAAGCTGGGACTGCATATGTTTAATTTCTGATAATTTAAAACTGTAACCTTAATAATAATCTTTTAATTAGAGATCAATGTAATGTGGCCAATAGATATATGGAGGTTATTTCTGGAAGTAATATTGCAAAACAAATGAACTGGTAAATACTAATGTTGTTCTCTTGAAAGATAATTTATGTATCTAGTGATTCTCTTATAGAATCTCTCTCTAGAGATAAACCCCAAGGGTTTAACATATTAATTAATTTTAAGTCTTTGACTCCATCTCTTTAATTAGAGAGTAACCTGGTATATGTCTCCTATTTATGCTTGAGCTATGGGTATTATTCTTGATTAAGGTCTGTCATTTAGAAATCATTCCTGTGTGTAAAGTCTCTATGTCAGGGCTGTGGGTTGTTTTGAAACTTGGTGTATCCAGAGCTATGCAGATATATCTCAATAACCACTACTTAGTTGCCTCTTCTTTTCAGGAGTTTTTTCTGAAAAAAACTGCAGGGTTTGGGCTGCTGCCATCCGAGGAGCTGCAGTATCAGTGTGAGGTCATTTTCCAGGCTTGCTTGTGGAGATGTTATGGTGAAGTCACTGGGTGAAACCATGGCCATATTGGGGTCAGTATGAATTTTAGCAGGAATTGGATTTCACCTGGTAGGTAAACTGTCAGGGCTAGGATCTGTGAGCTTTTCTGCAGAGGACAAAAAATAAGCAAGTGGGTTTTGCCTTTTGAGAGGAGCTGGGAAAAAGACCAAGATACAGAGGCTGAGCCCAGTCATCTGTTACCATCTGCCATAAGCCTGCACACTGCCATGTTTTGAAATAGGTTTGGAATCCCTGGATTTTAATATCCACCCCAAAACTTTGAGTATAGAGATTTTGGAGTTGGATTCTTGTATGATAAACTTGTCTTTGCTAGAACTTCCCATATGACACTTGATAATATTTGTGCTTCAGGTTTATTTCTGTACAACAAATGTAAAATAATGTTAATCTGTCAGAGGTTATATAGCCTAAAGCTAATTGAGGTAAAGTGCTGTGCATGAAAGAAACCAGGAGATAACACACAAGAGATACTCTCAGGCTCATCTCTAGTAAAGAACTTAATTGTGGACTTAAATGCAACTAACTTGCATTAGTGCATCCAAAAAGTTAGGGAGTTTTTTAATTCCTTTGCTACTTCTTTTGCGTTAGAATGTATACATTGGGAGATTAAAGTGAGATTATTTTAGATTAAATACCCAAATAAACCAGTAACCTGGTAGACACAAGTACCCAACATACATAATTTTTATTCTGCTGTTGACACAGATTCACAAAGTCCCCAGGAAAGTATTTAAAAAGAAATAGAATATATGAGATAGAAACTTTGTATAATTCTGTCCAAAATACATGCCCCCATCTCATAGAACATGGGAAGGAAATTCCCAATTTGTGCAAGTTGAAAGCAAATATATTGTTGAATTCATCTACATGTGGAAACAATTTGGACCAGTACCTGCGTGGTGAAGCCAGTGGCCACACCGTGCCAGCTGCATGGGATGTACAGACTCCACCCAGTGTTGTCTGTTCAGAGGGAATTGTTCCCTGGACCACATCTGGTAAAGCTTCAAGTGAAAGGAGAATATATCTCATTTTTGTTCCCTCTAAGCTCACTCTGTGGTGCAAAAGCATCTGTATGATGTGAGGATAACTAAGCAATCCTTTTCAAAAGTGCAGTCTTGGGCTATACTAAAATACTTCTACAATCTCTGCTTTTAAGTGGAGTCTCTCTATGGAAGGATTATGCACCTTATTGTTGTTGCCAGTTAGAGTGCTTTTTTCTGTCTTTATTTTTCAAAGGAGAAGGAAATGTGAGACTATAAAATATTAAAAGAGCCACTGATATTTTTCTGTTCAGAAAGAATGTTGCTATTTTCTGTACATGATGTGTTTCTTTTGGGAATTGGTGTATTTTTTGTTTGTTTTTGTTTGTTTGTTTGTTTTTTTGCATGTGTTGTTTGCTTGGTTATTTTTTTATTCCTCAAATTGTTTTAGAAGCATCTTGAAATCAAAAATATTTAGTTCAATTCCTCACCCCTCTTTTTTTTAGGAGAGAGGGTCTTAGATACTTGCCTCAGAAAAATGACTAGTCACTGAACTGCAACTCCTGATATAATAAAAATATCTGGAGTAATAATTTTTCATCTTTTCCTTCTTTTTTTCCATTCTCTTTTTTCGAATTCTCATGATTACAGATTTTCAAGACTTTGAACTTTGCTTCACATCTGATTGCTGGAGTATATTTTATAAAAATCAAAGACAAAAGCCTACAATGGTTTTCAGTGAAATCCTAGCACTTGAAAAGTCTGACTTCACAAGCCATAGCTACATGGTGGGGTTTTATTTTGGATTTTTTGTTGTTCAGGAACATTCTGCTTCAGATTTTAAAAAGAAATAAATTATATGTCTTGATAGTAAAATATGGTATAAGAGACCATTCAGTTAAAAGGAATACAAATATCCAAAATGAGCATAAGAACTCAGCCTTTTATTTTTGAAACTGTGATTATGTCCTCACTGGGGGCTAATACATTAAAATAGTAATAGCCATTATTTACTCTCTTTCCACACTGAGAACAAAATGACCATGCAAAAAAGGAACTGCCAAAGTGATAATCCAGCTGTTTCTTGCTGCTTTTACCTTGAGCATTATGAAATTCATAGCTGCATTAAGCAGTAGGAAAATATTTATAAAGCTAGCATTGCAGTTGGGGAATAGAGGGAAGCATGGGTAAAACCATATATGAATTAATTTGTAGGGCCAGGGGAAATGAGAGAGTCCTATTAAAGCAGAGTGTCTTTTGAGAAGGTTTTAGCACAGTTAAAAATAAAACAAAACCAACCAAACAAAAACCCCAAACATGACCTTTTTTGCCACTGCTGGTGCATTTTTCTGTCCTGGCACAGCAGGATCCTTGGGCTGTTTGGGCTTGTGTTGGCCTGAGCTCCTGGGGCTCATTTTCCCCTGCCCAGCAGCCTCCTGTCCCTGGGATCCCCAGCTGGAGAGTGCAGAGCTGGGAAAGGACTGGCAGCACCAGGGATCATCACAGCCCAGGGCCTGCAGACACGTCTGAATGGAATCCAGCTGAGAGAGAATTAAACCAAGGCTGCAACAGGCAGGTTTAGAACTCAAACCAAAGGGATTAAACAGTTAAGGCAGGGGATTGATAGTAAAAAGGAGAATGGATTAAATGGGGGACAAGCAACATTGCTACATGAAGGGACATTCAGATTTTTCCCCAAAACAACTAACTTGGGACTTAAACTCAGTTTAGAAATTTGAGGAACTATTGTCTACTCAGGAAATTGAAGTCCTTCCTCAGACAGTGAGGAGGTTAGGTAGCAATGTGGAACCTGGAGTTCAAGGAGGTCAGAGGGACTGAACCTCCTGGTTATGGAACATGACCCTGCCCAAACTGGTGTGGGGCTGTAGCTAAGGGTTAGCTCTGTAGGGGTACAGCTAAGAGGAAATCTGGCCTACAGAAAACTTCCTACTTCCAAGTAGTTTTCATTTTCACACAAGAAATATAGCCTGTTAATATAAAAATTAAATACTGGGTAGAACTCTCCATAGGATCTGTATTTTGGAAAATTAGTTTCTTTTAGTTTCTATTATTTGCATTACTTCAATCTGTCCCCCAGGGGTGCCTGTAGGAGCACCTCTGATTCTTGAGTTGACGTTTCCACTCATAAGCAGCACTGGCTGGGCAATGTGCAGAGTACCCTGTGATTTCTGGGCTTTTTCAAAACCAGCTTCATGGTTAATCTGTATATACTGTGTGCTGTGTGTAAAAAAAAAAAAAAAAAAAAAAAAAAAAGTTGATTTTTTTAAATTTAAGCTGTTATTTTTCTAACTATCTGACAACCCACATAAATTCAAACCCGCTTTTATGGAGCTTTTCCATTATTTTTTGTTGCTTGCTAATTACTTTTCTTGCCCGATTTCATTTGCAGTTTGAATAAATAAACTGTTTGGTTCTGCCTTCAGGTTATTGTAGGAATAGTCAATATGCAGTTATAATAAAATCATAAATTTCTTTGAACAGGCAATTTCGAACATATCCTTCCACAGAGTTTTAAAGTTCTGTTATTGTAGAAGCAACTTGCTTAGGAGCTGCAAAGTTGCAAGGCTAATTTCTGAAGCTGGGAAGGCATTTAAATCATGCACAGTTCCATATATTGTACAGGTAGTTTAAATATTTGTGTGGCAACTTTAGTAAAAATGATTCTGTTGTGTACTGGAGTGCAGAACCCTGGATAATTTTATCCCCTTATAATCTAAATTTAGGGAAGTTTTAGGCCTTGATCTAGGCCTTGCTGGGAGGAATCAGACTACATGACTACTGTGTAATGGATCATTTCTACTCCAGGTAAAATTTTACAAGTTAACTACTTCCTTTTCCATGATACTACTTTTTGAAAATGATACTCTAGCTGATCATATAAACCATCATTATTCCTATTTCCCTCAATCTTCTCTAAACCACCTGAGATTATTTTATTACTTGGATGGAATTGTCTCCAGGCATGCTTAAAAATCTGTGCAGAACAAAAGTTTTTTGCTGGGAGTAAAAAATCTCAGAAATTGCCTGTTACCATTAAGGACAGGTGGTTTCATTAGAAATAGGTCTCATCTTCTCACTTCTGTCTGTGTGACAGAAAATTTAGGTCATGCTGGGCCTGGGGGCAACAAAGGGAGCACACAAACTTTGCTTTCTTACTTACTCTGTTAGCAATGCATAAAATATCTGTTTCCTACACAGGTTCAGTCACATGGCAGTTACTGCTCTCCTGGGATGGTTTTTTTTTTTCATTAAGAATTAGATATTTATTATGGTTTCTACACATTCTGCTGTTAGTCTGAGTGTTTTAAACTTGGTGGGCTTTGCTCCTGCAGCCTGCTGAGCTCGTGACTATCCTTGGAGCATGTATATCCCGTTTCCTCTCTGTATCCCTCTAGGCTTTGTAATTAGATCATAGAAAAGAAAATGACAGCTCCAAGTAGCTTTGCATGTATAAGCTTGGAAATAATAAGGCATTAATTTAATTTTGTCTAGTATTTATATCAATGCAAACACATTTGCATTTGTTGCACAAAGCAGTAAGCATAGATTAGCCATGATTTGGGATATCAAAGCACCAAGAGGGATCATTACCAACACTATAAATGCTAAAAATTACTTAGGTATATCTAAATAGTCACAGAGATAATTGCTTTTTAGCTGCCACACAGCTATTTAATATTCTTTAGAGGTCAGTTTCCTAAGCCTTATGTATTACTACATTGTGCAAGGGCAGTTTGTAGGAGCTGTAAATGACAGAAATATATGAAAGATTTTATAATATGTAATAGTTAATAGGTCACTAGTGGCTTCTGCCTCAAGAATAAGAATTAGAACGTCTCATGAAGAGTAATACACATCTGGTTGATGTTCTGTGGGTGTAACATGACCTTGATCTCTGGGCTAGAAAAAAGATCATGGTGGCAAGGAATTAATTCAGCTTGGTAAGCCCATATTAGTGGCAATGGATGAGGTAATTTGTCAGGCCGCAGGTGAGTTCACTGACTGAGATTTCCTTTCTTCCTCCTCTTTTCTCAAAGTAACAGAGGGCTAGGGAGATCTTTAGCTGTTGTATCTGGAGGAGATTTATAATCATAGTTGTGTGCTGTGAGTATAATGTAGAAATGTTGAGACTAGTCTAGGTGTTTCATACCTGCCCTAAGTAAAATATTTTGTCGAACACTGAATTTATGGATGTTTAATCAGCGTGGGAGGGGTTTTTGAGGTCAAGGTCACAGGTACACTTTGTGTCAGTCAGAAAAGTTGTTTTCTCTTTGTTTAAGGCAAAAGCTTATATATGTGTTTCTGTTACTCAAGCATAAATGTCAAAATAACCAGCCTTCTACAATACAATGAGACTAATCTGTTTAAAGGCTGAAAACTTGAACTTGTTGTGAACCCAGGGAGTGGTGCTGGGGTCTTTAGTGTCTTATGAGCCCTAGACCTGAGAATACTGAGGTTTTCTATGCTCTTACCTCATTCATGATGAAAGGAGGACAAATGTAGATCAGCCTTTTAAACCTCGCAGGGTTAGAGAGGGAAGCAGGGAGATGAATAGCCTACAGCACGCTTGAAAATTTTATACAAAAATGACTTCTCTGTTACTGTTATATCCCACACCTGGAGGCTGGAAATCCTTGTGCTTGTCCATGTGGTCACAAAACACAGGATTTAGCCAAGCTGGTGTGTGTCAGTGTGTACCATGGCAGGCTTTCTGTGAAGGGAATAACCAGGCATTAGAGGAATGCAGCGAGATTTCTGCCTTCATTTTCTCTGTTACAATGTGCAGTTGTGATTGACTGCAAAAGCTGCAGTACTGCAGTACTGAGAATCGCGACCTAGAGGATATTCCAGGTCCCCAAATAGCATTTTTCTTCCCTTCTCTCCAGATAGTGGCTTTGAAAGAAAGCAACAAGAACAAACTGAAATAACAGGCAAGGAAATGGCTGTGTTTTGTTCTGTGCTAAGGTGCATCATGCAGCTGGGCCACTCGTGTGTTACAAAGGGCCCCAAGTGCAGACAAAGGGTGCAGAATGGAAAGAATGTGACAGAAGGGCAGGATTTCCAGAATACAGTGACTCTTAGGACAAGGATGCCCAAAAGCTCTAAGCAAGCAAGTTCTGGCAGATCTGGTTGGGGCAGACAAAATTACAACACTTACCAGATTTTTTTACCCCCTTCCATCCAAATCATACATTGTATAGTGGCAGAACTGAAAAACAGACTGAAGCCATTGTTGGCTGGATTCAAGATTGTTTTTTATAGGTCACAATGTGGGGAACCATCTTCATTCAGTGAAATGTTCAAATAGAGACACAGATGTAACTTTTACTGGGTCACCAAGTTCTTGCTGAGATGTAAGCAGCCTCATAGATTTATGGTTATGCAACATCTTGGATTTATGTTTATTTTTATGTTTATTATGCTTGCAGTACTTCCAGACCCAAGTCTTCAGGGGTATATATAGTAAATATAAATAGATATAACCCCCTGCATAGGCTAAGCAGCAGAATACAGCTCATTTGATCATCTGTAAGCTTGGGATGGTAGGAGCCTGATCCTGAGCAAAGGCAAGAAACAGCAAGGCTCCCTTGGCCCTGATAGCAGGGAGGCAGATATCCAGGGCAGCTCCAGGGCAGCCTGACTTTCCCTGTTTGCATCCACATCCCAAATGCAGCTTGTGGGACTCTTCCTTACTGACACTGCCTCTTGGCACAGCCACAGCAAACTGGCATGAACTTACTGAGATTCATCTTGCTAACTAACACCAGTTAGAATTTAATAGTAGCAGGCGGTATTTGGTCAAATTTTAATTTAATAACATCAGTTAAAATATTTCTCTGTATTACATTGCTATGTGAAATATGATGCTCCACTATGTATTACAGATATTATTTTCCATTAAGAAATATTTCTTAATAGATATGAAATATATAGTCTTTTAAATGCAATAATGTATATTAAATGTAGTGTAAGCAGTACAATCAAACACTGTAACCAATCTAAACCATTAGAATGCAATTATATAATAATGAAGTCAGACAGTAATTTATATTCCAAAATTTACTGCAGATTCTGTAGTGAAACTAACCATTATAAATATAAAATGACTTAATTCTGTGATTAGAGTTACATCTCTGATTCAGTTTGTGCAGAAATGAAGAACAGTTGATTTTTGGACAAAAATAGGTGAAAAAATTGTCAACTCTAAGAAAAAAAAAGTTCAGTCCAGTGATATTGTACTGCTTAACTGATGAGAAACACTGAGTGGCTCTTTTAAAATATTAAATTGTTTTAAACCCCCCAGTATGAGTCATAAGAACACTCTTTAAAATAAATCCTCATTTCACCCCATATGAAGATACTTATTCAGTTTAATAATTATTTGTTAATTAACATCAGTCTACTTTGCAGACATTATTGCTTGCTTCTAATTCCCTCTTGAAAGCATTTATTCATGCTCTTGTCTTTTTCTGTATGATTAGTCCCATTATATTTATTATGGCTGAAAATCAAACATTGAAATTGAGCATTTATTTTATCAATAGACCCAGATTTAGGGTTTTTTCTGAATATGAAGGTTTTCTTCATGTCGTGCGTTCCTTAATGCATGAGTTGATTCACCTTTCCAGAGAAACATTTTCATTCCTGATAGACTTTGACATTTAAAGTTTAAATCCTCTAGCAACAGCATAGGACAAAAACTCTGAGACAGGTTTTTTTTAAAAAAATATTAAAAGGAGATGTCACTGAAAGTATAAAATGGTAAAATTGCTCCTGCTTGTGAACTGTGACTAACCCAAGTGGAGGCAGTTTTTCCAGTAGTTGGACTTGAAAATTATTTTGTAATTTAACACTCTAAGGTGTCACTCTTAGATAAAGAATCCCATTCAGCATGCTATAGCATGTCCCTGGCCAGTGTGAAAACCTGAGCCTGATGGAATTCTGATAGGTTAAAGTTCTAGCACAGAAGTCCAATTCTAATACTTTCTTTTCCTTTTGGCTACACGGCTTAGTAATTATTTTAGATTTTACATCTTCTACCTTAGAGGCACATACATTTAAAAATACAGAAGTCAGGGATGGAGTCATTCGTAAGTAAAAGTTAAAACCCTCTTGGTTCTGAGAGAGGTTATTTTCTCCAAAGCAATGTAACTATCAATATAAAAATTTGGGATATGTTTTACAGATTTCTGAAATAACTGTCTACTGTTAAAGTGAGGATAAGAAGCCTGATTGTATCCATTTGTTTCCTGGAGAAGCGCATAATATCTAGGCTGACTGACAGAAGACCTTGGAAAATTTTGGCAGATATGAGCTGCCTTCACATTAGCTAGGGAGGAGCTGCCCTGTGTCCTGGGAGGGTGTGCAGGACTCCAGCATGGTGGAGATCCAGTACATTTGCACCCTCCTGTTTTGCTGAGGTATCACCAGAAACCCCTGTTCACTCTCACTGCAGGTGGGGGGTAAAAGGTAGAAGAAGAAAGAGAATTGCAGAAATCCATTGCAGCACAGCAGTTCCCACAGTGACAATGCCCTGTCCAAGAGCTGGTGGTTTCACAGGATGAAGCCTCCCAGGTGGTGCTGGTACCCAGAGAGGAGCTGTGCTCACAAAGCTCAGCATCAGCAGTTTCTCTTCTGAGGGGCTGAAGCACCAGTGCCACAACTGCATCTGCCCAAGGGCCAGCACAGCAGCCTCATGTTTTGTTCAAAGCGGCTAAATCCACCATAAAAATCAGATGGCAAAATTTGGACTAAAGCTAAGCCTCCATAAAACAAAAGAGCTATAATAGGTTACTGTGTCTGTAAGGTTTTTGCTTTTCATCTGCCTTCCTTCCTCTTCCTTTTTTATGTCCTTTAGTCAATCTTTTAAACTAGGCCTGTTTTCTTTCAGACAGTTCTTTCTGTAATTTGCAATCTTCTTTAATTTTTTTCTGGATTTTTCCCTCTAAAACAGTCTTAATATTTCAAGACATTTTCAAGTTCTTAATTCAGCTTTTTTGTATCAATTCATTGATTTAGTATCTTGTAGAGATGCTCTTTACTTGAGCATTCAAGTGTTATTCTTCAGGATTGAGCATAAAATCCTCTCCTGACAAGACAAGTTTTTATATTGTTGCTAACTTTATTATAACTATTATTTAGGCAAATATATAAGAAGAGGGTAGAGCTGTGGTCATAATGATTATTTCAGGAAATCTAAATTAATTGTGAATTTTGAATTATCTTCCTAACACTTTACTTAACCTTTTGTATTTAACAAGTAGGCAAACTTCTGTGTTTCTGTAGGGTTCCATGGAAAGAAAATCATTCCCTCTACATCAGGGACTTCTCAGAATGGCAGATCAAAAGGTAATTCTATCCTCTATTTCCATCTTCAGTGTGTATTTGTTCATTCCCTTCTGTCTGCCTTTTTTTTACCTGTCCTCTTTTCATTTTATTGGCATGGACTCTGGAACTTCACTCTTCACATTGCAAATACATCACTGGGTAGGAAAATGAAAATAAAAAACAATTCTGTTTTTATACCATCACATCGAAAATGGGCTTAGTCATCTGTGTCTTCCTAGACAGAAAGAATAGGAAACTAAAGTAAATGGTAAAAAAAGAAAGTTTTCTGTGATTATTTATGCTGATAGTCATTGCTAACTAAATAAAAGGGAAAATGTAAAAAATACTTGTTCACCTTCAAAGCTCTCATCTGCTTAACATATGGAAAAGTAAACCAAATCTCTGCAAAAAATACAGGTAATTTAAATTGCAACTGGAAGCCAAACACAGCACATACCAGGCAGTGCCATGAGATATATAAATGTATTATAAATCATAGACCCTGCTTGGATTTGCAAGATAAAAGGGTGTGAGACAGATGATGGGGTTAGAAAGACAAATTAGTGTTAGAAAAGGAATGTGTCCAGTCCTTGGCCTGGACTTCCCTTCCTGGTGAATCAGACTCCTGTTTGCAATATGGAGATGAGAACAACATGAGAGAGGATAAAGTGGATTTTGTAAATCTAAAAACTATGAGGTAGGAAAGGATTTTGAAGATATTCCTCAGAGCAGTAGGAAATCCCAGATTATGCATGTTTAGTGTCACTGCACTGAGAGTTGCTCTGGAATCCATGCAAGATCAGCCTTGAGAGGCCTTGTGACAGGGGCCAGAAACCCTTTTCTCATGTAGTGGAAAACAACGACTGGGGGGATGTAAAGTCTGTTATCCAGCCCAAGAAGCAAGCAAGATTGTGATCTTTAGTGTCTACAGCAGATTTTAAGGATGGGGTTTCAGATATGATGACCACAGACAAGGAGACAGCGAGGATTCCAATTTGAGGAGAAGGGGTGAATATATTAGTTAAAAGTCTGGGGAGGGCAGAAAGGTTAATTCCAGAGGGATTTACAGGGAGCAGCCTCATGACTTCTCTTCAGTCTGTGCAGATGAGCGAGAAGCAACAAAAGGTTAAAGTTGAAAATAAATTTAGAACTAAAAGCAGCAGAAAGACCTGATGGTGATGTTGACTATAATAATTCACCAGGGGAGCTGAAAGGACATAGTGAAATATTTGACAGAAAAAAAAAATTCAGTGAACATAAGGCAAGAGTATTCTAAATGCTAAGCAACAGCTATGTTTATGTATATAAGTGTAATTGAACCATACTCTGATGACAGAGTAACATTCAAATAAAATTAGCCAGCAGTTGTAGTGATAGACTAGACTACAACTTGTAATGTTGATATGTTCCTTGCCACAATATTTATTCAGAAAACATAGAGGTAATGCAGATATACTGATATAAATATTTCATTTATATCAAAATTTTAAGTACAGTTTTGTATTTATGCTGCTAAACATCTCTTTCTGCTGTGGTCAAATTTAATTTCTTTCATTTCTCCCTTTTCTATAACATATGGAAATAATATTAAGGGTATCTGTGCATGATAAAGTTTTCAATCTGGAATGCTAATGGCTCTCTGTACATCAGCTAAGATTTTCCTCATTTCCTCTTCTTTTTCCTTTTGCTGCCTGTCAGCTTTTTCTAGATTAATTTAAATGTGAACAGATAGAAGCTCTAAACTAATATCCAACCACTGCTCCAGGGGAATTACTACAAAACAGATCCCCAGTCCCAGCTGCTGGCAGTGTAAGCTTCTACCTCTGCTCATCTTCACAGGCCTCCAGTCACTCACAGGGCCTTCCATCAAACCCTCCAGTCCAACCATGAAAGTATCAAATCATAAAGTTTTATGAAATTTATGTTCACACTTTAAAATAGTGTGAACATAGTTGAGCATGCTGCAGATTATTTTTTATCACAAACAGATTTATTCTGCTGCAAGAAGCATCTCAGTGCCACGTTACAGCAGGAATGTGCTCCCTGGGTGCAGCAGCTCTTGTGTAATGAAGGCCTAGAGCATGGCGCCTGACATGATGCAGTTCATCACTAAACACAGTGAGATTTGGGATCAAGCTGTCAGAACATCGTTGGAGAAAAAGGTTGTGAAGAGCTGATAAAAGCCAAGAGGCTCCAGCCTCTCCACTTTCCCCATCCAGGCGGGGTTTCTGCATCTCCCAGGGCAGTTGGTTTGGGTGTCATTTGCCTTCTCCTCTTTGGAGAGTGCTCACAGCAAGGAAAGTGTTTCTCCTTCAGTGTTACTTTGTGCAGGAGTACGTGTAAAATTTGTAAATCCTTAACTTAATGCAAAAGAGGACTTGCTAGCTGTGTAAAACTGCATATAGGTATGTAGTACTTGCATGAGTTGTTGGGCTGAATCAGGAATGAGTGGAAAATTAAATGGATAATTCCTTCCTAAAAGTCTACTATATGAATGCAAAAAGGAATGAGGAGGAGCCTGTGCAAAATGAAATTTGCTATTGTTTTTCAGTTAAAATTTTAAAAAATCACCACTTTTAAAATGTCCATGGTGTTTTGTGGTAAGCAGCCACTTAGCAAGGAAAAGATTAGTATTGTTGGCAGTTTACTCTTCACTGTTGCATTATGTTCCTGCCCCTCCTCTTTCTCCTTCCATCACTTTTCTGGGCCCAGGTGTTTTCTTCTCTGGCATAGCTCAGTTTTACCACCATGTGTGAGTCTCATGACGCTCAGGAAAGTAAATAATGCTGATTTTTACTGAACATCTGTAGCCTATGGCATTTCTGATAAGACAAGTTTTTCACCAATTTTCCTTCAATTTTCTTTCCCTGCTATAATGAAAAAGACACAATATGTAAAGAAAGAAGTGGGAGATGGGAAAAATGGTGGAGAGCAGTAAAGGAAGTTTTACACACTTGGGCAGTTGTAGAAGAGAAAAAGAAGCAAGAAGGACACAGGATGAGTTTTCCACAGGGGTGTTGCATAGTAGAATACATAATAGTTTACCTCATCAAGGCTCACTTCTTAATTTAGTGAGAAATTCCATTTTTTCCTTGAGCAGAAGAAGAAAATAGAGGCAAACGTGACTCACAGCCCCCAGGCATGATTCTGTCCAACCATTTATACGTGGGGTTAAAGGAGGCAGTGTACCTTCTTTGATTCTGCAGTCTGCGAGCAAGGCCTCATAATGAGCCTGACTGTCAACAGGCTGCTGAATCCTGTAGTCTGGTGCATGCCACTCCCTGGGAAAGCAAATTTCTGTAAGTCCAAAAGCTTTCACTGTTTTCATGGACTGATACATCCTGCTCTGTCAAAATGCATGTTGGAAATGTTCTGTGAGCCCTTTATCATCATTTCCAGACTCTTTGGAGTTCTCAGCAGTTCATGCAAATCAGCAAATAAAAATCCAACAGGTCACATCATCTGCAGTGGTGTTAGGGTTATTTGTGTAAGTTTTGATTTTGCTGGGCAGGAAGGAGACAAAGTGCATGATTGTTTTCTGAAGAGAATTTCCATCTAGGGGTGAATAAGAAGTCATGGACGAGGGTTAAGAAAGTTTATGCTGAAATTTGCTGTTTGATATGAACATTCCTCTTCTTTCTTCTGCTGTAGGCACCTGTGTTTTTCAGGATTACAGAAAACTGCACTGGCTGGACTAGAGCAGTGTTCCATAATGTCACCTGGCCAGGAGCTGCACTGTCCCCTGACTTCCCGTGTTATTCTATACCTTTGCAAAAGAGGACTATATCTTTTCCACTGCCTTCTAACTTTTCAGGTATGGCCTTCCTCTGCATGTGCAAACTGCAGCTATCTGTGGAATATAGAGACACACCTTTCCCACACCCAAGCCTCCTGTCTCAGTCTCACACATGTAGTCTCTACACCAGCAGCATGAAGGCTCACAGCCAGGACCTTCCAGAAGCAAGGGACTATGGTTCATCAGAGCTTGAAAAGCTGCAGCGCTTTGACCCTGTGTGTCAGATACTGGACGCTGACATGGCCTGTGCCTCATAATTGAGGGAAATGAGAGCTGAGTGTTCTTAGAAACTGCTGTTCCACAAAGTGACCTGGAAGTTCAACTCTGTGCATCCCTGTCACTTAGCACCTCATGGCTAGAGATGCATCTTTAAATATGGTGCTCCCTGTTTTTAGAATCAGGGTCTGCATGGCTGGTTCCAGTTAAGATATAAGCCTATTGAAGAACAGGAATGGGAGTAATTTCAGTGATTTATTTAAGGCTGGTGTCAGGCACTGACACTGTTTATAGTGACACCTACAGCAACTGCCTTGTCAGACTTAGGTTTCTTCAGCTGAGATCATTTAAAAGTCTGTAGAACTGATGTAATCTCTGGTACTAAACACTATTTTCTCTTAATGCACTGGAAGTATACTCATACTTGGGAAAGCCAACGTTTATCTTGCTGAGAACTTGTCAATAGGGCAGCGTATGGAAAGAACACAACATGCAACCTGCTTCATTAAAAGCTGAAGGGAAGACTGTAAGGACAGATCGAGAGTTCAGTCAAACTGTCTCTGATAGACTTATTTCTCCAGCAATCTCTGGCTACCAGAGTTGCTAAGATAGAGTCTGGTGTTTAGAAGCATTTGGTGATTTTTTCTTCAAATAGTGCTATTAAAAAAACACCCCACCAAACCAAACAAGTACCTGCTTTTTTACTCAAGAACATTGTGCAGCAGTGAACTTAGCTCTATTTGCTTGTGCATTTTGTGTGATAAGTACTTGGAATAGTTTTACATTTGTTTCTTAACTATATCATTTTATGTTCCCTATTATTTTTTACATTTAAATGTAATGTAAAGTAGTTATCTCTTCTTATTCTGTTCTACTAATTTTTAAGAGTTTTCTATCATATTTTACTTTGGACATCTCTTTTCCAAATTAAAATATACTATCTTATTTAAACTCTCCATTCACAGAAGATGACCTATTAGATCTAATCATAACTGTCAATCTTCATTAAGTTTTCTTAATTCTGCTGGATCTTTTTCAAGGCAAAGAAGACAAGCATGCAAACAATATTCAAGGTACAGGTAAACCAAGGGATGATGCAGTGACACCAGTGGTAATTTCTGACTAGCTCTTTGATTCTGTTTTAACAATTCATAATCATCTTCATCATCATCCTTTTTTTAAGATAACCCTTTCATTACCTGCCCACAAAAACATTAAGATTTCTTTTCTGAGTACTGACTGATTTAGATGCCATTAGTGTATCCATGTGGTAAAAACTGGTTTTCCTCCAGGTACATTACTTTGAATTTACTGATGCTGAATTTTATCGGCCACTCATCTTTCAGTCACTCTGGATCAAAAGATCCTTTTTTAGCCTTTTGCAGGTATTGTCTTTCGTAACTTGAATAATTTCAACACATCAGCAAATTTCATCCTGTCACTGCATAGGCTCTTCCTGGATCATTAATAAATATGTTGTTNTAGATATTAATTTGAGGATTTTCCTTTTACCATAGGAGAACTTATGGCTCTCCTGTGGTAAAATTATATTTTGAGATATTGGTTTGTCTCAAAAAATTACTAAAGTTTCTGGCTAGAATCACAATTTGCTATTGGTGGTGTTGGCTCTGCTGAGAGCACAGATAATCCATAAATGCACATTTAGGACTCTGCAGTCAGATTGTTCTACACTGCCTGATGCATGTTGGTGTTCATGTGTTCAGCACCTGGAACTTATTATGTGATAAATATTTGACCACAGACTGTGAAGATAGCACCTATTTAAGATTAAACCTGACAATAGTTACTTTGTAAAAGTATATCTGCCCTTATTAAGAGTAGTAAACTGGAGGTAACAGGTTACTTTACAGATGATAAGGATAAAACAAAAAGTTAAAAGGTCAGAAAATGAAAATCATTGTTCATTTTACAGCCTTTTTTTTGATACTTGATGAAAATGTCCTCTCTGACTGGGGCATATCCAGTCCAGTCTTGTTGACCCAACACAGCTGAAAAAATAACAATCACAAACTGCCCATGACCTTTCCTTAGCTGACTTGAGGTACAACAGTGTAATCCTAAAGGACAGCATTAACCAAGAAACAGAGAGCAGCTCTGAGCTCAGGTAATATACTAAATCATTCTTCTTCCATAAACTACATCTGATACTGTCTAAGTCTTTTTTAAGATTATTTTATTTAAAATGGCATACTTTCTTTGTGGTAACTGTTACTTTGAGGTGAATCTCATTCTGTAGACATAAAAGGATGCAGTTGATAGGAGTGCATAAAAATCATTGGAATCAGGTGTATTTATTTGGATTATATACTCCTGCACAGATATAGAATATGTTTATGCTAGCAGAAATTAAATGAACTACAAATGTTTCCAAAGCACAAAAAGGTTTAGTGTTAAAATTCAATGGGACTGTAATTTGGTAATAAATAACTCTAATATCACTGTAAAATATAAGAAGTAAAGCTATCAAATAGCCTGTAGACTTTATCTATAAAACAGAAAGCTGAGTATATTGTCTTATTTATTCTCATCTTCTAACCTGTCAGAAGAGCATGATGGCCTTTCAAAGATGTAGTTTTTGAATAAGAGTCAATATAAACCAAACTGTGTGGGATTATATATCTTTAGCTAAATGGATGCAATATGATACAGATCATTAACTCTAAACACCTCATCCATTCATCTTTACAACATACATATTGAGGTTGCTGGATGAGAAATGCTATTGAAGGTATAGACCATTTTTAACAGTGATAGAAGTGTAAAATAAGTAAAAAAGATGAAGTCCTTGTGAATTTTGCATGAATTATTTTTTAGTTTAAATAGCATTTGCTACATATACCCCTTCTCACAAATGTTTACTATATATCACCCTGAAATATAAAATTGGGATACATTTACTTTGAAGTGATGAAAAAACATAGAATGGAATGTTGTTTTATTTTCTGGGTGTGTTATACATTACATTGTGCTTTTTATCCTCCCACAAAGACGACTCCTGTAATACAAGGAAACAGTTCTCTAGATGTTACTATCTTCACCTAATCATGGTAAATTACAGTGTGTCATTGCTGTTACCTGCAATTCATATTTAGATAAATCTCACAGCCTTCCAAGGCAAGGAAAGCCCATATTTATAGGCTTCTGAAGCTATATATCTATTTCACAGGTAAAAATTTATTTGGTAGCAGAAAACTTCCCAGCACTTTAAAATATAGATTTGCAACTATCATGTATTGTTAAGATTTAATGCAGCTTTTACATATAAGTAGTTCATGGCTGTATTTTATAATGAAAAGAAGAATCTGCATTTACACATTACCCTGTGGACTTCATACTCACTGTACCAATTTATTCAGATTTTTTGTCTGGACTGTAAAAGCATTTTTTCCTCTCTGGCAAAAGTTAAATAAATTAAAGAGTAGATTCTGCTATTAAGGTCAAGTAAATAAAATATTAGACTAAATGAAAACAAGAAGGAGAAAAGCTGTAATTTGTGTTCTTTTGACTAATAACCCACTAGGATGCAGTTGCACAAAGAGATCACAGTCAAAATATGATTCATGGAGGAAAAATAGCAGCTGTTATGTCTGGAGTTTATTGGAAAACTAACAGCTGGATTTGAAATCAATGTTATTATTATATCTTTTGATTAAGGTTACATTAAAAGGATCATTTCCAACACTGGAACTGACAGTTCCTCAGCACTACTGCAGAGAACAACGATTGATCCAAAATATGTGCTATTACTGGCTTTCCAGTTGTTCCAAATAAAATACTGCCTATAACCAGGTCGGGATTTCCTTTGAAACCCTTGGAATAGCAACAGTTATTGCCTACAGTTATTTTTGGATGCATGCATTGTAGTGCAAACTTTGGTATAACTATTTCAAGTATCAATGATACTACATTCATATCTGCTAATGGTAGTTGAATGTCAATGTTTAATAATAAATTAATTTTTTTACTGTAGTTCCATTATATTTGTGCTAAAATTTTCTTTTGTCAAAGAAAAATTTGAAAACCCAACTCCCCTTGGTATAGAATTTAGGCGTAGAATCTGCCTCTATTTACCCAATACCATTCACACTTGACAAATCTTGACCTGTTAGTATCAGATTTAGCTGCTTGACCTTTGCTCCCCTTCTCTTCTCTCAGCATGACAGCAACATTTTACATATTTGGTGACAAGTTTCTCAGCTCCTTCTTTTGCTATTATTTGTGCCAAAAACTTGTGGGAACATATTTCCTGTATTTCTTCCCTTTATACTTCCTCACAGGTAACATTGAACTACCTGAGTGATAGGAGAGGGATTGGTTAATGGACCTGACAGACTTGGCCATCTCCTGTCTGTAGGTATTGTCAACAGTGTGTTAAAGGGTGGGAGGAATGTCAGGAGTGAGAGAGGGAAGATGGTGTGAGAAAAAGAATAGTGGAGCAGGAAGAATTTTGTTTGTGTTTAATCCACAAAATTTCAGTGTCTCACAGCCAGATCAGTTTATCCAAAAGGACAGTAAGTATTGACAGAACAGTAGGAGCAAGTTTTCCAATATGTAGTAGTGTAGGCCAAATATCACCCAATGCACCTTAAATGTCTAGCCCATGATTCCATATGGAACAAGAATCCATGAAATTCAGAGTTTTGTGTGAAGAAGGCACAATGCCTAGAAAATGAAGTTAGAACCTGTTGTAGAACTATGGATAACTATGTAAACCTGATTTATTTCTCTTCAAGCTGCATATAACTGCAGTTATCTTTTACATTATTGTTTATAAAGCATTCTTTAAAGGAACAAGCAATACATATGTGTTAAACTTGAATGGGAAATTTCAAACATCCAAAATGGCAGAGTTAGACTGTCTGGGTTTTGTCCAGGTGCTTGGATGCCCTTTTGTCCATAATTTGTTGTTCATATCAGACAGCATTCAGTCTTAGCAGAGTAGACTTTGCTATGTTTTGCATAATCACTGCGTGGAAGCTTTTAATTTTGCATCCCTGAAACAGAAGAACCCCAAGTACATCTCATTTGTACAAAACCTCTAAAAATTGATTGCAATTTAAATCCAGGATAGCAATAATTAAAATAACTGCATGAGGTTTTTTCGGTACTGGTTTGTATTTTTTTGTATTACCTTTTGTGTCTCATGTTTACAGGCTGCATATTTGCAAGTGAAATCCCTCTTTAATATAGTCTTTGCTTTTCAAAGGACCTATTGGATTTCCCTTGTGTAAGGGTTTAATGATAACAATGGGAGTGATGGTTAGGATTACAAAAATGCCTTTTCTACCCTCAAAGCATCTCTTCCCAATGGCAGCTGAGGAAATAATCATTGCACCTAACGGCAGAGAACAGGTAAATCTTCAAACCTTGTGGCTCTATTGTATTCCTTCATATCATCCCCTACTAATATTTAATCCTTTCAAAAATCCTTTGACTGGCTCTTTCTTCTCCTCTGAGCTTCATTTTCCTAAATCTTCTCATGCCTTTTGATACAGTTAAGAAGATTAGACAGATTTAGGAGCAAAATTTCTTTCTTTCCCTCTTTCTCTTTTTTCCTAAACACATGAAGTCTTCAGGGTGTCTCTTAAGAACAAGCTATTTTGTGAAATTACAGTGATTGTGTCAGCAGTCTGTACAGCCACGTAGCACTTAACTCCTAATGCAGTGTCCATTTATCTGAAGGAGTCACTCCCTTGAGCTCATTGGGGTTGGGACCAGGACCTTTCCATCCATCACTCCCCACATTTCATCATTTCTTAATTAAATGAAAGAGAAGATACATTAAAAGAACATCTGTTCAATTCTCCATCATGTCTGAGGCTCCCAACAGTGGTGTTTGCAGCACACCAAGAATTCTGGGGCTGGCCTAGGCTTGTGACACACAGGAGATCTTCTCCCAAAAGAGCCACTGACTTCCTCTTCATCATGTGTAGAATACTGTCTGGGCAACAGCTACAAGAAAGAAGAGGAGCTTAAAAAGCTTAATTCCCTTGATTTTGCCTCCGGGCTACAACAGCCTGGGCAATGAGTGCTGCCATCCTCGATGGCTGCAGTTGGCACAAAGCTGTGCTGGGAGGAGCTGCAGCAGGCTCTCTCTAGGAGCCTTTCAATTACAGCTTCTGAAAACTGCTGTTCCCCACATGTGCTGCATGTTTTGATGAGTTTTCCCATGCCCTGCATATTTCTGTGACACAAGAAAGCAAGGAAATAATAACTTGCACAAGAAATCAAGGCAATAATAACTTCAGAAAAAAAATTCCATCTTACAGCACAGAATGGTCGAAGAAAAACTGGTAGGAGGCAAAAGCCATGTCATTTAAAGATTTCAGTTTACAATTCAGCCCAAATTTCTGTCTGACCTTGGCCAAACCCATTTACTTTTCTTTTTGGCTTGAGACAAGAATAGAAAATCCCAAAGGTAATCTGTAGATGAAATCTGTTAAGGACTATGAGACATTCTTATGCAAATAAAAGCCCTGAAAGTGCTTAGCTAGACAATATGGTTCCAGTAAATATTAATGGAGAAGATTTCCCTAGGTTTTTATTATGTTTTACCCATAATAAGACTCCAAAGTGTAGAGAAGGCAGATGTTTGCCTGTTCACAAATTTTTTGTTTTTGTGGTTTCAAATATCCCACAGAAAGTCTGAGTTAAAGTTTATGTGTAAGTGGTTCTATAGGATAGTAATGCTTAGCAAGTTTTCTTGTATTAGCATATTAATCCTGATAATGTAACTGCAAGCCTATTCCCTGAAATTTCTAAGTGGTGCAAGGGGCCTGAAATTAGGTGATTTAAACCCATCAAAAAAGGCTGGATTTTCAGTATGTTTAGCACCCACAGGTCCAACTAAATTAAACTTCATTAACTGATCAAAAGACACAGTGGGAATATCAGCACCAGCAGTAGAACCAGGGGATTCCTGCCAGCCAATACAGCATCCACACTGCTCATCTCTATTACAGAGAAGCCTGTTAGCAGGAAAAGTTCAGCATACAGTGAAGATCTTCAGCATAAATAATGGAGAGAAAATGGGATTTTGGGTTGGCTGAAGGCAGTGGCTACATTGATCACAATTCAGCTTGGCCTTTGTTTAACCCTTTGGGATTGGTTCCCATGTGCAGTAAGCATTTAGCAGCAAATAGTCTGTACTGAGTATGAAAATACTCTTTAAATTCCTTGGATGACATGAAATAACCTTTGAATAGAATCAGGCCCTTTAATGAAGATTTGAGAGCATAAAGCAAAGATAGTGTTGTTCCCTATGGAAAGTTATTGGTTAAAGTATTTATATGCCTACTACAGGAGACTATTCCTGCAATTTCCAGAAGCAAACATTTTGTAGCAGTAAATTCAAAAATTTTAAAAAAATTTTAAAAAGGAGGGATGCTAAACAATAATGTACAGTAGTAACAGGAAAAGAAATCTGCAACATGCCACAGGATGATGGTAATCAAAGACAGGTTAAAAAATTTAAGTTGAAGTATTTTTATTTTTGCAGTGAGTAAAGAGAAATTAATTTAGGATGACCTGAACATATTTTTCAAAGGCCAGTGCTGTTGGAGTGGAATACAGATGATTCAAGAGTGCTACTTATATTTGTAATATTCAAGCTGATGAGAAGTTGTCTACAGTGTACACACTATTGGAATATCATTAATGAGGGTACAACATTCTAAGATGAAATTTATAGAATGGTCAAACATTGTGATTTTGTTTTAATAAGGCTGATCATAGACCTTTTGAAAAAATATGATTAGTTAGACTGTACGTTATATATTTAAATCTCTACTACTCCTCTATTTCACAGTAACTAAGAGCTCTGGGTAATAGTAAAATGTGAGTAATGACTCTTTCCATTTCAACCCTATAAGCAAGAGGTAGAAATGCTTTCTGTTTATGAGAAAATTTTGACTGGGGAAATGACAAAGCAGTAATTGTTCTGCATTAAGTAAACAAAGGAAACTATCATATATTAATGCACTCTCTGTTTTATTACATCTTTTTTGGAAATTCTAATCAGCTCTGACAGGAACTGAATGAATTGGCAGCACCCAAAGGTGCTGCTTATTAATTTATCATAACAAATAATGATGGTGTGTCAAAGTAAATAATGTCACTTCATATCTTGTATGTCTTTGTATTAGAATACCAGCAGTGAAAAAGTGTTCACCTTCCCTTTTCAAAATCAGATGTGTTCTGTTTCCATGCTCCTTTGCTTCTGCACTGAGATAGTTAAATTGTGATTTATATAACATTAGTGCTTGGAATCCACACCAGAGTTTACTTTTCAAAGCATATGTGTCAGATTGTCATTTAAATATTTATTATCTGTACACATGCATATGTGCACATGCTCACATAGATTCAAAAGCTCAGAAACTGCACTAAAAGCTAAGGGAAGACCATCTATAAGGATAGAAAGAAAGGATCCCTTTGTTTTCATCCCTGAGGAACAAAGCATGTAATATTAAGTGATTTGTCCAGTGCCTGAAAGTAATGTAGTGTCCCCAACAGGAATGTAACCTGGATCTCATTCACTTCAAGCCTCAACTGTTTCAGTCTATTTATCCTCTCCATTAATATTTCTAATCTGTACCTCCAGCCTCGTGTGCCAGTGGTACCTTAACTTTTATTAAAAGTCCTTTTGAAGTCAAATATCCAAATTCAGAGTTGATAGAAGGAAAAGCAATTTTACTGGGTTTGACTGCATTGAACTGATACTGGTTTCCTGATTAAAAGTTACACAACTGAATGACCACTTTAGTGTCTATTTTTGACACTTTTCAAGTGTAAACTTTGAATCACTGCATTTTTATTAAATGGGAATGAAATTTCATCCTGAATAGATGAGATCCTTCTGACAAAGATGAAATATGGGGAAAAATATGCACATGTGTGTAATATGAATATTATTGCCTTGAATTTCCCAAACAAAATCCAATTTGTTGCCAGATGTAAAAATTAGTTTGTAGTACTGTCCTTATAGCAAGTCAGAAAAAGCATTGTGTTAGCTGGATTGCTATTCTCAGAGATTGTCACAGGACCTCTCTGCAATAAACACAATTCAAAAATTAGTTGGGAAAGACATGTCTGACTATCCAATTTTTTCATTATATAAATGTATTGGTGTTATTATGTGGTGTCCAGTGTTCATTGTAACAGCAGCTAAGGATTTGAAAAAAACCAGAATACTCAACAATATATACAAGCATGCACAGTCTACTATTTGCAAAAGTAAGTTCCAGAAGATTGCATCTATATCTTCAGAATGTTAATATTGTCACCAAAGTCCTTCCACAGGCCCTGAATTCCCCCTTACTTAGAAGTCAGTGCAGCTTCTTTTCTCCAGACCTTGTCTGCAGACCTTGTTTGCAGTGAAAACCTGTTTCTTAGCATCAATACAATCAGAGCCAGGACCTCTGTGTTTTCCTGAACTGAGCTTCTGTTTTTTCCTCCATCACCTGTGGAAAGCAGTGGTATCCCTGGGCAGGTGATGCTTGGTGGGACAACTGCTTTTCAGGTCAATCTTTTGTAATTTCAGCTGAAAATAACTAATAAGGATTTTCCCTCTCAAATCAGTGGGGCTCTACTGACAGGTTATATCACAGAATCAGCTGAGTTGGAAGGGACTCACAAGGATCACTGAGTCCAGGTCCTGGCCCTGCACAGGACGGTCCCCAAGAGTCACACCAGTGCCTGAGGGCATTGTCCAAATGCTTCCTGAGCTCTGCCAGGCTGGTGCTGTGAGCACTGCCCTGGGGAGCTGTGCCAGTGCCCAAACACCCTCCAGGGGAAGAACCTTCTCCTGACACCCAACCTAAACCTCCCCTGGCACCACTTCAGGCCAATCAGTCGGGTCCTGCCACTGTCACCCCAAAGAAGAGATCAGGGCCTGCCCCTCCTCTTCCCCTCACAGGGAAGTTGTAACTGCAGTGAGTTCTCCCCTCAGTCTCCTCCAGGCTGAACAGACCAAGTCACCTCAGCCACTCCTCATGGCCTCCTTTGGATCCTCTCTAACACCTCAATGTCACTTTTACATTGTGGTGCCCAAAACTGCCCCCAGCCCTCGAGGTGAGGCTGTCCCAGTGCAGAGCAGAGTGGGACAATCCCCTCCCCTGCCCAGCTGCTGTTGCTGTCCCTGATGCCCCCAGGACAGGGATGTCCCTCCTGGCTGCCAGGGCACTGCTGACCCATGTTCAACCTGCCATCGACCAGGACCCCCAGGGCCCTTTCCGTGGCACTGCTCTCCAGCCTCTCGTTCCCCACTCTGTCTGTACATCCAGGGCTGCCCATTTGGCACCTGGCTTTGTTGAACTTCATATAGTTTGTGATTGCCCATCTCTCAAATTTTTTGAGGTCTCTCTCAGGGGGGTTCCCTGGGTGTCAGTCAGCCACTATACAAAGGGATTATAAGGAAAACCAATCCAGTGAGTTGCAAAGGAAAATATGTTCCCAGAACAACTGAGTACTTCTGAAAATTCTATGCTTAATATGCAAATGGTACATATATATTATTAAAAAAAATGTTGATACACCCTCATAGCAAAATCCTAAAACTAGCATAAACCAGCTTATTTTATAGCTACTTTGTATTTGTACCTGTTTTATATATTCCTTTATTAGAATTTCTGTGTTATCAGTAAAAGAGAACATGAGTGTTTCAAAATAAAATGGAATACACATTTAGTTACTGTAGCTTTGTTTTGCATAGTGATTTTAATATTTTTTAAACCCACAATAGCACAGGGAAAACTGTTAACTCAGTCTTTATTGACTCACTTAAAAGGACAGTAGCTCCAAGTAGCACTGCATGTCCAGAGCTACCCAGTTTCATAGTTCCCATTAATTTCTTTACCTTTTAGGATTAAGGATGTGAACACAGTCTGTCTGAGATAAATTATTCTGCTGTGATGAAAGAGAACATTCTTTATTTGCAATTTAATTAATTGCATTTATGCTTTTAGACATGGAAATTATTGATGCTTAAGATGAAATCTGAGAATTAATAAGACCAGAAGTATTTTGCTGTATTTATTATTTCTGAAAATCCATCACTTTTTCAACTATGACAACTCAAATTTGCTGCCATGAATCTTCATCTATCTAACTAGATCATAAATCTTTCAGGATGTATAACTTGAGCTGTAGATCTTAGTCACCCTGAAAATATATTTTATTTTTGTGGATCTTTTATATTCATAGAAATGCACAAAATTCATCTTTTATATCATCTTACAAAGATTTTGCATCCACAAAATAGAGAATTATTTTTGTTGGGTTTTTTATCCTGCTAAATGTGACATTGGTAGCTCAAGCTACAGACCAGTTTCCCTGTGGTAGTCTGACTGTTCAGCTGTTATTAATGTGGGGTGGGTTTAAACTGGATGTCTTACTAATTTGAGGTTTAAGATTGAATTAAACCTTAAATTAAATTCTGCTTTTACCAGAAAATTGTCAACATCTAAATGTGAGTATAACTAAGTCAAACAAATCAGCACCATTAATATCTCTTATTTATATAGGCATTCATGGAAGTGTTCAGAGCTTTATTGATATTGTTCCAATCTTCAGCTCTTTTGCCTTCAGATCTATTTTTAGGTCAAAAAACTTTGCAGTTTTTCCAAGAAAACTTGATCAGAGTCCTCAAGTTTTTCAGGAAGGATTGGGAGAAACAAAAGAAGGGGAAACACTTTTAACAAAACTACCTATGTCTGATGGCATTTGTGCCTCTTAACAGCATGTTTTGAATCAGCTGCTTCTTTATTTTTCATATGATTACATACACACAAACACAGAGGTTTGCAGCTTTAACAAAAGTAAGATTTTTAGTACACCAGGTGTTCAGAGTTGCAACAAAAGATGGGTAACTGAACTGGGAATTAGGCAAAAGAGAAAGGTTTGAGAAGGAGGTGAATGCAGTGTCAGCAACTGATGTGATGGCTGCTCTGTTTTACTGTCATGAGACAGCATGACTGTATTAGGAATTAGATGACTGATTTTGTATTTCAATTTTAATTGAGTTTTCAATATATTAATTCTGTGGACATGTGTTTGAGTTTATTAACCTCCAAATACATGTTCAGATTGAATGACCAAATCAATTATTCCTCAAAAATTCTTATTAAGATCGTGTTGGAGGCATACAAATAGCAAACGAAACGTACTCATGAATATGCCACTTGTTTCCAAATTAATTTTTCTCAACCTTGGCAGCATGATTTTTGTTAAATAATTATTCCTATATTTGAGGCCTTCTTGTAGTACTACAGTAAATGAAAGTTGCAGCATTCCATGCATTTGCTGAATAAATGAGCTTACAATTACAGTGCCATTTGAGTCAGTGCTGTATTCTCAAATGTGGAGAATGTGGCTTATTTGGATAGTGAACAATGGAACCTTCCTGCAGTTCTGGTGTTTAGTGGTTCAGTTGCTTTCTCCCAGGCAGTATTTATCAGAATTAGCTAGGTAATTCTGGTATATGGGGGAGAGCATTTATCTATTGTTGGACACCCACTGTCAAAAGACCAAGCTTTTTTTGGGACAAGTTGCAAATATAAATACTACAAATAGCTTTTTTTTTTTTTTTTTTGAGTATTGAGCAGACATGATTTCTTTTGCAGTGAACCTTGAAATGCACTACTGCTTTAATAGTTTGCTTTGTTATCCTTCACCTCTTTAATGGGCAACAAGGTAAAGGCATTTTATGGAAAGAAAAGAAAGCAAAAGCAAGTTTCCCTCTTTAGGGCATATGCTTTTGTCAGCCACATGAAAGGAAACTGTGTTACATTCAGAAGCACAATCTCTTGCACTGGGTAATTTAGCAAATGCTGTCATTGAGAAAGACATATTTTGATCATAATGTGTTTCTTTAATGCACTTAATCTGCATGTCATGAGAACACTTGGCCTTCACCCCTTCCCTCTACCCTATTAATCTTCTAGCCTTTTTGTCTCATTCCTCACACTGAATAATGCCATCAACTAGAAAACCAAAGGATGACACCAAAGCAAAACAAAGAACCGTTATTGAATAAGATAAATGTAGTGCCACTTTGCTAATTCTAATTTACTTACAATTTAGTGAGGATTATTCTGTCACATCATCCATCACAGACAGATGTTAGGGTGGGAGTGAAGTAAGCAATTAAAAACATGTTCTTCATCTCAGGTATTTTGTGATTTCTTATTCAGTTAGGTTCCATTGACTGTTTCTGTCTTTCTGCCAAGCATAAAATAATTTGTCAAATTTTTAGGTTAAAATTAGCGTCCCTGAAAGGGCTTGCATTGACAGCCACTGAGGATGGAGTATAAATACATTTTACTTCTACAACAGGTGCTGCATTACAATGGCTGTTGAAGTTTCCCCAGGCTGCCCTATTATCATGTGCTTCCACCTTGGCCCGTGGTGTAAACTCTCAGATAAAATCTAATATTTTGACATGTGGGTTGGTGGACTCTCACAGAGCACAGCCCACCTGTGGCACTCTTGCTTGAGGAAGCTATCAAGTGCTGTACAGAATCTCTGACAGGACTGAAATATTTTATATGCAGCAAGGACAGTCAGAGCTATGCAAGCTAAGATAATAAGTGTAATCAAATTTCATACTCCAAGGAATACACTGATTGCCTCAGGGATCAGGAAAAATTTAACTCCATATCCTCAGGTTTTGTGATGCTTCATGCAAGCAGAGCAGCTGTCATAGGGTAGAAAGTCCTCTAAGGCATCAGTTGTTGTCCACTTTTTCTGGCAGGGTACCAAAGTATATAAACCAGTAGTTCAACAAACTAAAACCTACAGAAGAGAATCTTTGATATTATTCAAAAAATGACTGTTCAGGGAGGGAGACTTTCCACACTGGAGCAGTTTAAATTGGAATATGGTTTACCTCAGATTCTTGTTTGACTTTGATTTGTATCACTTCTTAATCCTAAATACTTAAATTCCAATCTAGTTAATATTTCTGCATGAAAATATATGTGTAAAGCTGTTGGCATCAATCAGCTATTCTCTGTGCCAGGTTCTGGCTCATGCAAACCCTTCATCCCACCACCTAAATTGGGGATCTAAAGTGCTTTATACCAGCTTAACATCTTCTCCTTAATTATAATTCCTTTTTTTCTCGATTTGTGAGATAGAAGAGTTCTGTGGGTACTTTCAAGGGTGCTGTAGACTCATTTTTGAGCCACACATTAATATTTTTAAGGCCACCTACACATTTCCCTGTCACTGTAAAGATGATGGGGAGTGCTGGTTACCTTGCCCTAGCAAGGCTGTTTCAGCCCTCTTGGTGTATAATGGGTAGAAGGTGCAAAGTGTGTGACTGATTCCTTTGGCACACACTTGGGATGAAAATTAGGGTTTAGTTTAAGTGTAGCCAATTTCTGACATTTCTTTCAACCCTAAATAAGAACAAAGTTGTATGATAACAGCAAGCTCCTTGGTAAAGAGCACTAGGGGAGATTTAATGCTTTGAAACTTTATTGCTGAAGTCAGGCTGCTCATTTGTGACAACTGCAGCCCCGCCTGGAGAAATAACCATATTTTGTGGTGGTGCCCAGCAGGGGTTGTTACTGACCCTGATTGTCCTCACCTGGACAGGGCTTGTTAATCACCCTGCCCGACCTCACCTGGGCATGGGGTGTTACTGACCATAACTGGCTCCACCTGTCTATAGTTAAGGGTCTACCAACCTCTCTCCTAATCTCTGGAACTTTCCTCTGAATCTCTGAGTTGCTTTCAGACCTCCCTTGGCTCAGTGACTCCTGTCTCTGGAGGGTGCCTGTGTCCCTGCCAGTCCATGTGAGGTTATTTTTGCCCAGCTCCATCCAGGTACCTCTGGCTGCAACCCTGGACCCCTCATGTGGTGACCTACGGTGGGAAGGACCCTCAAACAAGCAGGTACCTCCCTGTTTTCTCTACCTGTTTTTGAAACTGGGCTTTTTTATGTTGGTTTCTGTCTTTATTGCCTTATCAAAGCGTGGCCCAGGGTCTCTTCGGGTGATGAGGGGCAGTAATTTCCCCAGGGGAAGGTGGGGGTTCAGGTCTGCACCTGCCTGGTTGGGGTTTGGGGCTTTGCTAGTCTGCTTTAAGTTGATGTCCTGAAGCATGAAACTTTCTGAAGGGCTTTGTGGTTCCTTCCTAATTTGCTTTTTGTCTTAAAAGAAGCCTAGCCTAGCTTCATTTATTTTTATATAAAAGCATGTGTGTTTAGGTGGTGTGCTCTAGAGATGAGATAAAATGTTAGCTGAGATTTTTGGCCTACAAGGTAATTTGATTAAGTTAGTGATTTTGTACCAGCATAAAGGTAGATATTGATCAATCTTATGCAACAACTGCATGTTGCATTTTTTACTTTATTTAAATATTGGTCTTTGCTTTGTTAATTCTAAAAGAAGGTGCATGTACTAGTAGGAGCATTTCTGGAGGTGCAGGGAAAGTACTTAAAATATGAGCAAGTGGAAACTCAGTCTGGGAGATGATATTCAGGGAAACTGGGGCAGCCTGTGGACAGATGAGGGAGGAGGGATGGGAAAGGACTGATGCTAAGAGGATTGTCACTGCTGCCTGGTGGCTGCTGGCAGAGGTGAGGATAGAAGTGGAAGTGTTGTAACTCTGTGCTTGGTGTGACTGTCACAGCAGCTTCAGCCAGGAAGGGTGTCCTGGTAATGGAAATAAATTGCGTGCTGGGGATTTGCAGAGGAAAACACAGTGGTAGAAGGACAGAGAGTAAGATGTTAACTGCACTGGACTTGGAACTGTAACTTAGATATTGAGCAGAAGTGAAAAAGGCAGAAGGAAAATTAGCTGACTTAAAAAAGGAAGTGTGGAGTACTGAAAGTGAAAAACAAGGAGACTGCCTGTCTATAGAATACGGTAACTTAATGGAAATGCAGCTTTCATGGCTGTGGCCCTGTAGCTACCCATCTGAATATCTAAAGAGCAATACAACAGGAGAAAAAAGGCAGCTCTTCCCTGTTTTTGCTGGGAGAGCTCTATCCTGCAGGTCTAAAAGCACTCTCCAAAAGATAAATAAGACTGGACCAATTTTAAGTATTAATATTAATAATGCTTTTGCTTCAAGGGTAGCTTTGTCGCTGATTTTATTATCACAGTACAAAATGGCAGCATGCAGAACGATTGCTTCCAGTGCTTTTTCTCAGAGCTCCCTGTGCCTTTCATGAGTCACTTGGTAGGCCTGGGATGTTTGCTGCCACAATTACGTTTGTTGTTTAGGTTATTGAGGTGTGACTGGGGAAACAGAAGAGTTTGCTGGTGCAGCTCCTTTCATGGTGGTTGCACCTTGTGCTGGCCGGTCTGCCTTAGATCTGCTATTAAAATCAGCATCCTCTGCTTTGTACTTCACAGCTTCTGTGCTGAGAATCAAATCACCTGGGTGGCTGCTGCTGGTTTAATAGCATAATTGAGTAGTCTAAGCAGCATCTTAGCAGCTGCTCCAAGAGGCTTTAACCTCCGTGTACACACATTTCCTGGGATTTTGTTTTACAAAGAGAGGGATTATTGTCATATTCATTGTAATCACTCTTAAGTACTGTAGGCCTGATTCCTGACTGCCTTGTACCTTCTGCCATCATTTACAACTGTCTAAAAGGACTTTAATCTGTGATGACACTAGAATGGCTGTTATATTTTTACATTTGCAGAGAGGTTGATTGCACATTGCATATAGTAATGTAGAACCAGGGCATGTGCAGAATGAGTAGAAAGTCTGTGTATTAAGGTATTTCTGAGGTGTAAATGAATGCATGATAGAGAAAGGCTGTAGAAAGAGAAAAGAAGACAGTGGACACATTACATTGTAATTCTAAATGAGGTTTCTGTTCAAATCTATCTTTGTCTGCTGTAGTGCTTGGACTTACTGGGGGTTGTATTGATCTTCAAAGCAACCATCACTCTAGACAGTGCTCTGTGCTGGGGTGTTAATTTTTAGCTGGGTTATTTTCCAGATCTTCACCTCTCTGCAGTCTGCCATGCCAGGAGTGGTCCAGGTGTTTGGAACTGCTTGTAGGCAGCAATGATTTTAGGTAAACATAAAGGCAAATCTGATACTGATATGTGCCACCAAAATGCATTGTCAGTTCACTTAAAAAAACCCACACAAAACCAAAAGGGAACAGTGAACAGACTTCTGCTTGCTGTACTAAAGCTTGGATTAGGATTGCAAAACCCAAAGTTTGAGGTAGTAATGGCTATACTGTTTTAGAGGTAAAGTTTGACTGCCAGGATTTCTTTGTCCTGAGATCCAGCTCCCTCCGGACAGAGCAAGCACAAAGTGCACAGGCACCTGGCTGAACCTGAACTGGCAAGACAGCCCTTGGCTTGTGATGAAGACAAATCTCCTTCTGCTTATGTATATCTGGCTCAACCTGAATGTTCTAGTTGTATTTCCACTCAAGCTGTAAATTGTTAGATAATTTTACAAGTGCCAGGAAAGAAAACTTGCTTCATCTCTTAGGGGCAGCTTATATATGTCACTGTCTGTGATTCTCATAGCACAAAATGTCTCAGTCACGAAATGTCAAATCTTAAGTATGACAAATAATCCTAAATTATATTAACATTTATTAAGGGGAAGGTGGAGAATGTATTTCTGAGCTTTAGTAGGAGTTTTACTAAATTTCCATATGAAGAAATCATTCCACTATTATTGTTGTTTGGAAGTGCCATATTTCGAAGGTTATGTTGTTGTCAAGGCAAAAGGGTTCTGTATTGCATTTTCAACCAAGCCTGACTGATTAAGGGTGTTGGGAAGAATATGTTTTCCTTCCAGAATCTTAATTAGGTTGACTTTAACTCACGACAGGAGATTCTGCCAGCTGTCAGCTACTGCTTGGATGTCCTACTAATTAAAACTCTGAGGAAGCCTATTAAAGGTGTTCAAAAAGCCAAATCTCCTTTTAAAATATCTCTGGCACTGAAAAAAAAAAAAAAAAAAGTGTATGACAGTGATCTTGCAGCATAGATAACTTGTCTTTTGCTTTTTGTGTTGACAAGATGCAACTTATATTATGTGGCTGAATAGGTTCCTCATTCCAAGCCCTTACCTGTCACCTTCCAGTGAATGGCCTGAAAGGAATTTAAGGTGATGTTTTGCTGGTTTTCAGTTTAGACATGTCTGACATTCAGATTTTCTCATAAGATGAATATGGCTGATACTGAAACACTTCTCTTGAGGTTTAATTTCTAAGGCAGTAGCATCCTGTGGTTTGTAAATATTTTCAGTATTGAAACAGATGATATAATTTCTAATTACCATCATTTTTATGCTGCAGTTCATGTTCCTAATTAGGTGCTTCAACTGGAGTATATCTGTATTTTAAAGCTTTTCCAGTGTACCTGTTTCAGATGTGTGGAAAAAAAAAAAATCCTCCTTACTTAGTCGGTTTTCTAGACTAACAAATACCCTAAGCTACTGCCAAGAAACTTCTTTTGGCAGTATCTCTTACTCCACCAGAGGCCTGGCAAAATATCTCTTAACTTTTGTAGACTGTCTGCAAAGGAAAAAATTTGCTATTATAACTGTGTTTTATCTTCTTAGGTGTAGATGGATAAAAATCTAGGAAGATTTTGCAGAAAGAAAGGAATTACTTAAACAGCCAGAGATTTCAGATGGCAGGGACATTAAATGGATGGGAAAAAACATTGCTTTCTAGAAGGTCATTGAACTTCTCTCTTGTGGTAATTTTGTCTGGGTGTGGATTTCTAAGTCAGTTGCTGGCTTCTTGGTAAGGAATTTAGGGGCTAAGAAAAAAAAATTGTGATAGATGAGAATAACTTTGCTGAGGCTTTCCCAGTAGATATCTGCTAAGAAAATTAACCAGCCATAATAAGTTCTCCCACGTGTTCTGGAAGGTGGTATGTAGGATTTCTGATTTGTGGAATAAAAAGCTTAGAGCTGCTGCCAAGATTTAAGGTAATTTGGGATTACTCAGAAGTGTGAAATGTGGGATTTCTCCAGAAGAGAAGTTACAGTCCCTTTGAACTCCTGTATGACCTTTCTCTGCTCCCCCAGTCACACATGATGGCAGGTGCTGCTGCTCCTGTCATCCTGCCACCTCACAAAATTTTAAGAGCTCCCTATTTTCCCTCTAGGCATTTAGCCCCATGCCAGGTGTGATTTTATTGATGCTCAGGTTCTGATTATGAGCCTTACTGGTGCTCCTTTCTCCCAGCCAGGGGAGTGTCTGGCAGCACCTGCCCAGGTGGATGGGTGTAGGGTGGGTGCATCTGGCTCTACAGGGCAGCAGCTGAAGCCATAGTCATACACTGATTTCTTCTTGGGAGCTACCAATTCCTGTTCCCATACCTGCCTTGAAATTGATGCTTTTTTTTGCAAAATGTTCATGCTGTGATCCTCTGTAGACATAGATACTTATTTGGGGAAAAATTCTTGCCTGCAATGTTGCATTTGTTCATTTGCTTATTCCATGACAGACTTTGAGTCAGTATTGCATTGATCATATTTTTCCCATTGTTTCTTCAATTCATCTTGATGTCATACCAATGGTACTTATTATCTATTACATAGCTGTAGCTTTTATAAGGTGTTAGAGCATTTCTTCAAGCATTTAACAATTTAATAGGTTAATTAAAGGGTAGGTTTTATTAATTGAATTTCAGACACTGAGTTCCATCATATACTTTGGGAGAAAATGACATGATTAATGAAACCTCAATACCTAATATGCTTGGATGTGCCCAATACTGGAAAGAAGAATGAAGTTTGGAGGGAGAGAAGAAAAAAAAAAAAAGACAACTCCACAACAAGCTTATTTGAGCCCTCCCAAAGGGATAGATTAATGTCAGACCTTTCTAGGCAATACCTCAGATTTGTGCAATTGTTCCTTGATTTAATAACAGAAGCACATTGAACAATGAGATTATAGACATTTTTGTTTGGTTTGGAACAAAACCTTCTTGGTGTGTGTTTCTACATGTTTACACAACTAAGCTTTTCTATGTTGAACCTCTTCTTTCCCTCCTCCAAAAGAAATACAGCTTCTGTTCCTGCTATTATGATGGACTATCTAGTTTTTTCGTGATTAAAGATGCACTTTTATTTAGTAGGCAGCTGGCTCATCCAGGCATATTTGTGTCTCAGTTGTTAAAGTTGATTAGAAAACCATTTCTTTCTTAATCAAAGTGCACAGAAAGGATTAGTGAAGTTTTTTATTTATAAAAACTTCACTCAAGAGGCATAGATCCTTATTAATGTATTAATTGATTCTTGTCATTTGGGGGATATTTAACTATTCTGACACTGTAATATGGCTCTCTCAGAGTCTCAGTGGTGTAGAGTTATTTTTAGGTATTGCCATATGGGAATCTGGTGACATTTCATTGTCTAACAAGCAAAATGGATCATAAAATTATCAGTGCATCCATACAAAGTTCACATGGCAAATGAACATCTCCGGAGTAGTGAGTGGTACAGTTGGTAACTCTATCTATGTGCTTAATATGCAGCATTTTAATCCAATTGAAACTTTGTGATTAGAACCTCAAAATAATGGTTATTTTATCAAGTGCTGCATCTTTCCTTACATCTGCCATTTTGCATTCCTGTTTACATATATATATATATATATATATATCTGTATGCTCACACGGAAAATTTGTGGGTTTACATGGGTTGGTGTGCAATCTGAAGGTGTCAGATTTTTTTCCCACATTCTGGTAGAGCTGTGTGCCACTCCAATCCCTTTTAGCAGCATATTTCCCACTTTTCACATCAGCATAGGTACCAATTTATCTCATTGGATGAGTTGAGGCAAGGAGACTTTACCTTTTGACCTGTGACAGTAATAAAAGGTGCTATTTAAGAAAAAGACAAATTGTAAAATTCACCAAGGTGCTCAGACAAGATATAAACTACTTTTTTTCCAAGTAATGTGAAGAAAAACAAAAAATCAAAATACAGAAGGTATTGATCTCTTTTATAAGTAAACAGGTTTAAGTGATTTAAGCTCTAGACTTTAATCACTGTGTTTTACATATGTTTGATCTGAGGGGTTACCACTTTGAACTAACAGCAGGCTGAGAATGTTAAAAGGGTGTCAGTTCAAAGCTTTACTGTAAAATATATAATCTATATTTTAAACTGGGAATTTGCTGTCCAGTAGAAGGGTAGCTCTGCTTTTCCTGCCTCAGGCTGGTGCCTGTCCCTGGGAAGGGGCCAGGAGTGGGTGGGTCAGCAACTGCAGCAGCAGAGACTCTCCTTGTCCCAAGCCTGACTCTCCTGGCCATGCTTTGAACTTTTGTCTTGATCCCACACGGTCTCTTCTGTGATGCCCTCCTTTGCCCACTGCCAGCTGAGGGTTTCCAGCAAGAAAACTCTTGTGAAAGTAACACTTGGCTCATCACGAACAAGAAACAGCAGCCTAATGTTGAATTATATCCACCTGAATTTACACTTTCTTTTTGTGTTTTAGGATCTCTTATGAGAAATGATTATTCCTCCTATTTTGCACTGTTTGGAAGTTGAGTGTTTATAGATTCTGTGCAAGAATGATTTTCTGGCTGCTAAGCTTGTTTGCCTTACTGTACATGCAAGGTACAAAAACGTGCCAGTGAAGGGGACCATGGTAGCATTCAGACAGAGATTAACTTCTAAAACAGCAATTTAAAACTTCAAATATAGAAATATTAAGGGTATAATTCATCTTGATTCAACTCTTCAGAAACCACCAGTCCTTCAGATAGTTCATTTTGTTGCATCAGAAAAGTAAACCCAGTGCTAGTCATGTTTTCTTGGAAAAAAAAAATTCTTTATACGTGATATAGGATTAATGAAAACCAGAAAGTATCATGCAATGTTTTTATACTGGATGCTCCTATATTCTAACAGCATGTGCCCATAAGAACATTATGTGCCAGTTTTATAGGAATGCCTGTCCAGACTTTTACCACTTAGAGCTTTCCAGTAGCATTTTCACGGTTTTAGTAAAATTATGGGAAAAAAAAAAAGTAGAGTCCATTTGTTTCCTTTGTAACACCTTCTTTGCTTCCTCTTGACTCCACAGTTTAAATTAGTGTACAGAAAACTGTTAAGTGGTGCAAGGTGTAAACAGTTCACCTTTTCATCTCTCCTCACTAGCTCACACATTCGACAGTGGGACAGAATGGCTTCTCTGAAGCTCGCAGCTTTTTCAAAATATTCTGGAGCTAAACCCAATTTCCATCAGTATCTCTGAGAACAGGGCTACCACAGGGTTACCAGGACACACAGACAAGTTTGTGGAGTCCAAGGCATGTGCATATCTGTTTCATATCAGGAGGAAATTTTCTCTGTTCAAGCAGACATTTCAGGGAAATTCTGCACAGACAACACAACTGGAAAGCAAATTGTGTGTACAGTGTTTGAAGGCACGTTTCTGATTAACATCCACAGTTAACTGTTATTCTGTTTGCATAATTGTTGATGTTATTGAAGAGGTAACAAAGTCCTTTGATTTTATAGAAGCTGTAATAAAGCATTGTTGTACTGCTGAATTATTGCCCAGATGCATCATCTTATTTCTTTTATTTTAAAGAGCTCTGCCATAGGAAGAAAGAAAAGGAAGTTAATATACAACAAAATCTTCAAGTGTAAATTTATTCTACTTTTTCAATTATGTGGCTACAGCAAATTTCTTCCAGCTATTTGTTGTAGTATTTGCTTGTATTTAGTGCAAATGATTATTTTTATGCAAGAACTTCAGTTTCTGGAAGACATCAAACTACAGAATTAGCTTCTTTTTGGCAGTTAAATTGCAAAATGGGAAAAGTTGGTGCTCCTGCCTATAAATGGCTTGATGAAGAGTTAGGTTGCTGCTGAAGCCTTGCTGCCTAGACAAGCAGGGTCCTCATTTGTTACCATCCATTCTCATCGCAAAAGGATTTGTGAGTTGCAAAGGTGAAAAAGATAAAGTAGTTTTTTGTGGTCTGTGTAAACATTCCATAAGGCTTCACATGGTACTTCCAATGCTGCTTCCATTTTGGTAAGCATCCTATGCTAATGTCTGTGGAAACCTGCTGCTTTTTACATGATGGAGGTTGGAATATAAATATACACATACAATATTTTGCACAGTTTCCCTATTTGGTTCCCTCCATACCTCTCTTTGGTCACGGATCTGTTAAATGCTTTCATTAAGCTAGATACATAACTTCTTTCTTAAAACTGTTTTTACTCTTCTATTAAAAACAAAAGGCCAAAAATACTTGTAAGAAAATCCTCAACTTTCATGAAATTGTGTGGAGTTGACAAATTCACCATCATGTTTTATTTGAAGTGAACATAGAAAATCAGGCATGAATAAAACACATTTCTGTCCCTTGTGTTTTGAGGAGCCACATGATACAGCTCACAAGAGGTGCATTTAGTTTTGCAAATACCCGGAGTTACAGTGAAGTGTTATGGGGGGCACACAGATCTGTGTGATTTCTGCCATATCCTTTATTCCTGATCCTCCCTCTTGACTTTTTAGCTGTCTAGCACTTTTGCACCTAGAAAAGCATCCCTGCTAGCAATTTTAGCCTCTCTATAAGAATTTACACCCCTACTTGCCAACCATCTTCTATCCCCACTTCTCTGGTTTTGCTAAAAAAGGATATGTTGGACATGATATGAAAGTGTAGAATCACTTTCCAAACTGGGAGCGAGTGCAGTAATCCCGGGTGTGTTGTCAGGTAGAGGGATGGTGCCTGTAAATCATGGTTCTAGAAGTTTAAGTCACTTCTGATCAAGGAAGATTCAGAGCTCCTAATTTAACATCTTGCAAATTCTTCTGTTTATCAGCAAAGAGGAGGGGACAGAGAATGTCAGTGCACTGATTTGTGATCTACAATTTATATAAGATATTCCTCATGTCATAAAACTGATATACCCTGAGAGGTCAGAAGTGTTTTGAATAGCCATTATGGTATAAAGTTGCTATTGTGTTTTCATGTTGGAATCCTCTACACCATTAAAATTGTTAGCAGTGGAAAGACATGTTAGGATTCCATGTAAATGCAGCATCACCTTTCAGTAATCCCACAGTGGGTATGTGCATGTGATAATACTTCTGTTCTGTACTTCTATGCTTTTCAAACAAGTTTAAGCTGACAGGGAGAAGTTGATATGTAGCACCCCATAATTTTCAGAAAAGTATCAGGGATTAAGGGTTGATTCTGAAATTTTGAGGCAAAACTTCCTATGTGAACAGAGAGCTCTTCTAACAACATTTTTACTTGCATTTACCAGCTGCAAGCATAGGCTCTCTCTTCACTGGCATGAGCAGTGTTTAGAGCAGAGTACATGAATATTGTGCTCTGGAATGTAGCACTGGTTCTGGGACTGATATTTGTACTCACATTTTGTCTTCTATACAGCTGTAGGTAAAGCAATGGTGTATTTGAGCAGGTTAGAGGCAGAATAATTTAAATTATGTCTGCATAATGTATACTTTGGCTGAAATTCTTATTGTGCAGAGACTGAATACTCAACTTTCATATCAGCATCAGCTGAACAGTTTTTATGTTGACCCTTTGCACAGGGATGAACTTTGCCTAAGGAAGAAAGGCAGTAAAATGTCACAGAAGTGTCACATATTCTGCCTACATTAACTTCATGTGGATGTAGAAGCAGAATTTGTTCACTCTGTTCTCTGAGGAGAAGGAAAGGAAAAGGTGCTGAAAGAGTGAAATGAGATTATCAGTGCTAAATGGAAATGTGACCCTTATTCTTTTTGCTAAAGATGTGTGTAAATGCTAAGCAGCAAACAGATTTAAAGTGCTCAGCTCTGCCATGTTCAAGCATAATATTTGATAATTAAAGTGCAATGAAAGCAAAATGGGTGAGGGACTTGAGACAGTCTTGATAAAACCCAGTGTTCATCCCCAGTGATGTGGGACATCCAACCCCTTAAGCCAGATAGTAAATAGACTTTATCTTTTATATATGACACTAGCTATTGCCCTGAACATCCTGAGTTTGGTACTTGCAAATTGATTTGTCTTAGATCATAGCACTCTTTTCCCCCCAGCTTCTATCTTATCCCTACTATCCATATAAAACTCATCCATGTCCATATTTAGAAAAAATAATTCCAAATCTGGTGCCTGGATTATTTTCTATGTATTATCATAACTTGTTATAATTGTATTGTTGGCATGAAAAGAAGATCTATTCAACTAGGAATACCCAAGTTGTCATAAAAGCTACACAAATTCATTAATCCTTTCAGTTATTTTTAAAGCAGGCACCAGAATGAACTGCAATTGATTGCAAAGGTCAGTTCACATTAAAAATATTCCAATGAGCTTAAAAATTCAGACATTTATCTATTATGCAGTTATTGGTGGTGAAATAGGACAGAAGTTCACACAATAATTTGCATGAGCAGCTTGCATTGCTTCTCTGGTATCGATAGGATGTTCAGGATACAGAATTTATTAGACAAATACCAACAGAATGTAAAAAATAGGAATATTGCAGTTCTCATTAATACAGCTCTAATGTATGGCACTATTGAAATAAACTCTGCAGATCAATACCATTACTGTTCAGTAGAGACATCTTTGTGATGCAATGTCATTGGCATAAGTAATAGAGATGAGGTGAACAGATAGGAAGATTAGACATTGGGAAGTTGCTGTTAAGTGCTACTGGGCTGCAGCAGCATGAGAATTCTGTTTTCTCTTAAGGAATCTAAGGAAAGAGCATCCTGTAACATCTGACTTTTTCTTTAACTTGCCTCCTTTCCCTAAATGTACAATACAAATGACATGGTTTTTTGCAGCTATAGTTAAATACAACAGAATTTTTCAGGAGGTTGGAGGGAGCAAATTAAAACTGTGATTTAATAATCTATTAAAAAACTGGGCCAGAGCTTGCACTTTGTTAGATGTGGCACTTGTGCTCAGTGCCTTTTCAGTTCTGCATGCAGGTGCAGATCCCAGGCCCATCCATTCAGTGCTGTGTATAAGGGCAGCAGCATCAGTGTTCAGACTCATAAATTGGGGTTAGAAACGCTATAAGCTTCTATCACTCATGCTTAAAAGTAATTGTTTACCAGTAGCAATCCCAGGGGTAGCAGGATTTAGTATTCTGAGCCTTTGAGGGTAGAGTAGTTAGCAATAGAAGATTGGATTGGTATAAAATTTCATCCAAGAGATGACTTTCTCTAGGTAATGGCTGTATTTAATTTCTCAAAATGTTCATAACTGTGTGACCTATGACTTCCTCTCTTGTACGTGTGTTTCAGAAAAATGATTAACTCAGCTGTCTGGGATTTTGAATTGTTAAGCTTCAAGTACTGGAGTTTTTTTGTATAAATATAAATTAGATGTTGAATGTGGTTGTCTCCAGAATAATTAGGTTTTTGCTACCAAAACTTCTGTGCAATCAGGAATGCCTAATAACTGGAGGGCTAGGTTCCTTCAAAATAACTTGGAGGTAAAAATAGGTAAATTCTAAGTGAGTTTTGGCCTCATCTATTTTATCTGTGCTTAAGAGGTGAAAAGAATGTAGTACCTTTTTATTGTACACACCTGAGCACGTGGATTGATTTTCAGTGCTGATATTTGAGCTGCCATTCACTTTTTACTTGATATCGTTGGATAAAATATTTAAAACAAATTTTCCCAATGTCAAGCAATAAGATCTTGGTTCCACAACTGGTTCGCTGCCAGGAAAGGTGTGGGGTTTCTTACCTCAGGGTAGCTATCAAATGTTAGTTATTTTTAGCAAAAGCTCAGACGGGATTTGGCATGTTCCTTGCACTGCCACATGAATAGATAAGGCCATGTCCAGGTGTGGAGCAGAGTGAAGACAAGGTCTGTAGCACCTTTTACTGACCAGGGACAGAGAGGACAATACACCAAAGTGCAGGGAGCCAAAGGAGGGGAAACAAAGCGAGGGAGAGGGGTACTAATGTCCTTCTGGGGGGCAGATGAGTGAGAATGATCAAAGACAGGACTTCAGTTCATGCTAATTGGCATGGAACAGGAAGGAGGAAAGATGTGGGGGGGGGGGGGGGGNCAGTGCTGAGACCTTTCTCTTGGGGCAGGAAAAAGAAATCTTTATGGTCTTTAAATTGACTGCAGGACTGTTGGGACTATGGATGGTGATTGAGGATTGTCACGTACCTGTAGCTGGAGGTTGCATTCTTGCACAAAAGATGATGTTAAATGTTTTTATGTCTCCACTGGTGGTTCTATTTGGAGATGTTCAGCTGAGACTATTTGCTTGAGCATGTTATTTTTTCATCTTGTTATCTGTAAGCAGAAACATAGAATAAAGCAGCAGTATAGACTTGTACTATATGACAGAATCAAACTTTTTAAGTTCAGCTTCTTGAGCTCTTCTTGTGTCACTGGTGTGTCCCTACTGTCCCTGTTACATTATCTCGAGGGAAAACCAACCATGCTTTAACCTCAGCAGCAACTTTTACATTTTTTTTCTTTTCCTCTTTGGCAGAAGTTTTCAAGCAAAGCTCACAGCTTCACCCAATTGTCCCTTTCAGAATGCGACTTTTAAAAACCTATTATGTTTGCTTGTTTCCCAATTTCCATAAAGTCAGCATTTGGAAAAAGTGCAACTCATTGTTGACTCTTGCACTAAAGAAAAAAAGAAAAGGACTGGAGGGTTCCTTAGAAGAACAGGCTTATGCTGAGCTAGGTACAGAAGCTGTCCTGAGGGCAGTTCAATGCTTAGACCATACAGGCCACAAACTCTAAAATCATGAAACAGTACTGAAACTTTAGCTTTCCTTTAAAATAGATAAATCTTCTCTTTCTTCCTCATTGTTGAGGAAACCTTTACAAATATCACTTAACTGTGCAGTGGTGAAATCTTGGGGTTTTTCAGGCAACATGACCACAATGGAGTTGCTGAAAGGTCTGAATTGCTTTGTGCATCTGTGATTGCAGGCCAGGGAGCCCTGTGCTCAGCGGAACATTTTTATAGCAGTGAGAAGTCAGATGTGTGTTAGTCTCTGCTCCAGTTAAATTGGCTGCTCCAAGAACTGTGTGCAAGGAGGGTGTGATTTGATATACTCACTACTTCACTTTGCTTCAGTCCTGGCTCAGTTTTGTTCCTGACATGAAGTGCAAGCCATGGTGCAGACAGTTGTGCCCTGTGAAAAGTAGACAACAGTGTGGTCCCATTGTCTTACAAAGCCTACAAAGGCTGTCGTCCAAGAATCGGGGTGTGCTAACTTGGAAATGGGGTTAGAGAGACACCATCCTAACAGAGCTGTCCCTTTTTTCTGACATTAAAGCTGTGGTTTAGTTGCTTTTCACAACAGCGTGTCCACAGCATTATATCTATTTGACATGATCATCTAAAAGCTGCTTTTCTTTCAGGCCTGCCCTTCTGTCCAAGACATTGTGAGATTGATATATAGCTCATCCTTTTTAGCCTGTGCTGCTTGCTGCATGCCCTGTACAGGTGAAAGATTGGATTTGCCAGTCTCAGGGATGCTTGTTTCTTCTCTATCCTATGAAAAGACTACACAGTGAAAGAAAGGCACATACTCAGTTCTGCCAGACCTTCGGGGCAGCTTCTGTGGAGTTTAATAGTAAAAAATGCCTTAACTAACTTGGATAAGCACAGACTTTGGGGATTAGAGTTATATCAGTATCTGAAGAAATTTATTCATTATTCTGGTCAGAGATGATGATTTTGCAACCAGAACTGCCTTGCTTTCACATCAGAGAAATTCTCAACAACTGGGTTAGGTTAGACATCTTGCTCAAAGTGGCTAAATTTAATGAATTGTGTCTTGCCTTGGGTGCCCAGCTTATTGCAGCTCTGGGTAGACACTTTCAAATGGCAGATTTGAACAGAAAGGCCCAGGCTTCTGTGAAATAATCTTGAAATCATTTTTCTCAGTTGTTAATATCATTCTAAAATAGCTTTCTGAACCCATTCCCACAGAGAACTTCAGAACTACTAATTTTTTGTTCCTACAGAATTTTGTTATTTCTCCTCTCACAGGGCATGTATTATGTAACTTCGTGTTACATGTTGTCCTGGCTCTGCAAGGAAGTGGGATTTACACAGGATTTGGTGCCTGCTAGAGCACACACACACACACACCTGTATTTGAAAACCAATAGCCAAAGTTTGTGTTTCAGTGCATGTGATCTTAAAATTGTTGCTAAATTATCTACATAGAATGGGCTAAAAAGCAGTTGAATTCCTTCTTTCACAAACCCTTTTCTGTATTGCATATCTTACTTAACTGGTAAGCATTTAACCAGGATGGCTGTTTTATTGGGACATCTCCCAGGAAACAAATTTAGCTTAATGATAGTGAATGACAATGACTGCTGTTTAATTGGGACATTATTAGCCAAAATTCAGCTTCTATGAAAAGTAGCTGGCTAGTGCAGTGAGGTTAAGTAATGTTTAACCAGGTGTTAAATAGACCTGCAGGTCTAAGCTCTCCTCTCTGAAGAGGAAGTAGCTGGATTTATTTAACGTATTCCAAAACTCCAAGTGATGTTAGTTCTGCTGATTATGCTGCTAGGATGGGAGTGCACAATGCATGTGTTCCTTTCTAAAAGAGATTTGAAGTCTGCCAAGAGCATATCTAGAGAAGAACCTGCAGCCTGAATATGGCATGCGTTGTGCAGCAGCTTTTGAGTGTTTGGTGCTTTTTGACTCTCCCTCAGTTGCTCTGGGCTTTGTGGTAGGGAGGACAAATCTTGGCATATTCTTTGTACCCTGAGGAAGATGATTGGAGCACTGGTAGCAAGCAGTGTTGTCCCAGCATGGCTGAATACAGACCCAGGCTGATTATGTACTTGAAGGAGGGACATGGATAAAAGAGAATTGCAGACTGCAATTGGGTTATTCAGGTAGTGACACTGTCCAAAACGGGGGTTAGGAGGTTGCAACCAGGGCACAGCCCTGAGACAGAGTGCCAATTTAGTTTGGGATTTAGAAGTTACTAGTTATAAGTTCAGAAGATATAAATGAAATGTACTGTTTTCTGGTTGAATATATTCCATGTTAGTTTAATTCTATAAAAGAGGGGGAGTCCTCTGCCTTATCTCCAGTGGTTGTATCACATGAAAGACTTGGGCCTGTGCTTGAACATTGTTGACATCTACCTTCATTAGTGTCAGCCTAACCATTCTTTCTACCCCATTTTCAACCATAATTTTCTAACACCACAGTTCTCACCTTTCACTTACTTTTCCATTTGAATTCCAATGCTATCCCCACGGATATAATAACAGAGCAATAAAGGCACATTCCTTTTGCTTCATTTATATTTAGGCCCTGAGGTCATTAATTCTTAAATTTGGTTTCAGAAGCAGTTCTTATTTAAGCATTAACTTTGGATCATACTAACATTTCTGCCCCATTAAATCAAGCACTTCTAATAAGAAAATTGTGTTATTAGTGGAGCACTTGCTTCCCTCTTCTTCTGCTGGTGCCTGGAATATAGAGACCCTTTCCTGATGCTGTGTCACTGTGGTTTGTTTGCCTTCCACTTGCACACCTTGAGTCTGTTCCCTTGGGGAAGGTTACTTCTGATTCTTTCAAACACTGAATCTTGGAGACAGGTTTATTATAATTGACCTCATGCATGCATTTATAAGACTATGTAGGAGGGTATAGTTAACAGAGAAGGTATTCCCATTCCCAGTTCTGTTGTTCAAGTAAAATTTCTAAGCGTAATATTTATTTTTGAGAGAGATCTCTAGGAAACTGTGAAAAGGTGACACAGCATAATTTTTTTATAGCAAACCCACAAAATTTCAAGCCAAAATATCTTTCTGGGTGTTTGTCTAAAAAAAACCCCAAAACTAAAGCAGAACACTGTACACAGCTAACTTAAAATGTCTCGAACGCACAAAACCAGAATCTGTGTAAACTTTCATACCAGCTGACCCCTTGATTCTAACAAAAAGCCAGATAAAGCCCTGTTTTCAGGATATTCAAGAAAGAAACCCTAATTACAGAGTTCCTACAAGGTATTTTAGTTCATACAGAGCTGAGCTTAGTGCCTTCTGACTTGTACTGTTTTCTAATGGAGAGCCTAATTTGGTCCTGCTTTGTACATTGGCCTGTCAGGACAGTTGTTTTCTAATTAGGATGCTTTTTTTCCCCCCTGCTATTTATTTTCTGGAATGATGGCATTAACACTGGAATAAAATATTACTCAAGGAGTGTATGTTGATGAGGATCTATTCCTAAAGGATTTGTTGTAACACAAGATTATATCTGAGTAAAGAGGGCATAAATGTAAAGCTCTACCCACAAGGGTTTGATAGTTCTTGAGTGCAAAAGAAAGTTTCAAGATAACTTGCATATTATGATTTTTGTATACAGTCTTAGTTTTTGAGTCATGTGTTTGTATGCAAAGATGGCTATAAAAGTCTTAAGGCTCTAATTGTGCCTCAGCTGTTAAAATTCTTTCTTTNTTTTTTTTTTTTTTTTTTTTTTTTTGGTAAGTGAATCAAAGATTTTTTAGGCTGAAAGATTTAGCTATTCAGGACCTTTCCCTGAGCAGTATGGGAGATGAGTATTGCTTATGTGGATGTGTCCAGTACAGAGGAGGGTGACAGTACCACAAAGGAAGAACTACATGAACTGGAGAACTGTAATAATGGCAATAAAATTGTAATTCGGTTATATAAAATGCAAATTCATGCCCTTTGAAAGCAACAATAGGAATTTCTGCAGTAAGTGTGAAGCTCATCAGCTGGAAATGGCTGAGGGAGGAAAGGACTTTGTGTACTCTTTCACAGAATCAGGCACTAATGAGACAGAGACATAAGAAAGATAAATGTGATCCTTCAGGATGCATTAAAATATGTGGGTTTTCTTCTCAAGGGAGAAAAGGAAATGTTAATGTTGTTGAGAAAAGTAATGTAGTGACAATCCTCAAAAAAAGCTAACTGCCATTCTGGTTAACCAGAATTGTTTAAGAAGAGGAGTTCATGGGAACAGGTAAAGAAAAGGTCTAGTAATGTGAATGGATGACTTGCCATGAAAAGGAAAAAGATGAGACTGTTACACCTCTGATGCACTTGTAGAAAGTGTTTGCTTTTTCAGCTTTTGTTTTGCTCTGCTGGGAAGAGAAAAAGCTATTTAAATTCAGAACAAATGTGTGTTTTGGTAAAGGATAAATGTTTGGCTGAGGAGTCACTTCAGAGGTTCACCAGAAGCTTTCCAGTAATTGCTTTGGGGGTCTACAGACTCTGACTGCTGTTAAAAGTGCTGCTGGATGGGTTTGTGAGTACAATAAGGTGAGGTGGCTGTAGCCATGAAGACATGGTGCTGCTAGAACTGTGGGATGCTTCAGCAGGGATGGGTGTTTGACAAGTCCCAGTGCCCTCAAGGCTGATAACTCCATGGAGAAAAGGACCTGGTTGTGCACTCACCCTTGTTCTCCTGCAGCTGGGAAGCTCAGCACAGCAGAGGCATCCTGAGAGCCACCAGTCCCTGAAAAAGCCAATCCCACTCCTGTTCTCCAGCTCTTCCACTGGAGACTGCGTAGAGGCTGGTGCAGTGTCCTTGGCATGCAGTCCCACAATAAACTCCATTTAAGGTGTTCAAGTGGAAGACAGGCAATCCTGTAAAACATTCTCTGCATGGATGATTCACATACACAAATCCTCTCAGAATTGAGAGCTGTGGGTGATGCAGAGGGTGCTGTTACAGCATGTAGTGAAGAGAGAGACAGACCCGAGCCAAAACAGTGTTTTCAGCATAAAAGATGCTGTCAATTGCACTGTACAAGGTTGTTAGGAAAATAGTGAGCTGAAGCACCTCTACCTCTTTCCACTCGCTCATCTCCACCCCCACCACTTTCCCCATTGACACATTTTTCTTCTAATAGTGATAACTGAAGCTCAGAGTGTTGAGCTTAAAGCTGTTAATGCTGGCCCAGGAGAGGAACATGGTTTATCCCATGCTTCTGCCATTACTGTGTGTTTGTGGCTGTGACACTCACAGCAGGTGACCACAGTGAATCTGACTGGAGCATTCTTTGCAAAGATTAATTTTTAACCAATTCTGATTCTTTTTAAGTGTTGTAGAGTGATGTTTTTGGTATCTTCCCTATTACATTGAATTTAGATTGTTTATCTGCAACTGTGACCACACCAAGTGAGGTATTAGATTAGATTTTATGGATTCTGATGCACAGCATTTACTGGCTGAGCAGAAGTGCCCCTAATGTAACTTGCAAGAACAGCAATAAGGAAATCTTTCAAAAGATTGCTATATATTAGGAAATGTGTGCCAGGTTCTGAGCAAGAGTTAGAATAAATGCAAGCTGTGGAATTGACCATAAAAGGCACTGAATTCCTCCTGAGAGACCTTAGATCATTTAGCAGTTCTCTGGAGAATATTGGTAACTTATGGGAGTGGTGTTAGAGACAAGGAGAGGAATGGAAATATCATTTGGTGGTCAGTGAACACGGTGTTCATTCATAATTTCAGGAAGATCTAGAAATGAGCAAAGTAAGAAAACAGATGAACAAAAAGGCTAAATGGAAAGAATTAATCTGGTAACTATTTATTGAGCTATGAGCATGACAAATTAAGGGCTTGGAAAAGCTCAAGTTAGTCTGGCTCCAGGGTAGTGTTACACTATGGTTTAGGTTTGATTTAAGAACTATTCTCAAATAATATTTTTTTAAATCTTGTATAGCTCTTGGAAAGTCCTTTTAATCCCGAGTGTGTTTAGATGTATACTCAATATGAAACTATAAAACTATATCTAGAACATGTGTATAAATTATGTAATAGCAAGAGAGCTGTATCCTTATAGGCACAGTCATACCTGGGGGTGTCTGCTCCAGGCCTGAGGGCACTGACAGAAGCCTCCCTCAGGCTGTTGCCCTGTCCCAGGCTGCCCTTGCTCCAGTGGCACACAGCTGCTGCTTTCTTGTCAAGCCTCCATGCTTCCCCTGCTATGAGATCCATGGAAAAGTCTCTGGCTAACACTGATGCCCTCTCCACAGCTTTCAGCTGCATTCTAGTGAGACCTCCTGTTGCAAACCTGAACCACGAGCGGTGGAAGGCATTGAGGAGCAGGGATGTGCATCTGCAGAGAGTTTCTGCTTGAGGAGGAGCCTGGGGCCACTGGGAGCAGTGCCCTGGCAAGGAACCTCCCTTTCCTGTGCTCTCACCTCTGTTCCCTGGAAAGCAGTGGCTCAGGAAGAGTTAAAAACCAGAGGTCTGCAGTATCAAAGTACACATCAGAATCACCTCCAACGGAGCCCTTTAGGAGACAGGTTCTGAACTGGGATCAAGCACTAGGTGGAGACATGCACATGGAGACTTTACAGCTGTAGTATAATTCTTCTGAACTGCTCCAGTGAGACATATATAATGTTTTACTGGTCATAGCAAAGAGCCAAACAAAAGTTCACAACATTATAGGCCTAAATGCACTATTTTTTTTCTACTGAATGATAAAGTTCAGGAACTTACAGTGATATATTTCCTGTGCAATACAGGAGTTGGTGCAGCAAAAAGTACTGTCAAATTTATTGGGTTTTTATTAGGTCAAAAATAAGGAAAAACTTAAGGTAGGTAACTAATGCAGTGTTGTTTTGATAAATTTTTCTTTTTCCTTTTAATAATGGAAGTACTGGGGGTGGGAGAGTTTATTCAGAGGCAGAAACATGGTCAGGTTTATTTACAATCCAATTAACAGCATGGTGTAATGCAGAGGTTTAACTACAGCTGGAAGCTAAACACCACACAGCTGCTCCCTGTCCCCCCACAGCAGGAAGGGGAAGAGAACCTGAAGGGTTAAAGTGAGAATCCTGGGTTGAGATAAAGATGATTTAGCAGGTAAAGGAATGGTCTTGCATGCAAGAAGCAAAACAGAGTTCATGGAGATGTTTTTATCTCTGTATTCACATGCTCCAGCTGGAAGTCCATAACCTCATCCCTCCATAACCCCAGCTCCTTCGTACCAAGTATTTTGAGGGACTGCATTAGGTGAGGTGGAAGTTCTGTGAAATGCAACTTCTTGCATTGTGTGATGCAGATTTATCCTGTCTACTGGTCAGAGTAATTTCCTGTTTTTCTCCTTGCCTTTGACAGCCTCAGTTGTGTGGAAACTGTCATCTCTTCTTTGAAATGATTTTATTTCAAACTAAATAATTCAGTGTAGCAGTCACATTTACCTAGAAGATAGGTCACTATTGAAATCAGAGTTAGTTTGTGTCATGGGTTTGTTCAAAACCGGGCGGAAACACCATTTAATGTAGGGGTTATCACATTCGCCTGCTCACACCAGGCGAGAGTGCAGTGTGAGTGGTTTCATGAGAATAAGGATTAAGAGAAATGCAAAACAGGCCTAAACTTCAAAGATAAAAATAGTTTATTAACAAAAGACAACAAAATCAAAATCAACC
>VZTR01025613.1:161802-179422 GCA_013400775.1 Chaetops frenatus
AGTGCCCATCTTAAAATTAGCCAATCCGTGGGCTCCTCACCTCTGTTGGAAACTGTGCCCCGGCGGAAGTAGAAAAACAAAGAACACCACCCAGGAAGGAGAAAAAAAAAAGTTGTTGTCCTTTAAACCACAACAGTTTGGTTTGCCAACCACCTCCAACATCCCAAAATGGATATTATTTGAAGTGAGAAAGGCTATAATGTCTGAGGTTGCTTTCTAAGATGTAAATATGAGTGCCTACACAGGGAGGCAATGGGAAGATACAGCTGCCTCCCCTAAAGGAGAAATTAGGGGAGAGCAAAAGAAATTTCTAAAATGTATCCATCATCTGCAATAAATAAATAGCAGTAAAGGTTAGCTGAAAAAATGGAGATTAATTCAGATTTCTCTGAATAGATTGATTAGGGAGCTTGGAAAGAATAGTGGAAAGAGGGAAATAAAAATCCTGAATAATCTTTAAGAAGAGTAAACTGATTAATATAAGGCTTTGAGATGAAAATTGAGAATTGAAATTCTGAACTGATTCTAGCTACTTCATCTAACATCTAACTTGGTGTCTCGTTTTAATAAAGTCATAGAATTACAAAAACTGCGAATTCTGACAGCAGGCATGTCTAACTCTTAGCAACATATTAATATATTGATATATAATTAGTGTATATTTTCATGGAGTCACCTGGTTTAAAGTGCTGAGATACCCTGCTTTCTCCCTATGCCCCCCAAACTCTGTAATTTTATGGTGAAAGAATATGACTTACTCTTCTATGATTCTCCCTTTAGTGAATGTTTCCAAACTGGAGGCCTTCCTGGTGAAAAGCCTTACTAATTTTTCATTAGTAGCTTTTGTGTGGGTCTGCCCACCTTTTTCTATATGAAGACACTGTCATCACTGAAGTTATTTCTCATGTAAGTTTTCTTTCTGTCACTGTGACAAATTTGCTTTAATGATTTTGGATTTCCCTGTTTTGTGTAACTATCATTCTCTGCTTATTTGAGAGAGGTGCATCTCTCTTATGGGAATAATGCCTTTTTTTGAATAGATATTTTCTATGTTTGTTACTTTAATTTTATTATTTGCACTGCATCTTTATATGGCTTCTTCCATAGTATATTGAAAATTATTATAATTTATATAAAAACCACTTCATGAATTCAAAAGCAGGTGCACAGTTTATGCAAAGCAATTACATAATTTTTTTGAAATGCAGCACTTGAATAAGGCATTATGAATGAGATTGACTGAGTTTAAAGGAGTTCATTGTGTTTTGGAGTGAAGCTGCTTATGTGTTTAATTATGGGAAATGATGAAATTACATATAAGGTTAGGATTTCTGGTCTTAGAAACTGCAGTAAAAAAATGTCTTTTTCTATGCTGTGCCATGGGGGGACCCATGAATCTAAACCCACTTGCAAAGGAGATTGTGTTCACATATGCTGCTCTCCAGCTGCACAAAAACTCCACATACTCTCAACTTGTGCTAGCATGGCTCTCTGCTTTCTAGGAAATACTTCAACCATTGCCCCAAAGTATCAGGGACCTTGTCAAAGAAAACCAAGTGTAGAGTAAGGTTGATAGTGCTGGCAGATAGATTTGCCCATGGAGCTTTGTGCTGTCCAGGTGTGGTACCACTGCTGTAAAAGTGAGTAATAAATGCAGTAAGTATTCTAATGGCAAAGAAATGCCATTAGTAGGGAAAAGAACCAAAACAAAACACCAAACCAACAACAAACCACCCCTGCAGATCCTACTGATAATGAACAACCTTTTAAAAATCCCAAGTTTTGGCTCGCTAGTATCACAAATGGGGCTTCTGGTTTAGCCCCCGTTCTGTCCTCTTCACCATCAAGACTAAAAACTTGGAATAACTTTCCCATTGGAACAATGTGATAAGACACTGCCATCTACAGGTGACACATCTCCTCTTGAACTTGTGCTATGTGCAAAAATGTTCTTGCAATTGCTGCTGATTGCAACCCCAGTATTCTGGACACTTTCTTCTGAATGGGAAGTATACTCGTTAAAGGGAGCCCATGGGGAGCACATGTAGCTGCAGGATATGTAGCAAAATTCCTGTTCTGCTTGTATAGTGTATGGATACAGGTATTTTGGCAGGCTCTGAGAATTTAAGCTCATATCTTAAATATTTATGCATGTAAAAAACCTTTTGTGCCCTGAAATAATCCCTCTGAACTCTGGAGGGTTGGTCACAAGCAGAAAAGGTAATTGTGTTTTTGGTGTCTATTCACTGAGGCCTGATGTTGGTACAGATTTTGATCACTACTTCTCTCCCTTGTCCCCTCTCCATGTTAAGCTCTTACCACAAAAACACAGTGTTATGAGGTGTTATTTGACTACTGAGCTTTGAATATGACCAATGTGTTTTAACACTAGCTTAGAAGTAACCATCAGAGTGATGCTTCTGTGATCTTCATCAGTTCATTGGATGAGTGAAAAATCAGGATTCTAGAAGAGCAGTGCTGCTGAAGTTAATATCAGCCTAAAGATTTTTAAATAGTTTTAGTATTATCATTAAATAGTTTTAGTACTATCATTTCTATGGCTTTTCAAATGTCGTCGTTTTTAAGGTACTGGTTTGCTCAAAGGATTTGAGGAAAGATTTGAAGCCATTAACTCTATATCAGACTTTGTTTCAGGCTTAATTGATTGTTAAGGGATATTACAGAATAGTCATGCTCTAGGAAGTAATGTGCTAGAAATAATCCTCCCTGAAGAATTGTATGGTTTGATGTATACTGCTGAAGCAGGAAATTATGACCTTTTTAAAAAAGATAAAAAGCCTGAAAAATAAGTTTAACTTGTGTAGTTTTATTTTGGAAATGGAGTCAAGTGTCAGCACAAACTGTGGGCTTGTATCTCAAGGATGGAACAACTTGTTGATGTGGTGGTGTTGCATAAATCAAAGGAGGAGGCCTGTAAACAATGTGAGTAGTGAAAGGGGTGAGATCTTTGAGGGACTGGTTCAAGAAAGCATCTGAATTCTTACCACCAAGTAGGTCCTTGGCTTTATCAAAATGTGTTTTTGAACTGCAGCATGCATGGAAAATGCCTTTCATTTTGTGTGTAAAGCTACTGCAGCAGTATGCAGATCATTGTAAACATATGGCCAAGAATGCCTTACTGAATTGTACCATCTTGCCTTTCACGACACTGCGTGTCATAGAAATGTCACCATTAAAAAATATTTTAAAAGCCTAAACAGTTTTTACCTCTGATTTTCACATACCTTTAATCTTCAAAACTGTGCTACCTTGTGCTTTTGAATACAGCTTTTCAAGGAAAGATAGCTAAAATCTGCAGGTTAGAACATTTTAAGATTCAAAGAATCTGGCATATATTTGGATGGTGGACACTTCTAGAATTTTATAATCTATCTTGAGAATAATTGGTTGGGTTTAGGGGTATCCAATACCTGCTTCTAGCCTTAGTTGGTCATGATGTGTTGTTTTGAAATACTTGCTTCTCTAAGGAGACCTCCCCACCTGATAAATGCTATGAAATTGCACAGTTGAGAAGAACGATGGAGGGGGTGTTTTTCTTTTCAGTTATTTCTAAATAAGTCATGTCTTTGGGGGCTGAGCAGGGGCTGTGTTTGAGAAAGGAGCAGCAAAATTAGAATTCTGATCTTTCCAGTCTTCCCTATGGCTCCTCACTGAGTTTTGTCCCCCAGTTCAACTTGCAGCTGTGGACATTTTCTCTTCCTTTTTAAAATGCTTGTCTTTATTTTCATTTTCCACTATACATAGCCATCTCTTTTTCTCTCCTTTAACTGGGGAAAGAGAGGATTTCTTTGTTATAGTGGTCAGGTTTTCCATGCCTTTTCATTCTGAATAGCTCAGGAGTTCCTGGAAGAGTCATCAGGGGTTTTCTTGATCAGACACCTTGACCAGCAATGATGCTGTGTTTTGCCCCATTAGATGTTTTTATTGTTTCATCCCCAGTTACTTGATTTTGGGACCCTGCTGCACACAGGGCTGTGGAAAGAAGCTCTTTCTTTGTGATTTCAGCATCCTTCATATCTGGAAGAAATACAGAATCATGCAAACAGTTATAGTTTACATTTAGCCAGCAACTTACCTTCTGGACTTTATACTTTTCCAGATGTATTAAATGATCAGAATTAATTGCTGTGTAAAGTTCAAAGTTTGTCATCAGAATGTGGAGGTGGCCATGTCCTGACACCGTGAGCTCTGCTGAAGCACCTTTGTCCCCAAGCAGCAAAGGGAATGTGGCTGACAAGGGGCACCAAAGCCAGCCCAAAGCAAGGGGGGACAGGGAAGGGTGAGGCCCTTTGGAGGCACACAAAAGAGGGGAATACCTGTTTATGGTGGTGAGAGAGGCCAGAAGGAGGAGAAAGGTAACCTGATATGTTGGTAAGCAGACAAGGAAGAGAGAGAGTCTGGAAAGGTAGAGAAGGGAGCTGAAGAAATGAGGATTTGAGAAGGGGCACAAGGAGAGGTAGCCGTGTCTGAGGGAGTAGGTGATGACTCCTGGGAAGAGGTCCCAGTAAAATGGATTCCTGAGTGCTGACCCAGCGTGTTACACATGCTCTTAACTTCAAACCTATGAAGTCAATGCACTTAGAGTAAGTGCATTTTAAGTATCTTCTTGAAGGTGAAGTCTGCAACTCCATGTTTAATTTAGCCCTTACATACATTTAACTCTTCAGTGAGATTTCCATGAGCTTTATCCTTTAAAAGGTTTGCAGGACCATGCATGTTTTTTTGTGAGAGAAAATTCATCCAAAGTAACTTCTCTGGTAGCACAAACATGTGGCATGCTTGTTTGTAGAGTTGTGCATTTATTTTTGGTTATTTGACTTAGAGTACAACCATTGAGTGATTAAGCTTTCTCCAGAATATGTGCTCTGTTTTCCTTAGTGCTGATGCAGGGTCTGGTCCACAGCCTACTGAAACTGGAGGAAAGACTCATTATTTTCACAGCTTTTAATCAGACCTCTAAGGTACCCAGAGGCCCAAACAAAAAACGAGAGCTTTTGAATACCTTCAGCCAGAGAAGCCCATTATGCAGCTTTAGCACTGGAGCCTCATAAAACTTCAAGAACTTGCTTTTTTACCTTTTTTGGTTTTTTGTGGTTTTTTTTTTTTTTTTTTTTTTTATTAAAACTTTTTTTTTTTTAAATATTGGTTTGTAAAAATTTTGTTGTTTTTTTTTTTTTTTTTTTTTAATCAGAACTGTTTTTATTGCAACTATAGGTTTGTAAAAATTGAGTTGTTCTTTCCACTCTTAGAGGGAGAGGTTAAGAAGATTACTATGCTAATTACTCTTTTTGTTACTTCCATGTATAAATATCTGCACCATTTTTTTTCCACTGCTACTATTGTCTCTAGGGTGATTTTCACTTATTAACTCTACAGATGTGTTATTGATATGCATATGAACTAGGCCTCTTCTGACAATATGTTATGCTAGAAGGCCAGAATTGGATCTAGCTAAGCTTCTTCCCCAAAATTACACAAAGTTTTCAGATTGATTTCTGTGGATTATCAGTTTTGGGATCTGAGGTCAGTAGCAACCTTGATTGAAAGGTGTTTTGGAAGAAAATCAATACTTTGCCTCTCAAAATATTTTGAGGTTCTGCACGCTGATTGAACCCCATTTGTTTTCATTTATTTGTATAGGCCTCAAGCATTGGAGCTAAGTCTATTTCCCTTCACCCTATTCTTCTATAACAGCCTTGACACACTTTAAGCAGCTTTTTTAAAAGCCTGGCATTACTCATGTTTCTTTCCCGGTGATAATTACTGGAGTTGTTAATTGTGAGCATGACCTGTGTGCTGTGAGCCCCCTGGGTGGGATGAGGGGTGCAGAGAGCAGCAGGAGCTGCAGGTGTGGGATTTCCATCTCCATCCCTGAGCCTTCCCAGCTCCGCCATCAGCTGTGACTCATTTGCTCCCCCCCACTTGGAGCTGCTCCAGCAGTTGCAGTTTATTTTCCAAAGGTCTCACTTCACCTCTATAGGCCAAGGTCTGGAGGTGACTGCTGAGGGAATTTGGGGGTGTTTCAGCCATTCTTAGCCAGTTATTTTGCTTATTTCCTGTAATTGCAGAATAATTTTCTCATGTAACAGACAGATGCAGTGAGTTTCAGTGTGTTGAGTGCTGCACTGGAAGGAATGGATTCAGGCTTGTTCCTTGACACTAGTCAGACTGTGAAGGTTTTTGGTACAGGCATCTTTGAGGGAAGGTTTCTCTTTGTCATATTCAGAAAATGCCTCTCTGAAGTTGATTACTGTCATTTTTTCTTTGATTCATGGTTTCTCTGTTTTTTTCTTCTGTTGTAAACATTTCAGTATTTCCTGTCAAAATAGTGTTTTACTTTGAGACAGACTGTTCTCACAGAGATTTCCATCCTAGAGAGCTGGGGGCTGCTCTGTGCTGACTGTTCATTATTACCCAGTTACAGAACTAACCTTGGCTGTAGAGTCAGAGTACCTATATTTGTAAACCAGCTACAACAGGTAGTCCTGATAGACTCTCCCTAATAAGATTTCTTCATGTTTCTATGAGCAGCTGAAATAAATTGCTTTAAAAAAAGTGCCATACCACATTAAATGGGGTTATGTGCAGTTATCCTCTGTCATGTGAAATAATTCACAGTCTCACAAAATGCAAGCTGGAAAGCCACCTCCAGGCATTTGAACTTTTCTTTCCTTCCTAGCCTTGGAAATAGTAATTTAAACAAAATCCGTAGCCATGTATAAGAGTAGTCTGGTTCAGAGTCTTTCCTTCTTTAAGCCTGATCCTGCAGTCTCTAGTAACATCAGAAAAGCATGCTAACTTGGAAGAAGTTTAGCCAATTTTTTATAAGCTGATTTTCATGAGACTACCTTAATGTTTTTGTGGCTTATAAAAGAATTTGTGTATGTGGTATAAAATATATTTTGAAGAGAAACTTTGATGGAATCCTTCAGTGAATATCAGGGGTGAACTTTTGAATTAGTTATTGATAAGGGTATTTTATGGGCACACAAGATTAATATAGTAAGTCTCAGTTTATTATGGTCTGTGATGTATTATTTTAGAGCTGTCACATTGAATTGACAATACTGTGTTCAACAGCAGATTAAATAGAGATTATTTTTGTCTTAGAAAAATTAAAGTAGAAAAAAATGCATATAACTGAATGTTCTTGACCTGTGGAACCACAGGGAAAAAATTCTAGAATGAAGGGTAATATATTTCTGTCATCTCCAAAAGGGCAGGGTTTGGACCTAGTGACTTGACACCTGTTTTTGAAGGAAAAGCAGTCAAGTTTAAATTGCCATTCTGTAATTTTTTTTTTTAATAGCTGATATGAGACTTTTTTTTTTTTTTTAAATTCAAAAAAATCCTGTACCACATTTCAACACGCAAAGTGACTCTGTATTATTTGTTACTGGTCTCTGGACAAAGTCTAGGTCAGAATTGTCACTTCTGAAATACCTAGAGAAAATTATCTTTGAATTAACTGGTCTGGAAGAGTTTGTCACTAGTAAGCCTACTTATGGCAGAAATACTGTCCCCTGCATGGAGCCCTGGGGAGGCCAGAGAGGGACCAGAGGCTTTTGGCAGACCCTAGTGCTGCTGGCTTCAAGAAATCTAATTGGGCTGTGAACAACTCATGTATCATAAAATAGAATGTAGTGCAATTAAGGTTCTGGTTAGTTCTGTGCTGGTCTTGGAAATGTCAACAGTGCAAAACATTGCTAAACAGTCTCTGGGTAACCTGGGCATCAACTGCTTGGGTGTTCTGTAAAACGTGTCCTGCTGCTTCAGATGCTGCTGAGTGTGAGAAGAGGCAGCAAACTCTGGTACTTGGAACTTGTGGTGCATGCAAAGCATTTTTTGTTAGACAAATGTAGTCCTGTCACAGTGATATCTTCTAGATGACCCTTTTCAAACCTATTTCTGTGTACACACAGTATATGGCTATATTAAAGAATATATACAGCCACTGTGGGTTTAAAACTGTGCACATTCATGTGTATATGTGTATCTGTGTCCAATATTTTTGTAGCTGCTTAGTTTTGATATTGAGTCTGACATCCTGAATGTCTCTTGGTTGGAATAGGTCTAAAGCCAGTTAATCCATTAGTTCCAGTTGGAGTGTTCAAAGGGTTAAAAATGAAAGAAAAGTGTACACACAAATTAAGAGGTGTAGAAAGCTGAGAACACTATTTTTGCTCCTGGTTGACTCACTGTGAAATATCAACAAAGTGTTTGGAGATACAGAGCACAGTAACTTTAAAGAAAACAGAACCATGAAATGTGATTTCAAATAAAGCTTTCAGATGAGGATAAACCACTCTGGGTACATGTGGCTTAATAGAATGTAATTGTTTTAATCAGTGTTTGACATACACCATCATTAACTGTAGAGATAATGTCTACCTTGTTTAATAGGATATTAATTCCACAGCTATGCAGCAGTGTTTGGAAACTGCATGGTATCCCAAGAGTGGCATGATATTTTTTTTCCCCTCTTTCCCCCCAAAGTCTTATTATGGGGAGAGAATTCTTGGGTAGTTACCAGTGTAAGAAGTTTCTTTGATTTTGTGTGTAGGAGTTTAAGCTGGTATATCACAGCACTTCAGCAGTGCTCCCATTTGCAAAAACAGACTGTCCTTCAGACATCTGAGGCCCATTTCAGAAGCATTTTTCTTTGCCTTTTCACTAACAGAAATCACTGAAGGACACAAATCTATCTCTTTCCCTTGTACACAGAAAAAGCCTCCCAGGCAGTGGTTTCAGTTCAGCACATTCATTACCTTTTAATTGCTTCTAAATTGCATTGTGACCTGCTGCATCAATAGCCAAATCTAACAGAAAGGAGCACGAGCTGAGCATATGTGGTGTTAGAAGCTTAGCTGGCTGTTGTTGTGCTGCTGGACTGCAGGAAGGACACCATGTGAAGGACAATGGCATTTTGGGCTCTTTTTCAATAAAGTATCATTAACATTGTTTGGAAGTAGCTGTAACTATCAGCTTGTTTATATGCCAGCTCTGTTTCCTTGGGCAATGAGCAGCACAGAACCTTGTTATATCACTATCAGATGTGGGTTTATGTATGAAGTTTTACTTGTCACTGCCTAAATGTAGAACTTTCAGTGTCAGTTCTGTCATGTCAGAGTTTCCATGGAAAATGTACTTGCATGTGAAGTCACAACTGAATAAAGCATTTTATTTAAAATTCTAAGCCATGGTATAAGAATCACCCTTGGAGGAAAGATAAGCTTGAATAGGTCTGAGGCTGAGCCACAGCAGGCCCAGTGCTGTAAAAGGTAAGCTATCACACCAACCACTGTGGAAGCTGAGGTATAAAAATCACTGCTCCCCTGGAAGGCTTATTCAAAGCTATTTTGCAATCACGTATAGAATGTAACCACACCATCTTACCTACTGATAATTTCAGCCAGCTGGCATGTGTGTTTTAGTCCTTTGTTTTACTCCTCCCCACCACCAAAAGAAGTACAATAACTGTCAGCTTAAGTGTGGTGTTCACTGTATTGTAAGTGCATGTTGCCTTTTCTTTAGCCTTTGCATTTAGCAAACCATGTGTATAGAATTAGTGCAGCTGTTGTTGCTTTACAGTTTTTTGGAGGATATTCTTTGTATCTTTTCTTTGTGGGAACAGTATTTGGTTAATAGTGAAGAACAGCAGTATTTTTAAGTTATATCTTCCTTTGAAATTGCCCTACTTTAGGGATTGTATCTGTTATAATGGCTTAACACCACTGGCTTTTGTCCACTACAGAGACTTCTTTTTGTAAGACATTTTCCACTTTAGAGCCAGTCATCATTTGGACTGCTTTACAGGCTGCACCAGTCTTTGCATTTGGGGACACTGGTGAGAGATTCAAAAGAAAAAGGTTGGTGTGTATTAGTCTCTTGTCTAATATACACAATTACAAACATTTAGATCATTCTTCTTCTGTTTGCAAGTTTTGAGGTCACTTTTTATTGAACTCTTTCATCCAAAAAGGCTTTTCCCAAGCATGCTGGAAACATAAGAGATCTAGACGCCCTTGAACTGCAATAGCATCACCCAGCTCCTCTCAGGTTACTCGTTATCTCTTCTTTTATGGTGTGAGAGAGACCCCTGGAGGCAATGAATTGCTGGAAATGGCACATGGAGTAAACTGGCAATGCTGAAAACTGGGAGAAATAGCAACAAGTTTCTGTGCAGCAATTCTTGGTGAACAGAACCACCAGAGACTCTGGAGAGGCACTTGGTCAGGTTTTCCTTTAGGACACATCAATACCACATCCAGAGAGAGGTCAGGTCCTCAGGTAATATTCCGTAGCAGAGCTATGTGCAGGCTCCAGTCTTCATGCACTCATTTGAGTGGAGGTGCCTGGCAGGGTACTGAGAGGGAAGCATGAAGGGTGCTGCAAAATGAGTTTTGATTTCATTTTGGACTACGTCTATCTCAGTTATGGCTGAACCCCAAATGTTTGCAAAGCCTTTAGGAAATGTTGCAGACTGAAATGAAATGTTTGGCTGGAAATAGTATAGGGGAATATTATTACTTCTTTTTTCCTAGTTAGAGGAAATAGTGATATTATTAAGCTAATTATATTTCCATTACATTTAAGGAAAAACGCTGACTGAAAATCTGTACCCATAGTAATGTAAGTAATCAGACTACATGGTTATACTCTTCAATTCTGACCTTAAAAGCTAACAGCTATCCAGTATGTGAAACATTTCCTCGAAGATACTTTCAAATTTGTCATAAGGATGAGTAAATAAATTATTCACAAGCACTAGCCTGGTTAAAGCAAAGTATATTAGAAATACTAACCATATATTTGTCAACTCCTTCTCTTTGAAAAGCATTTTTCAATTGTTGCCTTAAAAAAGGAGAGATGGGGGAAAAAATAAAGGCAGCCGCATTCCTGCTTTGTGCCCTAGAAAGCTCTACTGGAACAAAAGATCTCTTAGACTAATGCATTTCAATAGAGTTCCATGGTGTATTTCAATGAAAGGTCTATCCCTATTTTTCTCCTCATATGGTAACTTTCAAATGTTGACGGATGTGATCTACTGCCATGCTCCAGAACTGTCTGATTGAAATCAAAGAGAAGTGTTTGCTGTCCTTGAGGTGAGCAAAAGTTGATTGACCTCACTAAATAGAAAGCTAAATTCAGAAGCGTTTTTCTTTAAAAAAACTAATACTAATGTCCTAATTTCTGAAGTTGGATGAGTCACTCCAGGCTCAGGCTATCACAGGGATTAGTCATTGCACCGTGGGTCTCCACTGCTCTCAAAAAACACCATATGAGGTTTGAGCAGGGACGCAGTTTGAGCTTGCTCTCGTACCCTGGCTCTGCCTGCAGGAAACTGGCTGGGTGCAAAGGAGCTGGGACTTGAAGCCACATCTCATAGGCTGGCATGAGCAGAAGGAATAGCTGTCTTGTTGATGTACACTCTTGGACCTACTGATTTTTCCAGTGATCCGTGGGTTACAAAGCAGAGTTTAGGCACAACAGTTCTGCCAAACACTGGATAGCCAGGGAGTGTGATAAGCACAACATGGGTTATGTTTCACTACCATGATATCCAAGTACTCCAGGAAGAAATGGTTCAGACCTTCTGCTGTCTAAACATTTTCCATATGCAAAAGAGACAATTTCCTTTAAGTTTTCAAATGTTATTTCTTCTGCAGACCTAAGGTGCTGTGGCTTTTTTATGACTGTCACTGCATGAGCTGGCCAAGTGGCTCAGAACCTGTTGGGTGGAGGTTGGCAGTGCAGCTCACCTGGTAAATGCCCTGTACCACTCTTGCAGTGCTGACAAGCGTAAGCCTGCCCAGCAGACAAGGCCACTGAAGGGATGCTGATGTGCATCTGCCTTGTAGCTAAGCCAAGTCTCTCTTGTCCCACTTCTTGGCAAGGGGGCAGGAAGGAGAAGCATTATTGCAGCAAGGGGCTGTGAAGTGGTGTCAGGTCCCCTCAGGCAAGGGCTGATCTTGAAGCTCCTTGCTAGCAGCTTTGTGCTGCACCAGGACCAGTGTAATAGAGCTGCCTTGCTGACACTTCAAGTTTATTCAGACTGAGGCTCAGAGGTGCTTTCATTAATGTGGGTTAGGCTTTGTGGTTTTTTTGTCTTGTGACAATTAGAGAGGTGACATTTGCTTTTCCAAGGTCACACAAGAAGATAAAGGGATCCTGAGAAGAGAACCCAGGTGTCCTGGCTCTCATTCCTATACATTCCTCTCAAAACATCTTGTTCTCCTTTGCTCCTACACATGGATCTCTTTTGCATCCATGCTGTGATTTTTGCTGCACTGTACAGACTGCCAAGCTTTGAAAAAGCAGTGTTGTACATAATGAATGGTATCAATTTTCTTGCAAGTACTGTGTATTTGTAGTATAACCCTATTAACACTGACAAGCTAGCTTTTATGATTGCTGAATAAATCCTGAAGGCTAGGTCCTAAGTAAAGTTAATATCTGCCACATAGATATTACCCAAGGGAATATACCACTCTTTGAAGTAGTTTTAGTCTTTGCAGGACTGTGAAAGTTTAATGCAACCCATAATCTGTTATCAGAAAATATTCATGGGAAAGCTCAGGGTGTGAGAACACACTGAAACCTCCTGTAATTTTCCTCCTAAGATACTGAATTGTTGGTGTCTTTTTAAAATCTGAAATGGAAATGAGACACTATGTAGTCAAGTACTGCATATTGAAATAAGCATGCACCAATAAAATAACTTCACTGTGGAATCCTTCAATCCTGAAATTTATGTGAAATAATTCTGTTTATAGTTGAGTTGGAGTGATACTTAATGAAAATATCATACAGTTTGAGAACTAAGTTCTGTACTGTCAATAGTGTTTAGTGGGAAAAGTGTAAGAAACTGTCCTACATTTGAAGCAAACAGAACTACCATTGCCAAAACAGAGCATAAAGAAAATTCTGAATTATGACCACCAGTGAATCAACTTTACTTCATAAAGTTCATGTGTTACAGTAGATAATAAATATTGTTGAATGTTCTGAGCCTACATAAAAGTGCTCTATAAAACCACCTTGGATGCTTTTCTGTCTAGCAGTGGCAAAGTGAGGTTGAATATATGTGGGTAGTAGCAGTAAACCCCTGTAATTCTGGGGACAGCAGGGGCCAAGATGGATCCTCCTCCTAATTAGAGGAGCCTCTAGGCTGCTCCATTTTATGTTCAGCTGCCAGTGCTCTCCAGAGTCCACTTGGAAAGGGAGGTTTTTCTAGGGCAGAACAATCATTGCAGCTGTGAAGGAAATGGGAGTAGCATATGCAGCAGTATTATGTTACCTGGGGACATTCTTGGGGGTTTACTAGATTTTGATGGAACTGAAGGATGAGATTCATCATTCTGTGTCAACTTTGAGAATTAAAATAGCCAGCTTCACAAGCCCACATAAGAAAACAAGGAAAGTTAAGAAACTCGAATTACTTGTAACTGTGGAGGAGATTTTACAATGTTCTTATAACTGAACAAGGATATAAAATTCAAGCAATATACATTTACCCATTTGGGAGAGAGGCAGGGGGTTTTCAGTAAGAAAAATGCCTTTATCAGTAGCTATTGATAAGGTATTGAAAGAAGTGCATTAGATTTCCCAAATACTGTATATCATTATCCATCAAGATTCTCTGTCTCTTTGGAGTTGTCTCCCAGCTTCAAACGTGTTTATTTACTCTTTTTTCCCACTTCTACATTGGTTCTAAATACCCCCAATAGTCTGTGGACCCATTGCTTGTGCTTCCTTCATCCCAGGCCCGTGGTGAGCAGATGGGGCAGCACAGGCTGGATGTTTGCAGCTGCACAAAGCTGGCTGGGTCCAGCACTTTGAGCCAAGACCAGGCAGCTTTGCCTGCCCTCCTATACAGCACCAATCCTAATGCATCATAACACACATTTGCTAATTGGTTTTATAGCTTGTTCATTTACTGCCTATACCAATCATTTTTCTTGCTGTGCTCCAGGCTGTGTTCCCTGATTTCACATGTCTTGCTGTGTGACCTTGGAAAGGGCATGAACATTGTGAATTTTGAAATTAGATTTGAAATTAACTTTCTTTGTGGGTTTTTTCCCCCCCATGCTATAGTCTTGTGAGAGAATCACCTTTAGGCTTTTGCTGAAATAGTTTGGCTTCTAAAGTATTGAGTAATAAATTGTGCATTCTAATGTTATTTTTTCATGGCTGCCACAAAATTTTTTGTAAATGGAAGAATAATTTTCTCATGACCTGATTTAAGTTAAAAGGATGAAAACCAGTTAGACTGGCACACCACTAGCACAGTTTGATTTTCTTATCCATTTTAAATCCTCATGTTCTACTTGAATATATATTTTCAAGAAAGAGGTGGTTGGGTTGAGGGTAAATGTAGGTGGAGGTGATTCCTGGATGCTGTATCTGTTCTCTTTTCTCTTCTGTTGATTTTTAGATGATTAGAGTCGTTTAATCTGAGTTTAATCTTCTAGGTTTGTGTGTGGGCAGCTGACATCCAACATGTTACCAGCTAAGTGAGGTTATCTAAAAATGATTGTACAGGTACTGTGTGCTTATGCTTAAGTAGTTACAAGTAGCTGAGGTGAAACCCATTCCAGGAAACAAACTTTGTCTGAGGAGGAACTTCTAGATTATTTTGAGAGAAATATTGATGGAATAAGAATATGCAAAGAAGTTACATTTAAAATAAGTTTGATTTTTTGCTCTCAATATCAAACTCTTAGGAAAAGGAGATAAGCAAAATCCTGTCTGGAATATTAGTGAAGACAAATGCTTGAAAACAGTGACATAATTAGTGAAAATTAAGTGGAATTTGAAGGGATTGGAGATTTCATTGCTCAGATGCTCGCAGTGAGACTGGACAAAGTGAACACACTGTCTATAGTGAATTTGCAAGACCTGCATGGTCACCTGGACTGAGGTGTACCTTCCAATCCTCCTCAGCCAATCAGAATATTCTTCTTTTGCTTAAATTAGTGTCTCAAAAAAAAAAAAAAATCAAAGATATCAATTGGTCCTCATTGTTTTATTAGTATTATAACTAATAAGTTTTTCACTGACAAAATACTGCTTTATATTTTAGGCAGTTAAACTTTTAATTCTAGAATTGGAAGGAAATTTTATTGTCTTCTAAAGCTTTGTATAGCTGCATATTTGCTGAGAGGTAGGATCCAAGTGGAAAAAGGTCACCAAAACTTAAGTAATTCAAGGCTATCATCTCGTGCTTATAACCCCATAACATCTCAGAAAAGAAACTCATTATTGATTGTGCCTAAGGCTTAGGATAAAGTATGTCTCTGTGTAGTTAATTGTACCCCACGGTACTGCATCATTTCTGCTGTGGCAAGCTCAATTTAGTCGTGTGAAAGTATTACCCAGTAAGATTTGCAGATGGGGCTGATAGACATCCATTAATTAGGTGACCACAGGAAATGTGGAACTGTCCAGTTGGGAAATGGGACTTTGGGATGAATTATGTCTGGATGTGTCAGGATTAATGGCATCTCAACATTTGTTGCTAAGTACCAAGGAAAGTAAATCAAAGAGCTGTTTAGATGGGTTCGGCTGCACTTGTGTTTTGCAATGCAGATGGGCTGCAAGGGCCTGCTTCTGGATCAGATCCTAATCTGTTTCAAGTCATTGCAACATGAAGGCCACAGGAACGCTGAGACTGAATCTGGGTTATTCATGTCCAGACAGGTACCAGACACAGAATGAAGACTAAAAACAGGATTTGAAAATAGCAAAGGCTTGTCAATCTGTATCTTTCTTATTGCAACAATAAACTTGTTAACTCAGGAGTACCCAGTCCTCTGGATGAGCTTGTGCCCCTGTGCTCTTGGAAAGAGGCAGAAAGCACCAAGTTTTGTAGGAATTTCTAAGTTTCCAGTCTGACAGTATTTATTTGTCTTGGGAATTGTTACCTTTAAGAACAATTTTAGCAACAAATTCGTCACATCTGCGAAGTGGTTTGAAATGAAATGTGGTGTATTGCACACCAAAGCTGTATTAAAGTAATGCTGTGACTTCTGAAGTCTATGGCCTCCAAGGAGTTCCCAAAAATCTCCTTATTTTTTAGAGTAAGTCCCCTAAAACCTTGATGTACCACTGGATTGCAGTGTATTGCATTGCATTCTTACCAAGTGCTATTAATGTGACTTCGCTTTTCTAAATACATCACTTTTCTTCAGATACTTCTTGCTTGTGAGCAGAATTTACAGTTTATAACAGTATAAAAAATGTAGCATCAGTTTCTGTAGTTGTATTTTTCTTGATGTATGTTTTGCTGTGGCACTGTGGGAAACAGTTCCAATCTAAAGGGCTCATGCCCCTCTGACTGTTTTTATAGTGCTATTGGCCTCCTGTGATTAAAGCTTCATTTAAAAAATGAATATGGAAAAACAAGGACAACTTTGAGCAAAGAATCTCATTGAGGTTTTTTTTAGCCCAATTAGTATTATCAAAATAGAATAAACGTCTTTAGTAAGCACCTAAATTGTTCTTTGAAATAAGCAATCTGTTGTAACTCTCTCTTTTATAGAACAGACAACTGATAAACTGGAGGTGTTTAACATTTTAGAGCACTTCTTCAGAATTTTTTCTTATCAGTTTTCAAGTGTTCTGTGAAAACCTAAATTACTGTCGCTTGGTTTGCTCAAAATAAGTTATATAACAATAGACATTGCCAAGAAAATTGTTGCAATCGTAGCAAACGATTTTTCGTGTTACACCAAGCCTTCTTAAGCAAGTTAAACTATTTTTTGTAATCTCAGACTAATTAGTGCCATATTAAGTTATCTGGAAAAAAGTAAACTGGGTAGAGTTTGCAGAACTGTATTTTTGCTCAGTGGATGGTTTCCATGGAAAGCCCACACTACTGCAGAAAATTCTTTTGTGTGTGTGGCAGCATGTGAAGGAAAATAAGACTATGTGAAAACAAAGTCTCAGAATCCTGGATTTAAAAAAAAAAAAACAAAACAGTCTACTTTGCAAGTATTAGCTAGAAGCCTAAAAGCTCTCAGCTTTAATTAATCTAGCACACATAGGTGGAAAAACCATCTCTGACCAGAGCCAGATATTATATTTGTCCAGGGCAACACCTACAGCTCATATATCATTTCACTGAACTGAGTGATTCATGGCCCATGTATTATTTTCCAGGATGATTAAGTAATAAGACAAGAACATGTAATAAGGAAGGAAATAAATTGGCAGTGTTTCTATAGCTACAATTCTTATGGCTTAATTGTTTAATTGAAATGTGATGATGTTCATACATTCCTAATTGGAGGGAACGATGAGCTGATAAGATAATGTAGCACTTCAGCTGGCTGACTGATTGCTATGTTCAGTCCATGTGTACAAAATTTTAGATTAGCCTATTGATTATCTAGTTGAAATGCCTACTATGTGGAATACTCAATTTGCCCAAGAACAAAGTAAGAGAAACTTCAAAAGGTGTAACAAAAGGTGTAATAAAACTCTTACACTGTTATGCACTCACTGACACATTAGTGCATTAATTTTTTTTAGGTGTACTTAGTTCAATGAGTCTGCTGCTGCACATTTAATCTTTACTGTCTTTAACTTTCAAAGC
>VZTR01025613.1:180017-194147 GCA_013400775.1 Chaetops frenatus
AAAGCTCTTCTTAATTCTTCACTATTTCTGCATTAAAACAAATGCACCCACACTTACAGACTATGTAGATGTTAAGAGATGAGTTTTTCAATGAAGGAAGAAGTAAGCAAGTTCTTGCAGATCAAAGAAAAAGAATTATTTATTACGTGTTTGTAACATCTTTGAAATTGAGTTTTCTTGAAGAAATTATTCTTATTAATTATTATTCTAAATATTATTATTCTAAATACAGAATTATTATTCTAAATATAGCTGGAAAACACTTCCTAAGAAGATGGGGAAATAAAGTATGTGAACATTGCCTAAGTAGTCTCTAAAAGAAATGATCAAGTATGATGGGTTGCAGAATATAATGAGGGCAAGTTCATGTTCACCTTTATCTCATCATCATCTGGTGACCACCAGGGCCTAAAGCTTCTGCTGCTGTCTCATGATGTCATGAGACATGTCTGAAATCAGATAAATGTTTGTCAGCACTTTGGGGTGCTCCCAAAAACTATTACACAACCAGCATTTGTTATTCTTTCACAGGCCAGAAGTGTGTTCTGCTTCCTTGAGAGCTGATATCAGCTTTCATTTTCCCTGTCACTGTTTTTATCTGTGCAGGAACTGTGGGTCCATGTGCTGTGGAGTGTAGAATAGAGCAGCTCATCCCTCCTGTGCACCACAGATGTAACAATTGCAAGAGGTGCTGTAGGAGAGTACAGAAAAGAACACAATGGCAGACTTTGATAGCTGGAAGTTTGTAAATGGACGCTTCAATTTCTGCCACCTTTTTTATTTTAATCTAGCAAAGTAGATTGGAGCAGAACAGACTCATCATTATTTAAAAGCAACTTGCAACACAAACTGATTTTTCTTCATGCACTTAAAACCACTTGCACAAGATCTCTGTTTTGGGGAGAGGAGTAATCAAAATATATTTAAAATTAAACTTACTGGAGCATAGACATCATTGAAATGGGAATGCAAATGGATTTCTAGAGAATTCATTTAAATCACAATTAAATTAGATACCTATTGATCAGTCTCCCTGTGGCAGAAATTCTTGTTGATTTCTGGAGGTTGCTTCAGCTGCACTCCCATATCTACCTGGGACCTTCTCCACCATTTCTTTCTAGGGCATAAAATCCAACAGGAAATGCATCTACTTAAGGAAAAGGTGACAATTGTAAATAAGAACATGGTTATTGTTCAGGACCTCTGCAACTGTAATTGTCTTCTGTGATACTCAGAAGTGTAAAATATCCATTGAATATTTTCAGCAGCAAGGGGTCCAATTAAGAAATTGACTTTGTTTTGTTGGTTTGTTTTTTTTTGTTTTTTTTTTTAAATTTAACAGAATTCTCAAATAAATAGGCAAACCATGCATTTTGTTAACTAACAGGCTTATGGAACCTTCAGGAAACACTTCTTCATGAGGGGTTTCTGGTTGTAATGATGCCTCAGGGGACAGAAGGAGACATTTTAAAATTTCTATGACCAAACAAAATACTCAGAGGGGAGTGGGAGGAACAACACTGACCCAGCACCCATTGCTGGTGACACACTTTGTGTTAGCTCCTTTTGGGTATTCTTTATGAAATATATGACTCAGCATTAAAAATGTCATTATATTAACAAAGCCAACCTTTAGCTGTGTCAGAGAGAGTTTACAGTTGGAGATCTTTTAACTGAAGCTGTTAAGTAAAATAAATGAATGAGTAAAGATGCTTGTTTTTGAAAAAGCAGATCAAATGGGAGGTAACCCATTATATTTAAAATATATTATGGGTTTTTTTTGACAAAATGTCATTAAATACGTGTTGTGCACAGTGAAACTTCCGAATTCTGGAAATTTAATCGCATGTTCATTCTTACAGTCACACTGTCTCTCCTACACATCTGTGAAAAAGAAAAAACCTTAAACCCATGCACCAGCATGTTTGTCTGTCTCCAGCAACATCAAATAATATATTGTGTGGTGGCTTCTTCCCACAGGCTCCCTTCAGTCATATATTCCTTTAGTCTTTGTATATTGAACACTTTAATGTCACTCACTGCAGCTTAGAGCAAATATTTGCAAGTCTCAGAATGAATTCTGCCTCATAACAGGTTTTAGCTACCAGCTTGCTCTGAGTGTCAAGCTCCATTGCACTGCTGCTGTGCCAAATCAGTGGTGAGATACAGGTTTTGCCAAGTGATGGTTAAAGCACTTGCTGAAACCATGGAAAAATGTGGCCTACAACAAAAATCTGGAGATACCACATGGTTGGTTTCCTTGTATCATTAACTCAGGGCCCATGTTCTTGTAGTTTCCTTCTTTCTGCTTTATAGATTCCACGGGTTATCCACAAATAATTCTGTACATGAAACCTGAATGACTTCTTTAGCTGTTGTCAGAATTTAGGCTACATTAATTGTATAGATATGATTTAATAACATTCAGTGAGGCTTAGATTAAACCCAAAAGGCTTTTTCTGTACTAGACATAATGTAACTACAGCAGGAATAATTTCAGCCAACCATTTGAAAGCAATTATTTCTATAAGTCTGCTTTGTCCCATAGGAAAAAAGAAATCAATTATGCAGTTCCCATCTGAGTTACTTTGTAGTATTTAGTCAACAGTTGAATATGTATCTATGAACAGATGATATATGGGGGTTTTCCATCTCTCTAAAGATTGTATTTAATTTTTTTCTACAAAATTGAAATTCTAATAGGAAATTTTCCACTAGGAAGAAGATGAACATTCAGCACAGTAGGTAATGGCACAAAGTTCAGGATACTTTCCCCCAGATTTCTGGATTGGTATCTTCAAGTTAGGTCCTAATATGCCTTGTGTAATCTTTTAGCTGCCCAAAAGGTCTGTTTCCTACCTTGCCACCAGTACGTATAAATGTATTAATCTGGAAGGTGACAAATTTTCGATATATTATGATCTTTGAACCTGCTGACCTGTAGTCATAATACATACACAAAAGGCAGGTGCTCTTTCCCTTTAATGCACTGTCAAAACCCAGAGGGAGAAATAGTGTATTTTACAGAAAAGCAATAATTCTAGCTGGGCAGATTGTCAGTAGCTTGACTGTGTTCTGGGAACACTAAGAAATGGTTCCCTACACAATTTAGTGTTTGAGCTGTGTGTTCTTAAATATTTCTCCACTGACCCTCAGATGTGCAATTGTATTGCTCCTCTAGCTGTGATTACTTACACAAGTATGGTGTAGTTCACTGAGATTCCACTCCTGCCCTCAGGCAGAGATCTGTAGTTCTTTTATCGAAGTTCTGATCTTGGAATGGCAGTGTCACAGAAAAGCACAAAATTAAGGAAGGCATAAACCTGTTTGACCCACTGTCACACAGCCACATTCACACAGAACATTACAAGAGACGTAATAATGTTATTACCAGTGGGAATAGAGCTTTTGTGGCAGATAGGATCCTGTTGTAATCCTTCCTTATTTTTTTATACATATGATAATAATTTTCAGTGAGAATTCTGATAAGTTAAAGTAGGAAGCATTTAAACATCTCCTCCTTCCCCTTTTACTTTAGACTACAACATTTTATTTCTCAGGTGGTACTTTACTATAGAGAAACATGATTGACTCACTACCTCACAAATGTTTTGTGCTGGAATTAACCAAGCTGTGTTTCCCATGTTCTGTATTCTCTTGGTAACAGGATCATAGAAGACCTAAGGAGGGAGGAAAAAGGGTTTAAAGTGAAACAAAATACAGAAATAAAGGGGCAGGGGGGAAACACCAAACAAAACATTCAAACCTCCAGTTCCACCAGCAGTAATCTCTGTAGATTTCTTTGTAAATAAATATATACACACACACACACACTCTTTGTAAATATTATGGTAATGGAAAATCTCCTGATTCTGTCACTAAGATTACCAGCTTTGTCTAAAAGTAAATTACAGTGAACTTACATTGCTCCTGTTAATAGGTCTGGTTGCAATTCTGTGATATGGTCTCCTGAGCTGTGACCTTGCTGCTTCACAATACATTTCCCTGCTGAAGAAGTAGAATAACCTGACTGGTTTCATTTGAGCTGGACTCACTGAAGTACCATGTTCTTAAGTATCCAAGAGGCACTTGGCATTTCAGGTGGGGAGCAACAAATTCCAGAGTGGAAGACCTGCTGGAGGTGCTTTGACTCTGTTTAAGTGCTGAATTATAGAATGCTGAAAGAAAACTTTTGTAGAGGCATCACTGAGTAGTATGTAATTTGGCTTAAATTCATCAAGATTTCAAACCCCTAAATAAGATTCCTTTCAAAATTGGGACCTTACTGAATTTGCAGTAGTAAATTTAGCTGTAATTGCATCTGAGCTGCCCACGGCCAGAACAAGATTTTTAAGAAGTGCTTTGTATAAGAAGCCTATTAAAGGGGAGCCTAAGCAGTTTATCTGATTGTGACTAATGCGGAATAAACAAGTGAAGGTGGTGGTGAAAGTGTTACTGTGCCTGAATGGGAGGAGGAAAAGAACCTTATACTGATTCATGTGCAGCCATGCACGCTTTGTTATTCACAGCTGGCTGAAAAATATAAGTAATTTGAAATAGACTTGATGCAATTTTCATGCTGCTAACAAATGATAGCTTTTTAGACAGCAGATAGGGGAAAGTTGGAATATCTTTTCCGTTTCTGATGGCATGGCTTCTGCAGGCAGTCAGAGCTAGCTTCTTATTTCTGTAAGCACCTGTGCACAGATGAAGGGTCAGTACTTTAGCCAAGACAGTGCACATCTGGATTAAAGTGATTGCAGGACTGGAAATAGATCATAATCTGAGAAAATGGAACCAAGGAAGTGTTTGTATGTGTGATTCTGGAGTGAGGTATTGCTGAGTAAGGCTGCACTGCTGTGGGGGAAGCTGCTTGATGAGTACAGTTGGAACACCTGATTTGTATGTGTGTCATGGGGTGAAGGGCTGGGATCTGCAGCTGATGCCAGCCATAAATAACATATAATAAATACAGAGCAACACCTTTCCCTTCCCTAGCATCAGCCATGGCTGGCTGTTGTCATTACTCAGGAAATGCAGGTTTGGGAATCCCCAAAGCAATCAATATCTAACCATAGCTATGTGTGTTTTCCATTTGAAAACAAAGAAAAGCAACAGGTGCTACCTGGTTTTTTTCCATGGTTCATGCTTTTAAATGTTCTTTCTTGTGTTGGAGATTTTTCCTTGAATTCCTGCTTTTTTCTTGATGTTTTCAGTTCAAACACACCCATGTGCCCCCTCCTGTATGTGGAGTTAGTTGCTTGGGAAGCAGTGCTTTTCTCTCTCCCTGTTAGCTCTTGCTCTGGTATTGCCATGTAGCTCTATCTTTAATGGTAGCAACTGCTATTTTCTTTATCTCACTTCATAAAGAAGTTTAATTGTTTTGTTTCAGGCTTTTTATTTAGCCTGACTGATGAGCATACTAAGTATACTGCAGCCTCAGGGCCTGTGGTTGCCCATAGATCAAAGGCACTTATGATTCCTCAATTTCCAGAAGAGTTTGTTTAGTTGGCTGCCCTCTGATGCTGCTTAGCAGGGAAATGTGGAGCACACCAGCACCATGAGGGGCTTGGCAGAGCCCCCTGTGTTCCACCAATGCACAGTGTTTGGGGGGCATTCCAGGCATCAACCAGCCTGGCTTTCAGCAGGTAGCAAAGCCCAAAACAATCCCTGTCTTTGGGTGCTCGTGTTGTGTGCTGCTCCTGCAGATAAACAGGGATGGCTCTGGCATCCCATCCCATATCCTGTGAAATCACAACAGCAACAGCTTTCTGCACTTGCTTTAACGGCAAATAAACTGTAATATAGATAAATTATATTGATTTTTCTGAGGAGTATTGTCCATAAGGTGTTTTTTATGCATGTCATTTCAATGATCCTTTCCATAATACTTCGGATGTAGGAATGTGGATCTAGGTAACTTTTAATTTGGACAAAAATAACAGGGGCATGTCCTGCTAGGGGAAGAAAAAAATGTATCACCTTGCTGCTCAAGATTTTCTGTTGGGGCTAAAACAAGTCAGAGAGCTCTGCCAAAATTGAAACATATCTCTGTAGCTCTAACTTCAGTGGTGCTATATAGAAATTATTTGGAGTTTAAAAAAAACTAACCAAAAACCAACCAAACAAAAGCCCCAATCAAATATGGGGGGAAAAATAAAACAAACCTGCCTGGAAAGCACTCTGAGCAGTATTGTTGGAAAGAGGCTGAAAAAAGTGAAGCATAATCTTAGCCTGTAAACTCATAGCTCAGTTTAGAGGTTTCAGTAAGGCTATTTGTGAAAACTGGTAATTATTTTTTCTAGAAAGAAATTGATTTTTAATCTGGCAAGAACTGTGTGGAGGTGGTAGTGATTTAAAATGGATAATAATGCCAAGAATAAGGGAAAGAAAGCTTGCAAATAGCTCAAATAATCAAATGCATCAAAAAACCCTATTCACTTATTTTCGTGCCAGGTACATGAGAAGCATTGATGTGGCAAATCCTTTTTTCTTTTTTTTTTTTCAGCTGGATATATGAAAAGTCCCTAAATTGGAAAAAATAGAACCTGTAAGGAATTAAACAGAACGGAATGTGGAATATACAAAATATATATAGGAAATAATCATCAAAATAGTAAAATACCATAGTAATATCCTAATTATCTGGGTAGAAGTAAGCAATACCTTGAATTTTAGCTGAGAAATGTGTTACTTAAGAAAATCCATGTTAACGTAAATATTTTTGTTATAGTTTTCTTGACTCGTACATCAGAAGAATCATCCAATGCAATATCATCTTTCTGACTAGATGTCTGGGGTTTTTTTCCATAGTAAAAATGTATGTGGCCACATTTGAGTTGTAGAATGGGAAACTTGTAAGTGCAGTCTAATATTTCAGTCGAAGGTTAGTGCAAATATTCTAAATGGAATTTCAATAAAGGAAAAAGGGATAATGAGAAACTGACTCCTTCCTGTCATGGAAAGATGTATTTTATGCTCCTGATAGAAACCTGCAGGCTTATCAGTAGCACATACATCTTGGAAAGGTGAAGGGAACCAATCTAAATTTTGCATATACAAAGTTTCTGCACCAGCAGATTTTCTCCTAGATAGATACGCAGTGTGTGTATGTGCTTACCTCTGTGTAAGGATGCAGCTCAGGGATGGAAATCCCAGCACTGATTTCAGAAATGATACTACAAAAGTTCTTTTTTCTAGTGCTGTATAAATGGCTTAGCTTATCCAAAACAAATCATTAAATCTTTTCTGGATTGCATGGTTATTTGGTTATTTTTATTCTTTTCCTTCCTTCCTTTCTGCCATCTGTCTATAAACCTATTGATTGTCCCAGGATTCTCTGGTTTTGCTGCTGATGCAGTGTATCAGTTTCCTTTTTATTACAGGGACTTGTTTGCCCCTGATCTTTGGAGGACATTTATGCAAACTGAAACAAAGATTAGTTATAATGGTGATGTAAGCAAGGGGTTAAAACTTCATTGATCCAACATTGACTATAATCGAGAGGAATAAATCACACCTTAGAAAAAAGGGATGGGGTCAATAGTTTTCAACCATTTGTTCATTTCATATGATTTTGATCTATTAAAGTCTGGTTAATTTTTTCCCTTATGTTATTATTGTGCTTACCAGAAAAGCTCTTGACAAGCTTAAAAGAATTTTGTCAAAGGCCTGTTGAATATTTTTAGAGAGATACTTTGAATATGCTCGTTTACAGATTCGGGTAGAAAACCTTCTGGATAGGTTGTGCAGCTCCTATCAGACTGATTAAAAAGACATGTGGGGTCAGTCTCTACATGTCTTAAACAGTCTTACAGTTCTATAGACATGGAATTAAAGCAACTAGTTTTTGTCAGGCTGGTTTCCAGATTCCTTTCAATGTTACTTAGCAAGCTGTGCTCATTGAAGAGTATGGCAAAAAAGGGGTTGATCCTAAAAGTCAAGGTTCAAATTAGAATGGAGGGTAATAAATCATGTCTCTGAACAGAAAAGCTGTGTTCAATAAATTTATCCTTATAAAGAATGCATAGAAATAAAACTGTGTAACTCTAGAAAATTAATCTATAAATATTTCTGTTGCTTCTTGAAACTACCCTTGCTTAGGTGGAAGATATTTTTCTGAAATGCTTTGTATTTTTTCCTTATGCAAGTTTTATATAAAGACAGTGTTCTCGTATGATCAATCCTGTCATCTGAAGGATAAAAGCACAGACAATAACTTTGAAGAAGTGCTAATAAATTACATTTATAAGTGCAGAACATTCTCTCCTGTGTTTTCAAATCACACTTAGCACTTAATAAGTTGATTTCTTCTTAAAGACAGAAATCACTGGTCTTGTCTTTTTCTAGTTCTTTCAGGAACTCAGGTAGAATTGCTTATTTCTGACCAAGGATATGTTCTCATCTTAGGGTCTGCAGATTCACTCTACTGGGCTACACTTTGTGGCAAACTTTCTTCTAAGGCATGATGCTATGGAAGCCAATGTTCCAGAGGTGGAGTCAATCCTGTGTCACAATGAAGAAAAAAGCAAAAATCAGTTTAAAAAAATTTGACAAATTGGGGTGGAATGGATAGTCCAACTCAACAGTGCCTAAACTTCTTGTTGGAAATCAGGAAGTTGTTTTAGACTACAATTATCTTGTGTATCTTATAATAATTCTATCAGTATATGCTGCTAGATCTCTTCTTAAATAGAACTATCTGGTGCTGTATTGTCATGAGCATCTCTGTTCAGTATTTTTATTCAAGATCCATGATTTACTACATTTTAAGTTTCAGTAACTGCAACTGGGAAGGAAAAGACTTTAGCAATCCCCAGGACTAATAAAGCTCTTGCAGAACTTCTGGAAGTTCTCACTGTTCTTTCCCAGAAGTGTGGATTTCCTAATATCAAGTCTATGCTGCAGGAATATTCTATTGTTTTTGGTAGGGGTAGAGTTCCAAATCCTCAATCTCAACAGATTGCCTGATGGATAAAAATGAGCCTGCATCTCACACACCCTTGGGATCTGCCTCAGGGTCTTTCCTTCTTTCATGCATGGGCTCTACTTGAAATGGTCCTGAGTTCATCCTGGTGAGAGATGAGGAGTCTTTGTGAGACTGGGGGAGAGTTTCACATCCAGGTTTCTCTTTACAATAATCATTAGACACTTGCTGTTTTGTTAACAACTTGCTGAACAGCCATCCTTCACTGACTGGGGGGGAGACAAAGCTTGCATTTTACCCTCCTCACTTGATGTAACTGGATTCCCCAAACAAAATTGTGACCCTTAAACTTGAGTGAATATATATTCATAGATTGTCATGAAGGGACTTGTCTGAAAAATATTAAATATTGGTTCTTCTCAAAATGGATATGGAAAATTTTGAGAAAAATGTGCCTAAATTCTATATTTTTGGAGGACTCAACAGCTTAATCTAAAACAAAGTTTTCCATGTTTTTGAACTATGGAATTGAATCATTTGATCCCATAACATCTTTCTTAGCTAGGAGTTTAATTAGATGACTGGAATTACCATTCATACTGGGGTTTTCCAGGGGAAACCCCTGAAACTGAGGGAGTTTAAACACATGCTCAAAAATATTTTAGAGCCTCAGGGTTGGCAGGCTGCCTCAGGCTGGCACCCCATGCTCTCAATTGCCCCTTGCTCCAGGGATGTGTTGGGTGTACATGAGGGTACCTTGGGGTGTCACAGGTACTTCTATGTGTAGATGTTGCTTCATAACTTTGAAAAAAAATTCCACACACAAAAAAATCCCCACTACTTTTATTTCAATAGTGAAAGAAATAGTGTGGGGTTTGGGATTTTTAAATCACTAAAGGCCAGCTTTCCTTTCACCTTTCTAGAACTTGTTTTTTTCCTGAACAAACAAAGCTAAAAAGGGCTGTTTCAGAGAGAAATATTTTTGAAATTGCAGTTTTCCCTCAAAGAGTGTTGATGTGCAAGTAGCTTTTGGAGCAACTTCCTTTTTTTTCCCTTTAATTTATTCTTAATTTCTTTTAAGCTCGGAAAATCAGGCCCTTTTGAAAGATGGCTGTTTGGAGTATTGAGTATTCTAATCTTGTTTCTTTCCCTGCCATGACAGCAATCTCATTTTTAGAGGTACCAACTTCCTCCCCCTTGCAGCTGGCACAAGCACAAATGTTCTGTGAGAAGCTGACCCCTTACAGTGGTTCTCTTAAGGGATGCTTTTCTTCCTCGTTGGGAGGGATGGAACATCAGCTTTGGTCTTCTTAGCTGACTTGTCCTTGATAATGAGTTCTCCTCAGAAAGAGGATGGCTTTGTTCCTCAACTAAGGACAATAATAAGAGGGATTTCTTATTATGACTAAATAGCTCTGTGTTTTCTTCAGCCTCTGGAAAGCAAAAAGCAGCAGGTGCTGTTGCTTTCCAGTGCAGGAGTGTAAGGAGGGTGTGTGGAGTGATTTTAGACCCATCAGCTGTCACCTTCTGCTTTGGTGGCTCTGGAAATGAGAGGGGAGCCCTGGCGCTGAGCAAGGGAATCCTCTGGTTTGCATCCTGGGGCCACATGGAGAGAGGAAACCTGACTGATGACATGTCTAGGCCAACAGTGGGGGTAAGAAAACAACTCAAGGAGCTGATGGAGGGGCATTAGGAAAGGAGAAAAAGGTATAGAAGGATACACTTGCAGGGCAGATGGGAGACTGGAGGAGAATTAAGAATAAACTAAAATGAAATGAATACTGAAAATAGAGAGGGACTATAAGTTTATGGACAAACAAGGTTAGGTTCATTTTGTTCTTGTACTTTTCCTTCAGAAAAGAGATTTAAACAAAAGAAAAATGTAGGGGATAAACAAAAGAAGAAACAAAAGCAGGAAAGGCATCTTAGATTAAATGCATAATAAAATAATTAACATAGAAAGTGTGAAATCAAATGACAATAGGAAATATTTCCTTTCTCAATTTAAAAAAGGATATGCATAGGGATAAAATTTTACCTGGTATGCAAAATTCCATAAAGAAAGCTTTGAATATTCTGTCTCTCTTTACAGAATTTACTTCATTTCTTGACCCATTTTTCCAACTTCTATACCCTGCCTTCAGTTTTTGGAGAACTATTTTACAAAATGCAGAAAAGATTAAAATGCACCTGATTATCCAACCCAAGGCCTGCCTTTGTGTTTAATATTTGGGATAGAAGCAAATTGATTTCTTTTTGTTAACACACAGACTGGCCACTAGCATTGCAAGTATGTTTTGTGGCCGTTGATTCTCTGCAGTTATGACATGTTCCATCTTTACAGGGTCACACCTCAGTTCACGCCGTGTCCTCAATGGGGTGCAAGTTTGGGACACACATTGTGCACTCACCTGCTACAGTCAGTGCTTGGAAGCTCATTGGGAAGCTGGATTTGTACGTCTGCAGTTCACACAGATCTAATCTGGGCTATTATCTACAACTCTGGGAATTACCTGAAACCTGGGGTGTACTAAATTCCTGCCACGTGTTCAATTGCTAGGCTGGTACTGTTCTCCTTATGACTTGCAGTGTTAAATTATTTCATTCTTCTCTTCCAGAAAAAGGTTAATAAGTTATAGATAATAAGGCAAAGCTACCTGCTGTAACAAGAATCTACCTAAAATATAAAAATGTGGTATGTGTAAAAATGGAGTGCATCCCTATTCTTTTTCAAATGAAAATGTGAATGAGCTTGACTTTGCTTTATATGATTAATTTTAAATATGTGATTTTGTTTGCTTTGTAACTTACCATGAGACACTGATATTTGCAGTTGTGATTTTTTCATAATGATCCATGCAAACTCCTCCTATTTGAGATCAGTAAGAAGATATTAGAGTTTATATCTAAAGTCTTCATTGGCTATAAAAGGACTTTAAAAAATATAGTAAACCAGATGAGTTCAGTCATTTAAGTATGTTTTTTTTCTAGAATACTATTTAGCTTAATATAAGATTTTGCTCAGAAATGATCAGTTCAGTGACTATGGAGACCTGAATCTCCTTGGCTCGAGTTCAAATAAGTACACCTACTCCCCAACCAGTTAAAGGCTAAGAAGTTGTTACAGGGAGAAGCAGGAAATAAAAATGCTAGTAAATAACATTGCAAACAGGTTTGCATGATCACATTTCAGTGGTTTTGAGTTGGTAAACAGCACAATGATATCAAATTGAACCACTTAATCATTAAATAAAGAGTTTTGACCTATACAAGGTAATTCTAATTAAAATCTGCTGTCTGTGCACTGCAATTTATTGCATCCATTGCAAGATTTTACTTTCAAAACTAATTGGAGTGATACAAAGAGAACATGCTTTAATATTGGGGACCTCATAGCCATAAATTAGTGGTACCTAATGCCTGTTTCATCCTCATGTCTTGTCCAATTTATCCTCAAAAAATAAGTTAGCTTAGGCTTGCTCCTAAGCCTTCACAATTACATTACCCTCCCTTACCTGCTGCCTTTCTTAGTTGTGCTCTTCTCAGAATTTTCTCTTGAAGTATGTTTTGTTTTTTTCAGGGTTTTCTGTGGGGATTTTTTTTGTTTTGTTTTGTTTTGTTTGTGTCTCAGTTTAGTTTGTGGATTTTTTTTTAAAAATGTATACATTAATAAAATATTTCTCATCTTACCATAAAGCATTTGAGGTCACGTGCTCTTGTCAAGGAAGTCACAGCAGCTGATCTTGTTCATCGTGTGTTTGTTTGCTTTGGAGTTTGAAACCTGGATTTAAAAAAGACATTTTTTCATCAAGTAGTCTTATAGGTGGTCATTTCAGTAATGATGTGTTTTCAGAAATATTGAATTGCTAATGGGTGGCAAACCTTTAAAAGTGGATATGATAACATCTAAATGCTTTAAGGGAAAGACCTAACAATAAAAGGAAAAAATACTATGTGTGGTGTGCATGGCCAGTGAATGCAGTTTGCAAATGGATGTGCAAGGCTTAAGGATAAAACAGCCTATTTTGGCATTTAGTTTAGAGAAAGGAGAAGCACATTCCATTAAATTAATTTTGGTTTTATGAAGCCAAAGGCATTGTGAATGTGATTATCAGCTATTGGTACTTGCTTCACTAAAAAAATTTCTAGAAGTTACTAAGAAATTGGTGGATATTTTGTTTTGGTGTTTTTGTGGGTTTTTGGTTTTGGGGTTTTTTTGGTTGGGTTTTTTTGTTTTGGTTTTGTGGGTTTTTTTTCCTTTGTTTGTTTTTGGTTTGTTTGTTTGTTTGGGGTTTTTTTTTTTTGGTCTATGCACAGTACTTTCCTTTAAGCTTCCTTTTATACACTTCCCTCACAGCCACCACCAGAGGCAGACTTCCCTGGAGACTTGCAGTTCTTTTTTGAATTCTCTTCATTCTTGAGGATGCTAGAAATGAGGCTTTCTTCCCTTAAGTGTATAGAATATATAAGCTATGACAGTAATTTAAATAATTCCATATTTCTTCCCAAAGATGAGATATTTAAGCCCAGGTTCATTTCTAAGCATGACTGAAGGCAGGCTTTTTGCAAGTGATTGACATTTCAGCAAAACCAGGAAATCACTGGAACAGGTAATGGCAGCCTCTGTGATGGCTCCCACCCCAAAACCCCCAGACAGATACTTTTATTTCCAGCTCTGCACTTCCAGATGCAGGCAGTGTCCACTTGCACTTGTACCTGGAGATAAATAAAACCACTGCAGTGACAAGGCCCTGGAAACTCTGCAATGTCCAAGGTGCTTCATTTCATATGCTTTGGGAGAAAATTAATTTTCCATTTTTCTTTCTTTGTATCAGCTGGTTTAAAAATCTGTTTCCATATTTCCATTTTTTTTTCTGGTTCCTTAAAAAGAGAAACAATTTATATTTTCTGAAAATCCCTCTCTATCTTCCTTTCAGCAAAAGTGTGCTAATGGCCAACAGTAAGATTTGGCTTAGAATTGAATTTCCAGTGTTTATTTCTCCAAGTTTTTTGTAAAAGAGTCTTAAAATACGAAGTTATAAGATAATATCAAATTACTTCTGGGGCAGTTGTTTTTATTAACACGATTCCATTTTCTGACTTTCCCTCATCCCATTTTTATTATATTAGCTCAAAATCATATTTGTTTCTGTCAGACAACACTGGAATATAATTACAATTTCAAGTGTAGTCCAGTTTTGCAT
>VZTR01025613.1:211066-259895 GCA_013400775.1 Chaetops frenatus
TTTTTTTTTTTTTTTTTTTTTTTTTGGTGGGGGGGAGGTGGTGGCTGGGGGAGTATATCCACATAGGAAGCTGACATTCCATCTGAAAGGGAATGATAGTAGCTAATGCTGTAAAACCTCCATCTGAAAAACTCTGACTAGGTATTTGGTTTGCTGTTGGGCCTTTTCAAGAGGAGAATGTTAGAGTTAGGAATATTAGAATTATACATTGCCATTTTCAGGGGAGAATAATGTTTTTCATTAGTTTAGAAGCCTTATTTTAGTGCAGTTGTGGAGGCACCCTACACTAGAGACAGTAAATTGTATTTCTCCCACATCTCCAAGGGTGAGGTCAGCTGGGGGGCTTCAATTCCAGCACTGTCCCGTTTCCCCACGCCCCCCCCCACCCCCCAGTTCTGTACAGTGATTGCTGATAGCAGTAGGAGTTTGATAGTGATTAGAAGCATTTATGTTTTGTTTCATTCCAGGGTACCTGAGAGGTTTGCTCTAAGTATTTGTCTCTCCAGAAGCTTTGTTTTTATAGGATGTTGTTGGTCCATTTCAGTGTACACTGAACACTGGGAAAAGTAGATTTTAAGGATGGAGGCATTGCAAAGGCTTTCAAACAGGCCACCCTCAGCTGTTTCATCAAACCTAAGTTAACATTTATGTGGTGTCCCCTCCATGACTAATTGCTTGTAGTCTGAATAAGACCTGAAAGTATTGGCATACAGAAGGATATGATGGTAATAAAGTGGTGCTTCCTAATCCTTTATTTTGAGGTGGGTGTGTTTCCACTTGTTCAAGAGATTTGACTTTTCTTGGTTAATTTTTGAAATGTGTAGTAAAATTACCACTAGGTACCCTATGTCACTGGTTCTGTCATAAAATCTTTTCTTTACTAAGTAAACCTTTTCTGCCATATGAGGACAGCCCATGTCCCTCTCCCTACTGTACAGGTTATCTTGCATCTCACATAAGGAAGGTGCTATGCCTAGGTAGTTGCTGTGAAATTAATATCTCATTTCAAGTCATTCTGTACAAGTGTCCTTCCATGGGGAACCCCAGAAATGGATGTTCTTTGTTTTCCTTTAAAATAAATTTTATCTGCCTGTCCATCAAGTATCTCATTTTATCAATTTCTTTGTTTTGTATAGTGCAAAATAGTGACTTTTATCTACAAACCCCTGTGCTCTGGAGATTCACGTTGTTTTGATGTCTCTCATTCTGTCTCCCTGTTTTTTAAAGAGCTTTTCTTTTATTTATGTGTATACAGTTGGAGGCATTTTTAAAGTAGCATGTCATAGATAAAATCATAAACATTTTATAGATTGATATATTTAAACACAGTAAGTGTGTGCAAATCTAAGCCTGCTGCTTATTTTCATAATCAGTGTTGATTTCTCTGCTGACCCTCATTTTCTCAGTAATGTGTCAAGAAGGGACAACAATTGTTCAAACCACTTGATTAGTGACAAGAATTACTGTCAGAATTACTAACTGTAAAAGGAATATTTATATAACTGATTGTAAAATGCTCAGTAATGCTGAGTATTGCCATGTTGTCTCATTTGTGTAGTTTTCTTTATTACCACAATATCTTTCCGTTATTAGCATTCTTTATGTACAGTATTTTTATGCTCTCTATAGTTAAATTAGAATATTCTCACAAAATCCAAATTATTCTGAGATTATAATCTCTGTCAATGGTGACTTTTTATTTCTTCTTTTGTCTTTTCCTTGATCTTTTTGAACAGTACAATTGAAATTACCCTCTCTAATTTTGGCACAATAAATCATGAGAGTTCAAATTACCTAGGGTCAAAAACCTTTTTCCAGGAGGACTTGCATACTAAATGTATCAAGAAACACGTTGTAACTCTTAAAAGGCAAAGTGATGAATAAGATATCAAAGGAAGTTTTAACAGAAGTGGAAGTAATATATATCCCAAAGGAAGCTATTATAAGCCCATTAATATCACCAGCCAAAGTTTTACTTACTGAATATAATCTAAATTGCATTGAACTCCCCAGCCATCAAGGGAAATACTTGCTGTGGTCTTGTGGTTGATTCATTCCTTTTATTTCTTCAGATATCTTTCTTCCTCCCCTCTTTGTTTACATGAACAGTTCAAATTCAATTAAATAAACCACAGTGTTTTGGAAAGTCATTGTTCATAACAGGGTGATGTTCCTTGACGCTTGCAAAGAACAGACAATTTCCTTGATCATCCAAAGGTGATGCCTCCAAACCTGAGGGCACTGGGGCTTGAGCCATCCAGAGCTCTGTGTGCAGTGCTCTTCGAGGCCCTCTGAGCACCTGGGGCTTTGGATGCCCCTGCAGAAAGGCTGGTAGCAGGATGGCCAGCACACAGCTGAAGCAACTGCTGCTCAGCTTTGCTGGGGTTGGTATTCTCCAGCTGAAGGTGAGCTTGGGCAGTCTGGGAAAAATGCCCAAAGGACCTGACCTACATACGAGCAGGAAATGGGGTGATTTCTCTGTTGTGAAACCACCTGTGAATGCTGAGTACTGAGGTGCTGTGTGTGCCAAAGTGTGTTTGTCAGGGAGAAGAGGGAGCCTGGCTGGTGTGTACAGGGGCTGGGGTAGCTCTGTGTGCCTGTGCCCTCTGTAGCAGGACCTGCTGAGGGGAACCCTCGCCTCTGTGCAGGTTTGGGGGAGGCTGGACACAGAGGAAGCTGCTGCCCAGACCACCAGTGGCAATGACCAGGCCAGGGGCTCAGGAGCACCATTCCTGCACAGGCTCTCAGCCCAAGGACCTGCAGCATCTGCAGAGCCTCTGGTAGGGGGCAAGGCTGGTCTTAACCTGCCCTGCAAGGCAGGGCTGCCTGGCTGAGCGTGGCTGAGGGTGGTTGTTCTGGGTGGCACAGCTTGCCCTGACCCTCACCCTGTGTGTGCTGCACCATCCATCACCCCGTGGCCAGGGATGCAGCCTCACCACTGGCCCTGTGCTGACCTCAATCTGTCTTTCCCCCAGCATCTCCCTGATGATGGCTGTGCCCTGATGTCCTGCCATGGCTGGGGATGGCTCCATTGCTGCTCTTCCCTTTCCCCTCGCCCTGCCCTCCCAGTGGATAATGGCACACAGCTGTTTTCTCAGGAGCTGCCTCGTGGGAGCACAGCCCTGCTACAGGTGGCTTTTATGGCACATGGCCCTTCTTTCTCATCCTTTTTGGTAGAGAGGTTAGCTCATGATCAAGACTTAAATGCATCCCCAGAATAGATATTGTGCTGCAGATAACTCCTAGCAGCGTGGATTTAACCTCAAGATAGAGAACTGTCTGTTCTCACAAAACCACAGATAGGCATGCTGTTTAAGGACAAGATTTCTTTCTCTTTGGGAGAGTGAGATGTAGTTCTGGTATATTTAAGGAAAATGTCTAGGTCAAAGAAAAAGAAGCTTTTCTTTGGACTGAAGTGTCTCCAGAAGGCAGTAGAACAGGGACAGGACTGTATGCCTGCACTTCCCCTGCCTGGGGTTAAAAGTTCTGGTGCTTGGCACAAATTTTCTTCTGAAGCAGGTCTCCTGTAGTCTTCTCACACAGGATACTTTTTGTAAAAGAAAATAATACTAGGTGATGTGAGCATGCTAAAATTCCTCATGACACATGAATGTATTCTTTCCATGCCAAATAATTATTTCTTATTTATATATTGATTGCCTGTGTGTACTTTGTGTGCTGAGCAGTGAGCAAGCACTGCAAAACACAGCAGCTACTGAAGGTGGCCAGTCCCTGCCTCCTCCTTGCTGGGAGCTGAGTCAGAGAATGGGCTCACTGAGGGAATGTTGCAGAGTTCAGCAGTCCCTGTTTGATCAGTACCAGATTTCCTTCACTCACAGCTTGTCTTTTTTAAAAAAGGATGAGCATGGACTAAATATGAAGCAAAGAAGTCTGAACCTTTATGCTTTGCTCAGGTCAACTCCCAGCACCCAGGAGATATTTTGGGGTAGTAGATAATGATGACTAAATTGTGCTATCTCTTAGCAGGGAAGCAAGTTTATGCCATTTCTCCTCAGTAAGAGAAGGTTTGAAGTTACTTTTGGTTTTCATCATACAGAGCCAAATATGGGCCATGCATTTTATGTTGCTAGTTTTTTAACCAACTCCATCTGAAATATTTATTAGTGTCTAAATTACATTTTGGTTGGCCATTAGCCCCACTTCTCCTTTCCTGCTCATGAAATTAAAAGATTATCCTAAAATACATAAGAAAAAAAATCAATTAAATAGGATGAACTCTGAGATAATCCCACCCCTACAATGGAAAGAACAAAGCTGAGCACTGAGACAGTTTTGTAACAATTAGCCTCAGTCAGACAAAAGCTTTTGAAAGATTCTACTGTTTTTATTTATTCTTTCTGTTATGGCTTTTTAGAGTGGTGCATTCAACAATCGATTGTACAGTACATACCAAATAGCCAAGCATCCCTAGCAGGTACTTATTATGTATGCCCTTCACATTGTCAGGCAGCTTCAGTTCTATGACTCATTTTATCATGAGCTTCCACTTTGATGGCCTTTAAACTATCTATGCATGGCTGTTAAAATGACTGCAAAGTTTGAAATCCTTTCCTGGCACGACTTAATTCTATAACCCAATTAAATCAGATTGTGTGAGCTGTTTCTTGAGCATTTGTGCTTGTGTCTCTTATTGTCCTATAATCAGCTTTTCAAATCCTAGAGTGTAAGGATTGCTAAAGTTTCTCTACCTTGTTATTATGGAATGCAGCTGAAGCCACTTTGTTATGATAGTGTTTTTGATAAGCACTTAATGGTTAAAAGACTTAAAATAGAGTTTTTAATTTGTTTGTGAAAAACTCCAAATTCATTTTGGAATATGCATCAGATTCTTATGAGCATGGCTAGATTAGATTAGCATACCCTGCTGGGTCAGATATGGGCTCTGAGATGCCTGTTTATACTTGCTGCTGCTTTTCCAGAGAGAATCCTGTGTATGATTTTTTATTTGCAGCTTGTCAGTGCAGAATAAGGGTGTCCAGTGTGACATTATTCGGTGTTGTTATAGTAGAAGATGGCACACCTCTCTCTAGTTTACATTAAAATGGTCATGCCAAACAGAGGGACCATCTCCCTGTGCTTCAGGGACGTCCTGGTTCATTTTCTCATTTGATTCCTAGATAGGAATCTGCTCCTGCCCACTGCTGGAAGCAGCAAGCCAGGTCTGCCCAGGTGTGACTGTTCTGCATTTCAGTTGCAGATCTCCAGCCATGTGATCCCAGGGAGGCAGAGGAGATGGAGTTATTTAGTTTATTATTTATACTTAGGCAGATGTGAAAGCAGGTTAACTTGTGCCATTCACTTCACAGCAGGGAGCAACATCTGTGCCTCCCTCTTATTCTGCTGCTCCACCTCCTGTCTGTCCTCAGTACCTCCAAGCTGACCTGTGCTCTGAAGGGTTTCTGAGTCACAGATTTGATTTAATCAGTATTTGATCCAGACATTAGGAGAAACAGCTTTGACATAATTTTGGAATTTTTCTTATTATGTTTTGATAACCTCAACAATACATGTTTCAGTACTAAGAGAATTTGCAAATGTATTTGATGGTTCTGAGAAGACATCAATCCAAGATTGGCATTAACTCCTTTTTCTTTTCCTCCAAGAAGTGGGTAGTGACATGAAGTTGACTTATACCAGCTGAAAAAAGGAGCTAGTGTCAGAGCCAAAGCATCATTATTAATAATCCCAGGCTCTCATACATTTAATTGGAGCACAGCTTTTTCTTGTACTGTCTTTAGTGCTAGGGAAAATAATTGATGGAATACTTGTCTTCCTTGACTGGGTTTGAGTGTCATCTCAGATTATAAAACCTTAAACTCTTCAGGAGGTACGATGTATTTCTCTGTTCAACCATCAGGAACTGTGGAGTTTTTAATTGACAATATTGGATGGAATCACAGTGCTGGAGAGAGATTTGAGGGATGTCACCCTTCACTAGTGTTTTCTATTAGTTCAGTTTCTAATGTGTAACACTTATTTGAAGAGTTACTAATGAAATGAAATACCAGTGTGGAGGCCAGATTGTCACCTTATTCTCCTGCCGAGCTCATGACATTCAGAGGAATCAGAATGTGTTCGTATTTCTGTTTCCAGGTTTGAATTTATATAAGATAAACCATTTAGGAGTCGATCTCCTTTATGTAACAAACAAAACTTTTCTAAAATAAATGAAATAAATAAATAAAAACTGCCTTATGCTAAAAGCTTCTTTTTTTTCCTTTTTGGTAAAATGAAGTTCAAATTATTTATGATCAGGGCTCTTTATTAAAGGTGACAAAGAACAGGAACAGGACATTTGGAATAAGAGGGGATGTACCTGTTGTTTCAAAAGTAAAGTATATTTTATAGTTAAAAACAGAGAAGTCTAGAGGAGGTAAAATACTGGTTATTTAAAAATGATCACATAATCATATTTTAAAACCTCTGCATGCCTAGGATTTTCAAATAGAAAGGGTTTGTGGAGTTGTTTCATTAACACACAAGGAATTTGTGTGTATTCTGCCAGTTAGCATTAATCAGGGATACCCAAATAATTCTCCTGTTGTATTGAGGGAATCTCATGGAGTATAAACTACCAATGGCATTTTTATACAAGTGGAAATGCAAAAATGTCTTTTTACAGACCTGAATATTTAAAGTGGGACTGCTGTGTTAGGTATTTATGGTGCATAGCCAATAATGCAATTTAAGGTACAGTTTTCTCATGATCCAAAAAGCTGGTGATATATGGCAATTCTTTTTTCTCTTATTCCAATTGCAAGTAGATATAATATTATAAATGCAAGAAATAAACAGTAGTCATTTATGGAATTATCTAGTTGCAAATTAATTTGTTGTGCACTTAATACATTTTAAGGAGGAATACTTAAATTTTCTGAGTAAATGAAGCAAAGCAATTTTATTGTCTCCTTAAGGCTGATACAAGCCACTGGAAATAGTGAACTCTTGTCTTTGGTCATGCTTTATGCAAATAAATGTATAAAATATCATCTCCTAAATATGTATGAGTAACATAGTGCAGCACTTGATAGGATGATGAACATAAAGATGTCAAAGAACAGCTAAGTCTAACAGGGAAAAATAACCAAAAATTACAGGTGTAAATGCCAAAAATATAACTTGGGCTTTCTTTGGGTGTTTAAAGAGACAGGAGTTTCTAATGTTCCACTGAACACTTGTGCAAAAAGGCAGCAATTCAAGCACAAGGAAGTCTGGCAAGTGCCTCATCTAAAGGCAACTCTTGGGTGTTCCCCTGCCAGGCTCTTGGGGCACAGTGCCTTCATGTCCTGTCTTTGCCATGCTGAGCACCTTCCCGCCTTCCACTCCCCAGTGGACATGGTGACTTTAGGAAACAGAGCTATTTTTTATGCAGCAGCAAATCTGGAGGCTTGGATTACGTTTGAGGTCCATGGTCTTGGGCAAGTCTGGGCACACAATGGGGATATGAATTTGATGTGGTGCATCACCACAGAGTGACCTGAGAAGCATTTTTATCTCAGGGTTGTCAGGTATTTCAGTTTTTTAGCCTTTTCATCCTGTTGCATAGAAAGCTGTTCATAAGGAAATTATGATGTTACTTTATAAGTATTAGGACAGTTAATCTGTTAGAAGTTTGGTTGTATTTAAATTACTATTCATATAAAATGAATATTTTTTTTTTCTTCCTGCTTAATTAAAAGCCCGCTATACAGGACTGCTAGTTACCCTACAATTAAATTACTTTCAGTTTGATCTCTCTCATTTGGGGATTTCTTATCCAAACTCCAGATTTCTGTATGCCTTCGGAATACATTTAGTACTAAATATAGAACAAGGTCATGATCAGACTTGGCTAGTCTTTAATATTTTCAAAAAGATTTTTCAGAAGGCTGGAATTGTTAGATGTAGCCTGATAATTCTGCTTTTTCTCAGAGATGAATAAAACTAGCTCTTAAAAAGTATGACACAATCTAATCTTTTGATATCCCTTAACTCCAAAGAAAATGAAATCTTTCCGGAGGGAGGTCCAAAGAAACTCCAGAAAGAATTTGGAAGACCTTTGAAAATGATAACCAGCTGGCCGTGAAGCAGCAGGCTGCTACTACATGAAAGTGCTGCAAAGCTAATAATAACCTGGAAATAATGGCTAGTGAGCTTATGCTTTCAGAATATCTGGCTGAGTAGATCCCCTTCATCTGATAGCCGAGTATTTCAGCTCAGAGACCACCTGTGCAAATGATCTAGAATGGGAGGTACAGAGACACCGTGTAACCTGCTCCTCACACTAAATAACCCCAGCTGTCACATCTTTGGGTCAAAGGCTTTTGACATACTATATATAAGATGATGTTATTCTTGTTTAAAAAAAACTCTATGCATACACACAGAAAGCTATTTCTCTCTTTTCTCTAAAAGATGGAAAGAGATATAGCTTATGAAATGACATTTTGACTGAGTATGCTTAGAAAAGGATATACTTCATTTAAATGTTTGCTCTAGTGGTCCTTTGGCTCAGACAAGACACACATGTATGGGAGGATGTATTTAAGACCTCAAAGCTTCCATCAATGCTGAATAATTCAATGTTTGTTGCATTACCCATGTAAAATAGGCTACTGCTAAATCTTACTCCATAGACTGGCTCTTCCAGGCTCAGAGAGCCCTAGGTTATGTGTGCACAGTGTAACATTTATACTATGGAGAGACAAAGATCTGCCCTGAATTAGATCAGAAAGCTGCATGGTACAGACATTGTTAGGTCTTACCTATCCAATATAGAATGTTGATAAATATTCTAGAAAGAGGGAGGGGCTTCCATTTTAATTAGTCCTTTTTACTCTATAACAGGCTTATATTCTTTGCATAGTACTCAGCTGTATCACATAGCCCAATACACCTATAAAATAAAATATCCATATAAATACAAAGGAAAACCCAGAGTAATTAATACAAACAGAGCTGGCTTTACTGTGCATCTTTACAACGAATGCATTGTGTCACTGAATTTTTCTGGTTACACTAAAATCTCCCATTCTGTACTGGAATGCTGGTGAGAGGCTGGCCTGTCACTCTGTTGCAGGGATGTGTTTGTCAGGTGGGGGAAGGCCAATTTTGAAAGCTCAGGACTTGTTTCTCCTTGCTGAGCAGCCAGTCAGTGCTATGCAGGTATTCTTTTGGACAGGATATATCACCTCCAGCATGTATTTTGGGCTTTCCTCTGAAGAGGATGCCTCAATCTGAAACCTGAGCAAGGTCTCATCCCACTGCTGTCCTCAGAAAACAGGAGGGGATTAGAGAACAAACAATTGCAATTTACAACCCTGCAACCAGCACAAGCTGTGTTATATGGGTGCTTTGAATGAAGGCAATGTCCTTGTCAAGGGGCCAGAATTCTTGGTTTCAACATCTCAGCTCTTTCACTGTATAAACAGTGCCACAAAAGCTGCTGGGCTGAAAGCTTGAAAACTACCCAGGTATTTTGGTAAATTTAAGTTGTAAGGAGAAAAGATTTCCTGATGTAACTACTCAGCACTGAAAAAATGTGAGCAGAATAGCATGCTTTGTAAAATGCTTTGAGTAAGCAACTGAATAATAAATGGCTAAGGAACTAAAGAGACAAAGGAGAAGAGGGAAAAAAAAGAGAATGAGCACCTGAATGATAATTAAAAAATAGAAGAGACCTAAAGGGAAAGAAAAGTGAACAGAAGCTAAGAGAAATACATTTGTGAATCAGAGAGTGCAGAAAGAAGAGTGAGAACTGATTTCTCACAGAATTAGGGTCCATCAGAGCCATAATTTCAGACCAAGGTACTCAGAATATGACATCTGAACCTAAGTGTCAGCATTAAAATCAGTGGTCTGATTTCAAAAGCAATACAGGCCTCACTGGTGTAAATTGATAGAGCCCTGAGGTCAGGGGAGACCTTATTTCTCCTTACTACTACCTGCCTAAGGTTGTGGTGAGGTGAAGATTGGGCTCTTCTTCTAGGAAATTAGCAACAGGACAAGATGGAATGGCCTCAAGCTGTGCCAGGGAAGGCTCAGGTTGCACATCAGGAAGAATTTTTTCACTGAAAGGTTGGTTAATCATCAGAATGGGCTGCCCAGGGGGGTGGTGGAGTCACCATCCCTGCAAGTGTTCAAGAAATGACTGCACCATAGAGCCAGAGGCCTGACAAAGTGGCATTCTCTCAAAGGTTGAACTGGAGCTTGGAGGTCTTTTCCAACTTTAACTATCCTGTGATTTTGGTAAATTAATAGATCTGTATGTTTGAAAGGAAATGAAAATATGTAAAGCAATTTAACCACTTAAGTGAAAGTTGACAGTTTGGAACAGGAGCACAAGGATTGCTTTGTTAACTTGAAATGGCCTCTTACTTCCAAAGGCTTTGTCCTTCCTTTTCAAAAGCAAAATTCATCAAACCTCCTTTTATATTATGATATCTGTTAATATAAGCTAGACTTTTTAGAGATATTGAATACCTCTGAAATCCATCACTATTGAATTAAAAGAGCTAAAAGTAATCAGTGTTAAGGATCACTAATCTTTCTTTCAGAATAGTAAAAGTAAGTGTTTCTACATATGCATATTGTATAAGCTGTGAATCTTACTAGGGGATTTAAAACATGGTGGGAAATGTGTTTAGTCACTGTGCAAATACTCTGGCAGGAGGAAAACAGAACTGTTTTAAGAAATGTTTGTGTCTTCAGTCATAAATATGAGACAAAGCATTAATTGAGGTTTCACTAAATTGGACTCAGGTTAGCCGTGTGTTTTCTGTATTTACAAATGTGTAAACAGAAATATAAGATGGATATGGCAGAAAGCCAGACAGGGATGAAGCTGCAAAAAATTTGAGAAAAGCACTAGGATTAAGCAGCCTTAATTACAGCACTATTTGCTTTGTTCCACTAGGATCCTTAATCAAAACAAAATGGTTTTTTCACTTGATTCTTCATTGTTATTGCATGCACACATACATGTGCAACAGTTAATTAGTGTAAAACCACAGAGCTCATTTCCTCCCAGTCTAATCTTTGATTGTAATTAATGAAGAATATAAAATAATGTGCCTCTTAAAGTAGGAAATATCTTTATATATTTAAAGCACAATCAAAGTTGCATGTGTGTGCTTTACAGCACATCTTCAGTGTCTTCTCTTCGAGAAGCAGTCTCTCTGTAGCAAAGTTTTTTACCAGCTTGGAATGTACTCTGGCAACAAAAGCTTGAAAGAAATACTTCTGGACTTCAGTAAGGCTTTTGATATGCTGTCACCTGGGAAATCATGTACATGGAATAAAATGAGGACCTCCAGGAGGAAAAATCTAATGTTAGTCTCTGAAGAGCTGCTTGGAGAGGAGATGATGAGGTATATGGAGGGGTGCTTTCCAAAGTGGATGAGATCCCTAAAGATCTGTACAAGAGTGCTCCAAAGAAATAATAAAATAGTATGGTGATGAAACTGGCTGGGGGGGGAAAAAAGCAAGCTGGAATTTTTTATTAGGATAATACACATGAAATAAAAAGAAATTATTTTGTTTAGTGACATTATAAAAGGAACAGTAACTGTAATAACACTAGTTATTAATGCACATCCAAGGCTTAATCACAAGCTCTTCTACTGTGCCACAAAGAGTTCTACAGACTGGAGGTTCTCATTGTTTGGTGATGAATAGTTTATCTGAATGTGTATTTGTGCATCCCAGATAACTGGGAATCACGAGTGTGCCAAGGGCTTGAACAAACCCACTGTGGCCTTATTGTGTATCTGACAACCTGGTGTGAGTGGGTGTACACAGACCCAAAACTATCCATGCCCAAAGCACTGTGAATTTCTCACCTGAAATACCACCTTTGGTTCCTGACCACTGGCTTCAGACCAGGGTGGGGAGGAGCTGTGGTGTCCAGCAGTGGGTCAGGAGCCCTGTGGGGAGCTGGTGCCCATGGAGCACAGGGGAGGGTGCAGCCCAGCCAGCTCAGCCCTGGAAGCTGTGTGTGCCCTATCCCACACACAGATGCAGTGCTTCACTTACTCTTTAGATTGTACTGCAAAGCCAATATGTTACTAACTGGCATGGTAACTAACTGGATTTGTTTCAAAAATTACCTTCTGATAGATCCTTGTGCTGAGGTTTAGTGTTCTGCTGTGGAGGTGACTCAAAGGTTTCCTCACTGCTTGATTTGCTCTGGAAGGGGCTCTGTTGCTCCCAAGCCCAGCCCATCCCCTGTGCTGCATGCAATGGCTTTTGCCATCCTGGTGTCTGTACAGAGGGATCAGCAAGTGAAAGAGTCCTGTCAGCCACCATCTGTCTCAAATGTATTCATCCCAGCTCAATGTTTTACCTAAAGAAGGTTCAATAAAAATAACTATTTGAAATTGCGTTTATATTAATGAATGGCTTGGTGTTGCAATAAGCAGGGACTCCTTGGGTAGCACCTCTTTGTTTCAGATGATTTTTGTTGTAGTTTTGGTTAGCACTGTTTATCTGCTGGTGCAGTGCTCTTTCACCTTTCAGGATTAGATCTGTCTTGCCTATTAACTGTCCCTTGATACAGTTTTGTGTATCATAAAGGGCCTTGAAACTGAATTTAATGTACTTGAGAATAATCTCGATTCTTTCAGCTCCCTTGTGTGCAATTTAAGGAAACAATGGTATCTGTTAAAAATTTAGAGGAGAAAAGCAGTGGATTTACAATCCCTGGGAGGAGGTTGTAAACTCTTACTGGGGTGCATATAAAAGGACATTATCACGTTTGAAAAGCAGAGGCAGTAGAAAACAACTGTCAGAGCTGTAACCTTCAGGCTGCATTTTCTCCTTGAGGAAACCAGTTTTGTATAACTTAGATTTTTTTATGCAAGAAACTGCTTTTTCTTTCTTGTTTGACTTTTTAAAATTATCATTTCAGATGTGGTGGTGGTACAGTAGAGCAAACACTAATAGCTTTGCAAATGGTAATCCTAACCCTGCACCCATTGGCACCCAGTGATATGGAGTCTTTGATAGCTAGGAAGAGAGAACTAGAAATACTTTTAACAGCATGGGAATGCTTTATGGTTTCAGGCTGGGATAGTTGAGTATGTGTGAGCCTCATCTAGCTCTGCCATGGCTGGAAGGCAGCATAATTGCATTGCATCGCCTTTCCTAAGATAAATTAATTGTCAGTCTCCAGCAAGGTTTTGCTGGCCTTGCTTCTGCATTGCAAAAAGGAAAATCATCATATTTCCCACTTTTTTTTTTTTTTTTTTTTTGTGATATTAGAAGAAAAACTAAGCAGGCATGAGACATGAAGACTGAGCCACCCAGTGATCTGTCTTGTTCGGGCTGTGGGTGCTGGTAATCAGGCCCAAATCAAGCACCAGAGAGGGCTGCTTGGTAGAAATATGCTATCAGTTATATATGTAGAGAACTGCTACTAATATTGATGCAATATAGATTCTCATCAAGGTCAGAAGTACCTCTTGTCTGTGTACCTACCTGTTTCCAAATTTTAGTGGCCATTACTCTCCCTTTTGTCTGGGCAGCTTAACTACTCACTTTTAGGCATTTGTGTCATTGCCATTATGGAATATTTTATATTTTGTTACCAAAATACATTGGAAAGATATCTGGCATTAAATAGAGAATAATAGGATAATCAGCTGTAATTGAAATCTATCTCTGTTACAGTATTAAGAAAGAGAGGAAAGTAGTTGTAGCTTCAAAGCTGTTAGGAACTTGTAAAGCTGCCTGTGATTCCAATTTAGAAAACAAAAAGAATTCTGTGAAAAATAAAATAAATTTTTAAAATTGCTTAACTAGTAAAATAGTTGTAAATAACCTGAAATGTGCATAGTTACTAACTGAAAATTAAAGAGTACAAACATTTGCCAATAAAAAGCTTTGTTTTACTTATAATTATACAGACAAATGGTAAAGGGTGCCTGCCCAGATACATCATTATCTGCATGATACAGAATCATTAAATTATTTGACTAAAACAGTTAATGTGACAGTAGAAAGGATTCTCATTAGTACCTTTCTATCATATGTAGGAAGAATCCTAAGATTAAAAATTTCAAGTGTAAGCCAGAAAAGGACTGTACTCTCACCAGTAATTAAAATATCTCTTCAGGTTTTCTGGTCTTCTAATGGTCTAATATTGAAATTCCAGCTGTGTGAAAGGCTTGTATCACTTTGTAACTTTGACTTGAAAGACATGAACATTTTTAATGTTCAAAAAATAATAAGCTTTCCCTGAAGAAGCCATTAAGTACCTTTCTTCAGTATGTTTTTCCCCCTAATATTTCAGTTCTTTCTAATCCTCAATTCTGTAAAAGTTAATATTGTCTATTAGCTTAATTTATGTCAGATAAAGGGTGACTTTGATAAAGCAAAGCCACCCAAATGTACCTGAAGGTATTACTTCTTGGAGGTACCTGAGGTTAACAACCCATCCTGTACCTGAAATGAAATGTCTTTTATTGACACTCACAACCATATTTGTTCATCAGAATTCTCATTACAAATATAGTCTACTTAAAATCAAAGCAAATATAAATATTTAGACATCAGTAAATGTTTGTGATTAACTTTCTGATAGAGAGAATTTACTGTGCTAGATTTATGAATTAGTGATTTTTTTTTTTCAAGAGAATTGATCCCTCTTTTACTTTGAATTGTTTGCATAAGGATTTTAAAACATTATTTGTTGCATTCCTCCAGCTTTTTTGCTGCTTGGGCAGAAGGGCAGAATCACCTCCCTCATCCTGCTGGCCCTGAGTCTTTTGCTGCTGCCCAGGATATGGTTGATTTTCTGGGCTGCAAGAAGAGATTTCTGGGTCTTGTTGAGCTTCTTGTGCCATTGCTTCTCTTTGTTGAGCTTCTTCATTGCTTGGGGTAATTCTATGGCAAAGATAGGCCCTGATTTTTCCTGGGACATGAATCCTCTACTTTCTTCATCTGTGGCACCTTTTGTAGCAAGGCCTCTGTAATATTTTCTGTAATATAATTTCTGTCAACCCAGAGCCTTTCAAACTATAGGAATCTGTAGGTTGAGGCTTTTAGATTTTATGTTTATGAAATCTACTTAGAATAAAAATGGCTTCTGGTAGAAGCTGTATCTTACTTGTAGGGAGGATGCAGCCAATGTTTAGATCATTTTCCCAAAACATATGAGATGCACATTAAATTTCCTCTCTGGAATTGCATGAGTAATTCCAGATGCACTGCATTTATGCACTAGCTGTGTAAGACAATCTTCCAGAGAATACTGATTGGTGCACCCTAGAAATGCCTTAAGGAGTGAACTGGAATAATAAGGATAAAGATGATTTCTAATAGGGATCACACCTATGAAACAGTATATGGCCACTAAAGAATTATCATAGAGAGAATCTGCAAATAAATTTGTAGACAGTATAGGTCTTTGACAGAAGCATTGGAAAGTTTTTTTCCGCAATTTTGATTTTATTGTATGGCATAAAGAGGCTCTTCAGTAAGAAAAAATGTATTATTATGCAGTCAAGTATCCCTTTCGACAGAAACAGCTGAAGCTTTACATATATGTGTTTTTGATACATGATCATGCACAGTAAGGTCTTCTGCTGGTATACCTGCAACACCTAGAGCTGCTGCAAATAATTCCATTTTTCAGTATGATGAACCCTCTATTCTGATCCTCAGAATCCTCTATTCTGAGCATGTAACATACATAAAGAAGAATCAGTTTGGTTGTAAAGATATCTGAATCTCACCACAAATGCACTGTAAATATGGTTACCCCAGGTAACGAGTCAACAACAGCCTGAGCTATTTTATATCTTTATTAATATGTTTCCTATTTTTAGTATCTTAAAAAAATGCTTTTTGAGGGGCTGATATTTTCAACAAGTTTGCACTATTTATTTGAGACAGACTCAAAGTAGGACACTGACCTGGACACCAGATCTGCAGTGATGGTCAGAATCTCGATGGTGTAAATGTCCTCAGATTAGCTATAAAGTAAACTGAGTGAAAATCCTGGATCTGAGCTCATTATGGTTTTGAGATAGTTGAAATTGAAGAGATTTTTATTGTGCCTTTAACTTACGACTCTTGATCTTTTATTTCTCTAATGTTCTTCTAATTAAAAACCTGAATCATTCACCAAAGGGGTAAGTATCCCTTACAGAAAAACACTGCACAAGTGATTTCCTGTAATAAGATTGATCTGGAAATATGCATCATGATCTCTTCCCAGTGTTTCCCACATTTATATGAGATGTGACTAAATAGCTATATTTGAGTAGCTAAAAGTGCAAGCACAAATAGATATTTCATAGTAGAAAAGAAACAACGTGTTTTAATTCATAGAGTCTGCTTATAATAAGACCTGAAATGATTGTCACCTCTGGTACTTTTGTTTGCATTCCATACATATGTGATAAGTATGGATAGTATAACTTTTTCAAGAGAAATGTGGTTTGACTGGAAAAATGGCTCCTTATTAAAATTCTGGTGAAACAATGTTGTTGTCTCCAGATAGTTTTGATTTTTACACCTGTTTAAAGATAAAACCATGAAAGACATTTAGTAGGAGTGAGTAACATACACTCATAAATGAAGTGGTCCTTTCTTGTGTCTGAGCACAGCTGCCATTGTCAGGGCCTTTTTCTACCAAAAATTACCTATTTTGCAAAGCATAATGTCTGGGTTGATTTTTTTCCTTTAATATACGTATTCTTCTCTGTATAGACAGTGAAAAAAATAGAAACGATCTAGAACTGAAATCAAACTTCAACTCATTAAAAAAAAAGGGTTCTATTCACAACCTCTAAAATTAAGGCTTTGTTTTCATAACAAATTATAGGATATTTCTTCCTTACCACTGGATTTCTTGATGTACTTCACATGTATCTTACTATACCTTATGGCATCCTCTGATTCCCATGGGATATTATGGTTCAGACTGAACTTTAGTCATCTCAGATGTCCAGAGTCACTGTCTTTTCTATCTCCTTGTCTTTAATATCTTCCCTTGTGAAGTGCCAACTGTTCTGACTTATTTGATTTGTTATTCTAAATACTTTTTCTTCCTTTATTCCGTTATTTTCATCACCACTGTATTATATCCCTCTGGGGAGCACCTGATGCTTTGGGCACAGTGCTTTGCATGTGAATTAGACTATTCTGTTCTGTATGAATTTTGTAACGTGTTTATTACCTCAGGATCTGGGCACCTCCCAGTGGTACCTTAAGTAACCAGATCTGTCATAGCTTATTTGCTTCCTTAGACTTGCAGGGGAATATTTTCCTTTAATATGGTTTTCTGTTGCTATTTTTGAAATATGAGACGTGTTTACTCGTGCTACAGAGAGAGATGAAATAATTGTCTCTTGCACTTGGGGCAGAAGTGTTGAGTTCTTGGATCCCAGGGATATTTATCCCAAAGTAAATTCCCAAATAAATAGGAGCTGCCCAGCTTTTGCAAAGGCAGAGATGTGACTTTTTAGTAGAAGGGTAATAATTGCTACTAATGCCAATATAGAAATACAGCTCTTGGCTACTCAGAGAGTGCTTTTAACCATAAAATTCATAGATTTTACTGATGATCCTTAATGAAAAAAAAAAAAAAACAACAAACATCTATCTAATTTCTGTTATAAATAATATGGCCAACAATATTGGTCAGACAAAGGGACAAGTTTCATTTCTTGCTGCGTATTTTTCTTTTCTTGACTTCTCTAATAAATTTAATAGTGATTATCTTTTCTAAATGCATTTATATATGTAAGTTACAGCTTATTTGCTATTGAGTTATCTTCAGATGTACTGTATTGGCTTCAATATTTTCATATATTTGTGTGCAGTGCTATCATCAAATGTGACATACTCAAAATGGGAAATGCCTATAAGGAGAACACAGATGAATACTAGAAACTAATTCCTTTTTCATGAACATGATGCATTATTTGCTTTACAGATTTTTGAGTTAAAATATTATGAGAGAACCAATCAATTCATAGCTCTCAGAGGACTGAGTCAGAACTGGGTTTGCAATTGTTATCTGATGAGGACTGTTGATGCTATCATCTCTCTCCATCCCCTGAATAGTGAACACGAAGGCTCTTCCTGCTCAGCAAGGCTTATTACGGTTAGATTGGCTTCTAAACCAACCTAATGCAGGTCACAAAGTGTAGTAAATTGGCAGCTGCTCTAACTGATGAAAAAAATAATTGCAGTGTGAGGCAGGGGAAGTTCTAAACTAATTTTTCCTTAGCAGAAAATAGGTATTATCAAATGCAGAGAAAGCTATGTTGAAATAACCTTGAATTTTTGCCTTGAAGTCAAAAGCAGCTGGAATTTTCAGGCATGGTAATGGGTACATCTGAACAGTTGCATATTGAAGCTTCAACATCTAAAGAAGTTTCATGCACATCCCCCACCCAAATCAAAGGTGTTATTTTTCAAGGAAGGAAGCCTGTATAGCTGGGACTTTCATTCACACCCTTCAGAATGGTGTCCTTGAGACCTTTTTAATGCTTTGATATGGGCCAGAATGGTAAGGCTATGTATCTGAAATTGGCACATAACGTTTAGGAACTCAAAATCAGGTCAAATTTTGAATATTTTTTCTCAAATTCTAGTACGTAAAGAAAATATCTCAGTTGCTGATTGGACAACATACACAAGTTGGAGTATAAAATATGAGAAATATTGAATTACTTATTCATGCTTCTTTATGTCATGAAGATCAGAAGTTGGTGGTAGGAAAGTAAATGTGAATTGTGTCAGAAGGGCTTAAAGAGACTCACAAAATCCTGTAGATTGGATAAGACCCCCAAGATTGAGTGCAGCCTTTGACTGAGCCTTGTTAACTAAACCATAGCATTAAGTGTCACATCCAGTTTTTTCTTGAATATGTCCAAGAATGTTGACTCCACCACTTTCCTGGGCAGCCTCTTCCTTCTTCACCCTTTTACAGAAAAGAAATTCTTCCTGATGTCCAACCTGAACCTCCCCTGGTGCAGCTTGAAACCAACCCTCTTGTCCAGTTGTTGGTTGCCTTGGAGAGAGGCCAACCTCCACCTGGGTACAAACTCCTTTTGGGTAGTTTTTGAGAGCACTAATGCCTCCCCTGAGCCTCCTTTTCTTCAGGCTAAACACCCCCAGCTCCCTCAGACTCTGCTGAGATGTCTTACTCTCCAGACCCTTCCCCAGTCCCATTGTCCTCTGGACACATTGCAGCAGCTCTGAGGAGCAAAATTCCCTGGTTTTCTTTCATCTCTGTGATCTTCAGTGACCCAATATGAATTCTAAATACGTAGAAGATTGCTAGGCAACAAAATCTCATTGCGTATTCTTCAGCAATTCTAGTGATAATGCCTTTTAAAATGCCTGCAGATTGTTTTATCACAAATTTCAGTATAATTTCCTTTATGCAAGACATCATTTAGGTCTAGCAGAAGAAATTCATTCAAAAACTGAGGTAAATATCTGACGCAGCTTAAGGATACGCCCTGAAGCAGAACATAATATTGGCATAGGAAATGACTGACTTTATCACATAAATTTTCTTGTGCAATTTGCTAGTTTGCCTCCAAGGGGCATGTAAACCTGAAAAAGAGAGAAGTCAAATGTAAAGGAGGTGGTATTTCTGCTTTAGAAAAGCAGTCTTATCTGAGGGCTTAGTATGTTGTATCCTGATAGGAAGGGGTTTGTCTCTGTGGGATACGTGGAAAATTTTGTAGGCAACTTGTGCAACTTCTTAGTGGATGCATTGAGCTATTCCCTGTGTGTTATGCTGCAGCAGTGTGATGTCCTCTTGCTTCTTAGAAACTGAACTTCAACATCAAGGATATTAAAGATGACAAAAGTCTTTCTATACAGTTGAATTGCCAGGAAATGATAATGGTTTATCAGAAAATTTTATCCTGTTTTAATGTAGTGTGACAAAGAAGCTATTTTTAGAAGGATGAAGAACTTATAAACATGAGGGAAAAATGTGAAGTAACTACATATAGTCATCCATATCATTCAAGGTGTACACAGCAAAAGGTTGAAGGAAAATGGTGACTGCATGATGTTGAGCATGCAGGTATATAGATTACTTGGAGCTGAAAATACAGCTCTAAATTAATGACATCAATGAAAAGAAGTGTAAAAGGAATGGGCTGGTAGAGTTTGATACAAAGAATCACTGCTTTAAATATTTATTGTTTATAACACTGCTGGTTGGAGGCCAGGAACACTGTAATCTTTGCACTCAGTATGTTGTATTAATCACAGGGGTTGTTTGAGAGGAACATTGCTGGATGCCATGGATGAATTGGGAATGTGGTGCCTCTCCTGCTCTTGACAACTGGAGGGCTTTGTGTGTAAGCCAATGGCCCTTTGAAATCATTAAAAAATTACTTTAAGTACAGTGCTCAGCAGATCAGATTCCTCCTCATTGACCATCAGAGATGTTTTTATCATTGATTTTCATTTGCTTCTCTCAGTCAATAAACTACACACACAGCACTGTCTAAAATAGCCCTCCTTCTGAGGTCAAGTGTGCTCCACATGTCATCAAGTTCATGACATGAAAGTGTCAGAGCTGTTCACTGGAGAAAGACAATGTCCACCTAGGATTAACTTAAGGAACCTTGAGGTTATAAAACACAAAGAAGGGTTTCCTTAGGAATTAATTTTTAAATTGATACTTATTAAAATCAGTGAAGCAAAACCAGGCTGCATCACTGATCCATTTCCCTGCGCAGTGTGTGTATTTATTCCTTTTAATTTAAACCACTGAAATCCAGAAAGACACTATTTTTGTAGGCTTGCCTTTAGTCATACAAGAAAACTTCTACAACTGTCAGCATCTATTTTGTGGCTTTAATCCCTTTGTAAGATGCAGACTGTGTTTTCCCCCTACTTGGTGTTTGTGCAGGACTCAGTGCATGAACATGCAGACTCAACATGTTCCCAGTAGAATCTTGGGTTTACCTCAACACCACAGAAGGGAAAATGTAGCTCTTGAAGTACCTTCAAAATAGTATTATCTTGGTGACTTACTACAGTCTAGGCTTGTGTATTTGTTGTGCTCAAACCACAGTGCTCAATAAAGAGTGGTTCTGTTGAATAACTGGAAAGAGACTTTCTGGCCAGGCTTTTGAGAACCATGCCGTGATGGTCTCTGCTGGAAGCCATATTTTGCATATCTTACAATAGCAGCATTTTCTGTCAGTGCCAGAACTGCTGTAGTCACTCATCATTCACGGGATGTAATATCTTTGTAATGCCAAGTGGGAGAGGGACAATGACACCAGACTCTGCAATGCATGAAACATGCATATCCTAAACACATGGAAATATCTGTGACTGCAGATGGCCATCTCCAGTCCATTTTAAAGTAAAGCACTTGATCATTTGTGCATCAGAATGTGTTTTACTAGACCATAGTACTGTGAGATGGTACAATATAATGCTCTTTCTGTCATTAGGTTGGCCACAAAATCTCAGTGCTACCAACATATATTAAGAGGCCAAATGACCCACCAAAGGAGTAAGAACAGACTTCACCTCATTAAATGAATGATGAAATTGAGCAATAGCATTAAAAAAAATAAGTAGGAGCGAACCAGGTGAAGGTTGAGAAATACTGCACTAATTTAGCTGTAATAACAATATAAGTCACAAATTTAGCATTTGGAGATGTGTTAGTGAACTTACAGTGCAGTATTGCAGCTGTCAGTTTACATGTCAGCCTTGTTCTTGTGATTAAAAGGAATGTCTGCAAAACGTGAAGCAGCAGTGTTATTCATATGAAGGTTGAGAAAACAGATTGAATGCAGCTGAAACCAACTCAGGCAGAAACAGAAGCTTTTTTTGTTCCAGGCAGAATTTACAAGCAGAGATTACAAAGTTGTAGTTGCAAAGATCACACTGGTGACACCACAGTATATGCTTTATGGTCTCAAAGCAGAACTCACATCTGGCTGCCATGCCAAAGGTTTCTTTGCTTTGCTTTGTTTCAAAAGCTTCTTTCTTTTTCCTTTGCTGCATGAGGTGGTGGCGTTGCTTCTGTGGGAGATGGAGAAGCAGCTCTGTGCAGTGCAGTGTTCTCATGCATTAGCACCGTCCTCGGTTTGCCTGTTGTGAGCAGATTGTCTGCTTTGCGATGTTCAGGCGACGTGAAGAAACCAGATCATGAAAAAACCTCTGTTTCTGAATGTCTGCCCACACATTTCTCTCCCAGTAGTTTTTCCTCAGCAATTCAGTCTGCACTGGCAACTGGTAACACAAAGCCAGACTTCGAAAATTGTCTGTCAACTAACATGCAGATGGATAGACACAGGGGCTTCTGAGTATATCTGGGCACAAACTCCCATGGAAGCTTGATCAGGAATAAGCTTTTGATTGTAATTCATCAAAAATTCCTTCAAAATAAGAAGTAAAGTCAGAGAAGGGCCTTCTATAATGGGACAAAAGAAAAAAACAGTATATATATCTACTGGTTTTTTCACAGTAGAGTGCTGGGAGCCAAGCCATCTTTGGCATGGCCATAGCCTGCTTTAATGTTGACTGTTCATCTTTTCAACATCTGCTTCTTTCTGTATTCTCTCATCATCTCCCTTTTGCCCCCATCCTTTCATCATGAAAGGATTAGTGTAGGTGAACATCTTTTAAACACATCCCATTCAGATTCATTTGAAACTTACCATTTCAGAACCCTTTGAGCCTTTGCTTAAAGCTTTTAAATCATCTCTATACTGATCTCTGCTAGAGACCAAGCATATGATAAAAACTATGTGCTAGGGAAAAATTCCCAATGCCACAGTGAAGCCAGCAGGGATGGTGCAGATCATAAACCTGTTTCCTTCTGTAACTGCAGTGATGGAAATGCCAATCCCTGCCATTCAATATGGATGAAATTGGAGAATTATGATGAGCACTTGCACTAACTTTACTTGGTTTGCTTCCTGGCTGGGTTTCCTCTCATTTTGCTAGTTGAACTGAAAAAGGAAGGAAATAAGTTGGCTGGTTTTACATGAGGAAAAGATATGATTTTTTTTAATGTAAATTTTCTATTTTATAGTCCTCAACATTTATGTTGTTGAAAGTACTGTTCAAAGTACATCACTCAAATTCTGCAGGAGCACTTAGAGCTTTGTGCAAAGCTAAATTTTATCAGTTGCTTCTACAAAGAAAAGTTTATAGTTCCTACCAAGCCAGAGCTGCAAAAAGGAATGTGGGTGGCACACTCTTTCTATTCCTATACCATCCTATATGCTTCATATTGCCTGAATTTATTAATCTGTATTTTCCTCTGGTTTAAAACCTGGTTCCAAATTTCATGACACTTTGAGAAAATCCAGAAATAAGCTTTTTTTTGATCCTCTTAATAATCTTTGCAGACTATACAATTTCTTTATGCTCACCCTTGCAGAACTTTTTATTAAATACTTTTCTTCAGTAAGATATCTTTCTTTTTTCAGTAAAAATATCTTTCCCTGGTCAAGGAAAAATGTCCATCAAAGGTTTTTTTCTTTCATTAGTTCTTTCTGTTTGGAGACAGGTATTTATTTGAATGTAGTTGCATTATTTCAATGCTTACCAATATTCTCCACAGATTGTTAGTAGTGAATCCCTTTCCTAAGTTGACACACATTAATTCACAGAGACTCATTAGGGCAGAAGTGTGCTTCTTCCTGCTAAAAACTAAGCCAGAAAAACTTTCTTGCTTGGTCACATTGGAATATTGAATTGATGAATAGAAATGTACTTTTCAGAACATCTGCCCCTGACAACTGGGCTGCAAAGGGATGCCATCTCCATGCAGAGAGTACAGCTGGGTGTGCTGATGTCAGCTACTCCACTGGCCAATAATACTTTCTGTAATCTAATAATTTTTCTTCAATTATGTGTAATTATTGTATGTGTACATTATGGTCACTATTCTGCCTGCACAGGTTAAGAGGTAGTTGCTATATCTGAGAGGTGTTACAAACCATCTGTCTCTCTCCAACTAACCTTCACTTTCCACACAGGTGGAGTCACTCAGGAACCAGTGCATTATCCTGAAAGTACAAGCTTCTCTGATTGAGACCTCTTAGAAAACTAACAGTAGAAGAAAATTCTGGAATGAGGCTCTGTTTTATGTATTCTGAAGTGATTTTTGCTATTTCACAGTAGCTTATGCAGTTTGGTTTGTGACTGTCCTGTGACCCACTATGGATAACCCAGGTAATTATTACTGTGCACCTCAGCATCCAGGGAGGTCCACTGCAGCTGAGGGTGCTGGGAAGGCTTCCTGGCTGTATGGAATGTAGTAATGAAACAGGAATATCTGGTTCATGTGCAGAGCTACTGGAATACAGTCAGTCACATCAGTCTTCCTATATATTTTTAAGTTCAGTCCTCTCAGGTGGGAAAAAATAGGAACAATTCCTACCCACTATCCAATTATCAGCAAATGAGACTGCAGTCTGTGAAAAGGCAAGCCATTCTAACAAGCTTGAAAAAAGGCTTTTACCCCACCTTTACCATTAACTCTTTTTACATCATTTATGTCTACCTCTTTCTGTTATTCTTTTGGTTTTCACCACACTGACAATGATAGCAGTGTGTAAGTGCTACATCATGAACATCAAAAAAGCATTTTCTACTGGAAAGTATATCCTGTCCGTGGCTGATAAATTAGTATATTAATTTTTATATGGGCACCAAAAGTATCATAGAATATCTTGGGTTGGAAGGGACTTAAAAGATCAGCTGTCTAATTAAGTGGAGAAGAAAACCTTTATAAAGTATTGTCACAAATATTTTCTTATCTAAAAAAAGGGTTTCTTGTAATCATGGTAGCCTAACATCAGAAAAACATTTCTTTTCCCATTTATTGTGTATCCAAGTATCTCATTCTCAGACCATTTAAAAAGTAATGGAGTCATGCCAGATACACAGAATTCAAAATCTTGCTGAGTGAAAGTAAAATAAGTCTATTGCCTGAAGCTGATATGAAGGGACTCTAAATAGGAGGTACAGTTATACCAATTGGGAGGTACAGTTATAAAATTGCACATTTCAAATAGAAGACAAATACTCTCAGAACCACTTTCTCAAAAAATCTCATTTTTTTTCATACTTCAGTCACAATAGTGAACAGAATAATAAACCAAGTAGGACCAGAAGAAGATTTCCTTTACAACAAAGGAAATTAACCACAGTGCAAAAGAGGTTTGGGTTGATTCCAGTAATATAATGAAATGTGTATTTTTAACCATCATTTTTTACATTTTCCTTTTTGACCTAATACTGAGGTAGAAAGCTTTAATTAAAATGGATTATTATAAGTGAGCCCAAGCACAGGGACAGAAAGATTAGGAAGCAGCAGGCAACCAAGGAAGAGTATAATAACCAGAGACAGACTCAGGTTTCAGAGAGAAAAATGTACCATAGCTACCACCTTAAATTCTCCTGTAGCAGCTTTCCACTGAATAAATAAAGGAAGGTACATTATAAAAGGCTACACAGGTCAAAATATGAGTTTACTTTTAATTGGAAGACTTTATCATCTTTTGCAAAGATTTAATTGCTTAAACTTTATTCTGGCTTGAAATCTATATTAAACAGGAGGCATGGGCAAAGAAAGGAAATGTCTAGAAGAACAAGTTATGTGTATGGATGGGAAAAAGAACTGGCTTTCCTAATTTTGGAAGTGGAATGGTATCATTAAACAAAGAAGATTAATAATTCATATATGAATTTATTATTGATTTGTAGTGTGAAACCAAACAAGCTGGATTTTAAAACAAAATATAAGCTCTATCTATCAGTAGGAAAAGTGTTAATGAAATGAAGGATTTGCATTTAAAAAAGATGAGTTTTAATTCTTTCTCATGTGCTCTAACATCTCTAGAACATTAGGAGTTTTCCAATAGTCATGGAAAACAGTAGTCTTTGCCCTCCACTGGAGAAGAATACGAATTGAAAAATGAGTTTTGCTTTCCTTTCCTTCTCATGGCTTACCCAGATATATTTGATAAAAATCCTGTCTAAATAGGACAACATTCTACTGGCTTCTGTTCTTCTCTTTGGAGTTTGCTTTGGTATATTTTTAGCTAATAAATCCAAGTAATAGAACTCTGGTGTTTACACCAAGTATAGTGACACAGAAGATAAACAGATAACAGGTTAGTTTGCATTTAATTTATGTTTATTGTTAGTATTTTTCAATATTGTCAAAAAGTCTGAAAACACACCCTGTGGATGTTTCCCCTTTGGCACCAGCACAATGCTCTCTTTTATGTGCCAAAGATGTTCAGTGTAATTTTTTGTCTGCTTTTGCAGCCCTTGGAGTACCTATATGCATAGCAACTGATCATGGGCCAGCCTATACATCCAAATGATGGGATAGCTGGTTTTTTTTCATTTGTGGGGGCTGCACCATGTCACGGGTGTTCCACATTCCCCTACAGGTCAAGTGATTGTTGAGCAGGCCCACAGCACTCTCAAGTCCATGTTGTTAAAACAAGAAAGGAGTGCAGGGATGGGATATACCCCCTGTGAAAGACTGTCAAAAACCATATACTTTCTTAATTTTTTGAATCCCGCTCAGAATGACCTAACCCCTGTCCAAGGCCATTTTAGTGGATCACGAGCTCACTTAGAAAAAGCTCAATACTTATTAAGAATCTTGAAAATGGAAAATGGGAAGGGCCCTTTCTGTTGATAACCTAAGGGCAAGGGTATGTCTGTGTTTCCACAGATTCCAGTCCATGATGGGTGCCTGCTAGGGTGATCTGACCAGCCTTGGTTGCTCCAGCTTCATCATCAGCTTGTTGGGAAACTGAGGGAACAAGAAAAATGGAGCTTGTTTGGTTCGGGCAGTGGGTCAGACGTGTTCTAACATTGGAAGTGTTTTTTTCATGGGTTTTGTTTGTGTAGTTGATCAGGGATTGAAAAATTTACGGTGGTAGAGCTTGAAAACAGAAAAGAGGGAGAGGTAGAGGGAGATAAGATGGAATTGAGCTCCAGGCTGTGGGATGTGCCTGCAGAACTCCCTGGCAGCACAGAGAAGGGTCTCTGCCAGAGCCCGGGGGGAAGAAATGCAGCATGGCAGATGCCCTACAGAGAGGAGCCTGCTGGAGCCTGCCAGGTGGGTGAACACCTGTGAGCACCCCCATGGGAACATTAAAGTGTGTTGCTGGCCTGGCAATGTGTGCTAGGGTCACTCAGTGAAAAATGCCATCTAGGGAAACACTGTGTGTCTTCAAGAAGTGTACAAAGCCAGCTTGTTTCTCACCACAAAGGTGCCAGTATCCCCCCAAACTGAGTCTGTGCAGTTGGTTGTCACAGGATGATCCAGAGGGACAGGAGTCAAGCTGCAGGTGTTGGCACACTGCAGAGACACTGTCATTATCTGTGCTAACATAGCCATTATGGGACTCCTCTACAGCAGAATTTCATTTCTACTTTAAATAGCTTCACAAATTTTGATGGTAATTTCTTCTTCTCGTGAGCTGTGCAGAGGCATACCTTTGCTCATGTCTAGTATTACCTGCTCTGCACAAGAGCATACAATTTTCCTGTCTAACCACTAGAAATGGTTAGTGGGGCTGTAAATGCAGATACAGAGAAGGTTTGTGTTCTACAATTTCTCTAGAAATCCCACTAATTTCCTACTCTTGGTTTTTTGCACACGTTATTTTATAAGAAATAATGCAAATCATTGCTGTCTCACAAGAACTTTCATGAGCTCTCTGAAAAGGAAGTGTAGCTTGCAATAGCCCATCTTTGTCATAATCTGGGACTAATAAACCCACGTCCTGTTTTACAACATGCTCTGATTTCATGTAGAATGTCTTAAGCTTAGACTGGAGACCAAAGTCTGACTAATAATTTATATAGACTAACAGTCTATGTCACTGCTGTGTGAAACCCTGAAATTAAAATATATCAGTTCAAACCTGCACAAAATAAGTCAAGTAATCCTGCAGCACTAGACAAACAGCCAAAACAAAAATCCTTCCATTGGCATGTCAGAAATTTGACTTACTGTAGTTTTTCTTACATTTGTGTTCAGGCAGTTGAGTGTAGAGCGAGCGAGTGAGAGATCTTTTCAGTGGTCATAGGGACTCTTCCGTGACACACTGAGTATAGTAACTCAAACTGTTTGTTTCTTCAAACAGTTTCTTGTACATGTGAAAAGTCATCACATTTTTTCATGTAGCCTCCATTGAACATCAGAGTAAACATTCAATTTTCACAGTATGAGTGGCTATTTGTGATAGAAAGCCAAATTCAGTTATTACAAATATTAATATAGAGCTTTTTTCTTAATGGGATGACAGTATATGCATTTATATTTCAGAAATTTCAATATTTTATAAAAGGTCTGTGTAGCTAAGTGTGTTCAATGGCATATTTAGAAACATCACTGGGCTTGACAGCTGAAGTTAAAGGCATGGTGAGATTTATATCTCATAATGAAAAGAAGCTGTTCATAAATACCCCTGGTTGCTGCAGTTCTGCCACCAGCCTTCAGGTGTGTCAGTGAAACACTGAACTCTGCCAAATAAGCATCTTAAACACTTGCCATTTTATTTGTTACAGATTTTAATATTTGTGATGACTGTATTACAGCAGAGTGGCTGAAAAGCTGACTCAGTGCTCAGGGCATCTCTGGCTTCTCTGCCTGATTGATTTTGCTGCCCTGCTTTGGCCTGGAAAGAGCATTTGCACCACAGAGCATAATTGCACAAATTCTGGAGCTATCAACACATGTTATATGCTGTTGGAAAGTGTGAAATCCACAATTTCCAGTGCTAATAGCTGTTTGTTTATTTTTAATTTCCTGGTTCATGAAGTGCAACTCCCCTTCAGATTGTACGGCTGCCTGCTTGCTGTGGCCTGTGGTTGTCCAGATTTCTAATTGTCTTCTCTTACATTGAGGGAAAACTCAAGAGGAAATGTTTCAGAAGTACTGATTTAAGTGCTGCTATTTCCATTTCTGAATTTTTTCCTTCCATTGTATTTATAACTTGTTAGCTGGAAACATAAGAGGAGGTCACATTAAAAAAAAAAAAAAAAAAAAAAGGGAATTATGTTGATTCTTTTCAAGAGTCTTCCATTCTTAGTTAATGTCCAGGTTAAGACTCATCTTGTTTTAATTCAGAACATGATCCAACCATTTTTTCCTTCAGCTAATCTACCTTTCCATTAGCTCCTTAGAGTAAAACGGTAACATACTAATATTCTTTTGGCTTCATGGCCAAATATGGGTATTTCTCCAGGCTCATTCATTACCATTCATCTAATAGCTGCTTTAAGGTTTATGAGAAAAAGTAAAACCTACCATAGGGATAATCTCAAATATGGCAAGCAGCTTTTGCCAAATGGTTCACAGCAGCTCTGCAATTATCTTATTGCTTTATTTCTCAGAAGGGAAACACTCTTTCCTCAAGCTTTTGCTGTAAAAACTGTGGAACTCTAAAAAAATTTCTTCTATTTTAAAGGTCTGATTTCACACGAAAATTATATGCATTGCAAATGTTTTCTTGGCAATTTACTTGTCATAAATGCCTATTGTACTGAAAAACTCTACAGGGAATTGGATGTATTTATTCTGCATGGGCTTAGGAATTTGTAAAAAAGACACAATGACAATAAAAATAGAAATATTATGACTCTCTGAAAACCCCCAGATACAGAGATTGTTTTCAACTCAAATGTAGCTTTCTGAGGTCTGTGTAAGCCAGGCTTCCTAGCAGGTATTAGGTACATGCTATTGTACTTTCCTAATGAGGAGAGCACCAAACCAAACAAAAATACTGTGCAGTATTGACAGAAGACATTCAAAGCTGATGCACATAAAATAATGCAGCAAATAGCACATAAGGCTCAAAACACTGCTGTGTTTGGGCCATTAGTACTCTGAATGCAAAGCCTAGCTTTGTTGCTTAAAATGTAGTTTCTGAAAAGAGGTTCAATGGCCCAAGCTCTGCTCCAGTTGAAGGCCTGCACCCAGAGAGAGGTCCTTGGAAAGTCCTTCCTAGCTTCTGTAGGGAAATGTGCCCAAAGGGGCAGTGGCTGTGGCATAAAATCCAAAATGACTCCATTTCCACATTTTTGTTGCAGTGAGCCTGAATCCAGACCTCAGCTGGTTCATCAGTCAGTATTTTCAGTTGCCTGGGGGAAGCAAGGCAAGCTTTGAACTGGGGAGTCCTTCCAAGCACGAGCAGGACGGAGGCACAGTTTCACCCAAGCTGGTGAAAACTCTTTCAATGTGTTTCTTTTGAAGCTGTCTCTCATTGAAAGACTCTTCATTTTTAATTGTAAAATTATTAGCTGGGTGGATCTTATTTCATTAAAGTTGCTTAGGAATTTTTCAGAAAAAAGTGCTAGAAGCTGTTTGTTCAAACTAACAGCTAAAACTAATAATTTTTCCTCAGAAAACAGTCCTCTGGGTAACCTATTGTAATAAATTATTTCATTTAAATGTGTAATTCTGATGTTTCCTGCATGGAATGTACTAGGAGCTTTAGGTTAAAATTAAATATTTAGTTAGGAAGTAATTTTGAGAGTTTTATCTTTCTGGAATTGTGGATTTCCTCTTTCAACACAAAAACATCTAGGACTGGAAAGCCTAAACCTGTCAGACCTTATTTGCTGCATATTGTTGAACAGAAAGAAAATTTAACTAGAAGAAAATCACTTAAGATACTCCTTCCCTAGGAATTCTGTGCCACATATATTGTGAAAGAAAGCTGTTTTCATTAAAACTCTCGTAAGGAGAGGATTATATTATGGCCAGAGCTGTTCAAGAAATCCTTGATGGAGTCAGAAAGCACCCCCAGGTATTGCTGGTGCATGGGAGCTGCGGTGCCATCTCTGGTAGAGAGTGGCTGAGCTCAGTCAGCTGGTGGCTCTGGTTTGTTCTCTCACATGCACAGTGTCACTAGAAAACTTATGGGAAAAGCTTTGTCTGTGCAGGCAGGGGTAGCTCCTGGAGTCAGGAGAGACAGAGGAAGGCTGCACACCTGGGTGCTGGGGTCAGTGCTAAGCCTGGGCTGCCTGAGCCAGCCCCTGTGCTGAGCTGGGACTCTGCAGGGGCTTCCTTGGGGAGCTGCCTTCAGTGCAGGGAGAAGCCCCTGACAGAAAAGGACTGGAAGGGCATCTTCCTGGTACAGGAGTGGTGCTCTGCTGTGGACCTGAATTTTGCTTCCTGAACATGAGGATCAAATATGAGTTGTTTGCTCTTCAGCCTTGGGGCACTTGCTGGGAAGAGCTGAGCCAGGTGCAGGGTGGATGTGAGCTGTGCAGCCTGCCTGCACTTTTCAGCATGAGTGCTGTGGGATTTATCCTCTTGCACGGGGACGGGCTGAGTAAAAGCACTCAATAACCAGTCTTGCCAATGTCTGCAGTGGGATTACACCTGGGCTGTTTAATGTTACAGTAGGAGGGAATGCCCAACTGTATGGAGGATTCTGCTAGTAACAGATCTGGCATAAAAATCTTCAGTTAATTTGATGATATGGAATGACTGAAGCTCCCACAGAGTTGAAGGAGTGCTGAGTTCAAGGTGGCTCTGGATTGGTCTCTAATTATTTTTTACCACTTGGCAGCAGAGGCCAGTTCTCAGCCCCCCTTCAGCTGAGTTCTGAAGCTGTACCAGGAGTCCTGAGACAAGGCACAAAAACACTTGCTCCCTTAGATCCAATAGAGAGACTTCTTGGCCCCTGTATTTGGCAGCCACGAAACAACTGAGCTGCCAATGGGTCTGCCCTGTATTCCTCTCTGCTTCAGCAGGCTTGAGTCAAGCAATACCTGGATCTAATAAACCATGTAAATGTCCCTCTGCCAAGGTTTTTTCCAGAAAGAGATGATGTGCAGTGCCAGGCAGCAGGCTCGTGCCTAAGCCTCATGGAGGAGACCCAAATTAAATCATATCTCCAGAAGCTGCTGTTCCCTAGATACCAATATGAAAATAATCCATTTCTAAAGATAAATTCTTCTCGTACATCAAAAGTAGAGTACATCAAATGCTGCAAGAAGGAAAAAAAAAGTAGCTGTAGGGATGGTTTCAGAAATTTCAGAGTGTGTAGAGGAAACCCAGAGCTGTTAGCATATTTTTTTACCTTTTTGACAGCGAGTAAATGTTCTGTGGCAGACAAATCTGCAGGAAATAAAATTTTATGATGTGCTGTAACCATACTGGTTATATATCTATACACTACTGGCAGGCTATCAAAAGATGCACATTTTAAGCGTTTCTGAATGTGACTTGAAAGCAGCTTGACTTCTGTAATCATAAACACTGACAAGTGTACTCTGCCTACATGGACCAGATGATGTCTCTCTTCATATTAGCATGGTGGTGTTGTACAAGCAGTCCAATGAGATCAAAATTAACTGAGAAGCAAAGGGAATTTTCTGTCTTGCCTAAATATTGGTCATAAACCAATTCACCTATAAAAGGGAACTGCAGCTCCTTCTGTTTTCCATCATATTAAGTTACTGCTCAAAATAACTGTGACTAGTGCTGGCAATTATTCCTTTTCCATTCAGTGCATCTTAGTACTATGGAACCCAACTCTCTTTTCATTGATCCTAAGACAATCCCTAATGGAGAGGTACTACTGACCATGAAAGCAATGATAGCTAATTGCAGACATAAATGTTTGTGCCTTTTATGTTTCTAAGAAGAATTCTGATGGATCTGTATGGTACACAGCTGTACTGTATCCCCTCCAGGCCAGTACTGTCACACACAAGCACATAACCCAGGTGTAAGCATATCCTGTAAGAACATCTCCCCTTTGCAGCTCCTATTCCTACCTTCTAGAAATTGCACGTGGTTTCTAGCTCAGTTGAAAACCAGGAGTAATTAATGATTTCATTATCTTTTTTCATGGAAAGGTAATAGTTACCATAATGACTGCATGATTGATGAAAAATAAAAAAAAAATAAAAAAAATAAAATTTAAAAAAAGGGGGAAAAAAAAGCATACAATTTAAAAAAACCCCATTGGGCTCTGTTCTTTTACAAAGGCAGCACATTGATGTTTGTGCACCTAATTACCACACTGAAGAACAGAATTGAAAGCAGGTGAAATGGAAACAATTTGGCTCTGACATTTTTGCCAGGACCTTTGTCATTAATGTAAAATGTCCTTGTTCTGGCTGCTGTTGCCTGGTCTGACAAAAAGCTGTTCTGTTTTGTCACATGCAAAAATTTCTCTGTGTAGCAACCTGGGGGTCATTGATAAAAGAAGATGGAAAAAGCAATATGAAGCTGAAAAATTAATTGTTGTATTGAAAATACGCTTTATACTATACAAAGCTGAGGCAGAACAAAATTAAATCCCCAGGGAAAAGTCACAAAGTACAGTAATATGGAGTAAATTAAAGGAAAATACACAACTTAATGGAAATGACCACTCAATTAAAGGATTTGACGGTGGTCCATGGTTCTGGTGTTTTACTTTCAGGCATTTGGACTTTCACATTTTTAATCTATCTCTTTATTTTGCTCTTAGTGCAAAAACGTGTTAGGTAATCCTTTCTAATGCTTGCAAATCAAAGAAAGTTTCAAAGATGAAAGTAGAGCTCTTCCTGGGCAGCTTTTGTCTAAGTGTTCTTAGCAGTAGAGGTTCTTAGCTATAATATACTGCCCATAAATCAAAGAGAATAATTTCACTACAACCAGAGGAAAGACTTGTGGATGTCTGTTATTTAGGAGGCAACAAATAATGGATGATGTGGAAAATATTGAACGTTAAATGCTCTCTTGCTGCTGACTTACAGAATGCTTTAATGTTACTAGATGTTTGATAGCACTAAAACTGAGAAAAAAGGATCAGGAGGATATTCCAAAGCTAGGGAAAGAATAGATTGCTGGAGAATTTTAGAGAAATCAGAGGTATTAAAGTCAACAAAAAAAAAAAAGAGGTGAAATTGCAGCAGAGCCCTCGAGGAACTAGCTGAGGTATCTTAAGGGGCAAAAGAGACAAAGTAGGGAAAAGCAGATCTAGTATTTATGTTAAAATGAATTTACTACTTTCTTGTATTGTGCAGCTTGTCAACTGGATGGAATATCTAAAAATATATCAAAATATTAAACAACAGCTTTGCAAGCATCAGAAGACTTACAAAGTTGTGGGAGCACCCTAGATTATGCCAGATAGGACAAGCCCAGTCTAATTTGCAAGCAAACTGGTTTGATGGTGGGAGGCCATAGATGAGACGTATTTTGATACTGCCCCAAATGTATGAAAAGTAAACCAACAAAGCTAATACAAATCAGATGTGTTCAGCTGTCATCCCTCAAAAGTGGTTCAAAAAGATGCTTGCTATCTTTGTCAGTGTTGTACTGCAGCCCAGATGGCACGGAGGGGTCAGCATGCTAAGAAAGATTCTTTCCTGCTGCTGGCCAGAGTGACAATACTGCATTCAGTGCAGCACTGCCTCAACACAGACTTGTTGGCTGGTTTTGCAGGTGCATAATCCAGTCCCTCAGATTTCCCTCCACCTCCCTGGTTCAGGTTCTCAGCCACATCAGGCTTGCCATGGGCAGAGTTTGCAGGAAGCAGTGGGCTCTCCTAGCATCACTGATCCAGAGCCTGGTGCAGGGGCCACCCGAGCAAAAGCTGAATTCAGGCTTGTATCACACTCCCTGTGACACATCCCCAGTGCCACAGGCAGGGTCTGTGGGCTCCTGTGGCTATGGGAATGAAGCCTCCGTGAAAACCCAGTCTCCATAGGGGATACCTAGGGAAGGGCTTGTTGGGATCATTACTGGAAAATCAGCACTGATCCTGAAAACAGCTCGGTGAAATAAACACAATGCTTTCCAGGAAGAAAAACACAGAGTGCACCCAGACATTCAGTGTACCCATTTTCAGCATGCTTTCTGCATAAGTAGCACACTATTAGAAAAAATAACTAGAAGGCACATTTAGAAATGTGTTTTGCTTGGGGCTCTTCAGTATAGAAAGCTGAAATACCATGACAGATTTTAAACAGCAACTGCTATTTATACCAGTACTAAAAAACCTTCTGAAGTGGATTTTTCTTCAAGCTTCTCAGCTTAAACCTAGACTACACAGTCTCCCTGTGATATACCTGTGGATGCCTAGCATTAACTTGGTCAGGAACACTGTGTTTAGCCTTTCCTCAAAGTCAAGTCAAAATCTACCATGAAAAACTCTGTGCAGTTGAACACATTAGTATTCCATAGGTGAAGTCAGTATATACCTGTACACTGACTTCTATTTTGAATCAATTTCATAGCCTTAAATGATTAGTGCCTGATATAAATGATTGAATACACCTTGAGAGAAAATATGTGATGAATAAAAATATGACAAATACTTTGTTTTGTGGAGAGACCTGGAGGAGGTTTATCTTAAAAAAGGTTGCTAGAGTGATGATGAGGTAAAAATCTGAATTTTCATTTTCAATTAACAGATTTGCTAAGACAGTTTTCCTGGAATGTTTAAAATCTTTTTTAGCATAATACTACATCTTTTACCCCCTGCCCACCCCTCCTTTTATCTGTAAAAAGTTGCACATGCACACCGGGGCTGCTCGCTCTCAACAGAAACTTATGACAAATGTTCCCTGGTGAAAAGGGACTACACTGACCTATCCATGGCCAACTCTTACACTGTAAAATCATTCCACTCACCTGTGATTTGAAAAGATGACCTAGGAATGGATCTGAACTCCTTCAGAGTGCTATTAGATAATGTCTATGTGGTAGGACAGACAGTAGCATCCCCTCAAACCCAGCACTTCTTGTGAGGCCTCAGCAATATTGTATAATTAATACATACAGCAATTTCTCTCCTAAGTCTGTGGGAAATAACACCCTTTAACTGGAAAAAAATCACCTTTTCTGAGCAGAACTTGAAGAGAACAGCATCTCCTGCCTCCTTTGGAAGGAAAAATATTTCTATCTTTTGTTTGTAACAGTCCTTATTTGTCCAGACATTCATTTGATTAATTATATCGCTGAAAAAGCACAGGCCTTATATGATCCTTGTGCAGGAGAACATAAACATGTCCAACCACCTTACAGTGTAGCTGGAATAGCATTTGACAGCTTTCCTACTCCTGACAAGCTGACCCAGTAATTCCAAGGCTTGTGTGTATTTTTACTTTGCAGACAGATGGAAAAGGCAATTTCAAACAAATTAAATTTAAACAAACCTACTATTTTGGAAGGACTACTTAAAAAAGAAGTATTGCTTGATTAACAGTAGAACCCTTCCTACTGCTTTCTGCACAACTGACACCCTATTAAAGAAAACAACCCTCAGTCACCTTTATAAACCTTGGATCCATCTGTGTGGGGGCCTTATGGTTTCATCTGCCAGGGATTCAGACCAGTGCAGTTCATTAAAGACAGATTGTTCCCGTGGAGGGTGAATCTCCTTGAATTTAGCATTATGTCAGTAAAAATGGGCTATTTCCCATAGGCTTTCATCACTGGTGTGAAGCACAGTCCCCACTTCATTGTGCTTCCTGCCCTGCAGTGGAGCAGCTGGGACAAAAGCACACTCTGTATTTTTGTCAAAGCCATAATGTGCACGGACCATGTTTGGAGGGTGCACATGCCAAGGCCCAGAGCAATAGGGAAACCAGCAGAAGGCATGAATCTCTGACAAATGCTGCAAGATGTAGCCTTGAATGCAACAACCAATCTCCCATCTGTAATTTTCTTTAAAAAAATCACACAGCTGAAGCTTATCCTCTCTCTTTCTTACTGAAGTAGGTGTTTTGTGTAAAGCACAAATTAATTCAGTTCTAATTAGTAATTTTCAAAGGACTTTGCCTTTTCCTGTGAAAGCAAATCCTATACTTTATCCGCTTAGACTACTATGGTACTTGCAGCTTTTCCCATATGCTGTTAGCTGCTCATTTAACTTGCACTAGTGATAGTCTTTTCAGCTGACCTGTGGTGTGACTTTAGCTGAATAGAATGTAAAACAGGAGCTGATAAAGAGCATTTTTACATCTGAAGGTCATAAATATTGAACAGATTCCCTGTCATGCTTGTAAAGAAGAGTGTCACACCTTTTTTGGTTTTGCAGTCAGTCTTTGAAAAGCAAAGGCCTAGCAGGAGTACTGGGGTATATATAGAATACTTCTTCACACTTCCAAAGGAGTACAGAATCACTTATAGAAATTTAATAATAAATACAAACAGTTTGTGCTTCAAAATGTTACATTAATGCAGCACTAGCACTGAAATATCAGACACTCAAAATCAGAACGTTTTAGAAGGTTGGGCTGTTCTAATTGTAATGTGGCTAAGGTGCATATCCCAAATTACATATGGCATATTTTAATAGGAAGAATATATTAAAACTTGTACTTTGAAATCCACTTTCTTTTTCAAAATGTGAAGCTTATGTTAATGACGACTGAGTGACAAAGGCAGATTTGAAGGTGATCTCTTCAGTGTTATAAATTTTCAAACTCCACAGGTTCACATCTCCTTTTTTGACCATTAGTTTGATATAAAAATCATCCTGGCTGAAATAACCAGTTCTTTCCTCAGAGATAATTAGTTTGCTATTCAAATAATCACAAACTCTGAACTGTCATTTTTTATTTTTCCAAATTAGGTTAAATGTATAGGTTTTGCATATTTTTTTTTTTTTAACAGATAGACATACTTGAAGAATTTAGAGCATGAGTCAGCTTCACAGCCATCCTTGTCAAAGTGTCCATTGGGAAACAGAAGAGGCTGAGGGATAATTCATACTTTTTGTTTGAGACCAACACTGAAAATTCGTGTCAAATTGATTTGTTTCGTGGGTGCTTCGCTGTTATCAGTTTGTAATTTGTTATCCAAACTTACTAAAGTGTGTGAGGTATCTTTACTCCTGTCTCTTCACACAAAAAGCAGCATTAGCAAGCACTTCAGTCCCATTTTGAGGAGCTTTGCATCAGACAACATTTCATGATCCTCATGTGGTCTTTAAACAACATGCTATGGTGAGGGTTAACCTTGACATTTGAATTTAAAAACCAAATTGAATCTTCACACTGACTTAGTGTGGGCTTTCACTCTGGCTGCATTTGAAGGAGTTTACCTGGGAAAATGTAGACATGGGAGAGACCTGACTGAGTGCAGACATTTTGTCCCTGTGTGTGCTCTGTGCTGCCATCAGGAGATGGAGACATCCCCTGAGCCCACAAGGATTGGCACCCCTGCCCCACAGCTCACCCTAAGACTCTGACTTGTCCTCTTCACTAAGTGCCTTAAACCTTTCTTTTAATCTGTGAACATAATTTGTATCTCCTTTGGAGGCTGAATTCAGCACAATTTTAAAGGTATTATTTGTCTAAAGTGCTACTCAGTGCATTATCTGAACAAGCACATCATGTTTAGATTTCACTTTTTAAGAAATGCATATTTTGTTGTAGATGGAAAAGTGGAAAAGTTGGAGGGTATTGAACTCCTGTCTGTTTCATCTGCTAAAGAGCTTTAATTAAAAAGGGGAACTCATTAGCAGGGACACTAATCCATAATTTATTGTTTCATTTTTCCAAATGATTCCTAAAGCATAATAACTTATCATGAAACATGTCCAAACAATTGATAAAACCAGTCTGTAATCTGACACACGTTGAGTTTTTTAACAGACTTATCAAAAGTCTTTGACATTTTAAAAAATTTCTACCTGTTAGAAAGAGTAACATTCTTCCCCACTGGAGTGACTTTTTCATCAATGGCAATGATTGATAGAGAGAGTCCATTCCTGCTAGAAAATAACTCCATTCACATTCTGAATCTAAATAAGACGCTAGATTCTTAGTTGTACAGATGTGTGTCTTTGCCCACTCTGCAGGGACAAAGCAGCACAGAAAGTGATGATGCAGAGCTGTGGAAGTGTGCCTGCTCTGCCTGTCTGAGCCAGAGCACTCACTGCACTCCCACTGTCTGCATCCACACACTTTGCACTCCTGAGTTTTAGGCAGCCACTCCGCACATTGTGTTTTCAATTGAGTAGTCATATAAATTTAACAGTAACCAAAATCTCTGTCATATCTCTATGAGGGTGTGCTGTATCTTGGGCTCAGACTGTTCATCAGTTTGGGTTTCTTTTCTTGCTGAAGATAGCAGCTGTTCCACTCCCAGAACCATCCAGGAAAAAATGGACTTTCTCATTCTTGAAGCTTGCACAAGAAATTAGTGTGGAAATAAAACTGAGCTTATAAGTGCTGCTTTTTTCCTCTATCAGGAGCAAATCCAGCAATGTAAATGGGCTATAAAAATGTATTCAGTTATTCAGCGAGCAACAAACTTCAATTTAGTTACCTGCACCAGACTATTCTAAGTTGCATTTCTTGTCCAATGTCATCTAAGCCTCTTGGAGCTGAAGGGTCACTGTTATTGAGGACCATTCATCCTTTATTTGCTGAACAGTACAATACCAAGGAAAGCCACAAGGCCTTTTGTGTTTCTGAGACAAATGGAAGTGTTTGAGGGTCCTGAGACAAAAGGAAAATTGGAGCCCTGATGATGTGGTTAGACTTGAGGAGTCATGAAGACCTGTAAAATACTGTGGGACCAGGGCTTTTAGAAGGCTGGCACTATACACAGGGCTTGTCAGGACTCTAGGGTAATTTCCCAGCAGCGGGGTTTAAAAGTCTTGCCACAGAAGGGATGTATGACACAGGAGATTTTTCTTGTCAGAAACTTCAGAATTGAGCTCTCTGCTTTCCAGGTTCTTGTGTTCTGTGCCCGTGGCTGAGCCCTTGAAGGCAAAGTCTGCTACTGACTCCAGCAGGTGGGGGAAGATGGTCCTCGCTCTTTGTGTCTGGGGTCTAGCCTGAAAGGGCAGGTAGAAGCCAAGCCATGAGGGCTGGCCTGGAAGGTTCACTCAGCTGCTGCTGCTGCAAAAAAAAAAATTTCCTTAATATATACCAAGGGGTTAAGAGGCAAGTGAAAATTATTCTTTCAGTAAAGGGAAATGGCTAAACAGTTTTAGCTGAAAGCTGCTAAAAACCATTTGCCCCTGGGCGGCCACAAAGCAGGAAAAGATCACCAGAGAAGGAGAATGTGTCAAAAAGTTATCTGAAGGAAAGAAACAGAAAGTTATAAAGGCACTCCTGAATTAACCTTACCAGCTACTGCTACTGGAGCTTACTATAATATTGTATCTTATCTGACCCAAATCCTAAGCCAAATAGTTTTGTTCTCTGTTCCTTTATATTTTGCTGCTGGCTACAGATAAAACTGAGCATGTTTCATTCAAAGAATATTAGTGTCTAGATACTGATAGTTCATCCACTCATAGATATAAAAGAAATAGTAAAGGGTATTTGCTTCAACATAATGAATTCATTAAACAAATGGAACACAAGTAGTTCAGTATTGTAGACACAAGGAGAGTTTTCATAAACTGAAGAACAGGAAGATAGGGATGACTATTCCACTTTCATGGAACAAACTGGTGATTCCTTTGATAAACAGCATTATAAAACAAAGCTGGGTCTTATTAAAATGTGTCTTGTCTCTGTAATTTTGTAAAAGATGGTGTAAATCTTTAGACCTATTTTGCTTATATCCTTCAGAATAAAAGGACTCTTAATTCATCATTTATAAGCACAGCCACTCTAGGCTACTCTGACTACCTTAGCAAATACCAGAGAATGCTAAGCAGAAGCAGCAGTGACCCTTCTGGACATAAATACGTTTTTTCTCCTATCACTTGGTAATTTCTTTTCTTTGGCCTCTTAAGTCCTTTGTCCTCTGCTACACAGGATGTTAGCTGGTCATCTCCACACTGTTGTAAAGATGAAAAGAGTGGAAACAACACGGAGGCATCTTCAGTGCTCCTTGCTGCCGAGGCAGCCGGTATCGATCCCCACGTCTGACTGGTAATAGGAATGTAAACTCAGCCTTGTGCTGCTTTCCATCAGAGCAATGCAAGTCAAGCTCTCCCTTCACACAGGCCTGCACTCATTTCTCCAGCTGTCAATATGTCCTGATAGAGCTTTTAGAGACTTATCAATATTTAACTGCACTTCTATTGACTCAGCAATTACGTGGTAATTGATTTAAGATTGATAATCATCATGTTAACGTTTTAATGGTCAAAGAATAATATAACTAACTGAACATGATATTATTTTAGGCTTTTATTACCTTTGTCCATGTGTATTATTGTTCCTTGTCACCAGATTTTAAGTTTTACTTAATGTTATTCGCCAAAAATAATTGAGAATATTATCTATAGATTTACTCTTTGCCAGAATTAATTCCTATTTTTACAGCATAATGTTTTTATTATACTTCAAACATTCAAGTGGATCTCTTCAGAATATCGTGTTACTAGTTAAAACATATGAAAAATGTGGGTACTGGCAAACAATCAATTAATCCCATGTGCCACACATGAGGCAGTTAGCTAAAGGATAAGGCAACTAAGTTATTTTATCAACTGCAGTGCTGGATCCAAGAGCTAGGTTCGATGAATGATGATTTTCATTAATCAGTTTTATTGATTTCTTGCATGGAGAGCTCTGAGACATAGCTGGAACTACAGTGGGTTTGAGCTCTGCCAGCTGTGGAGATATAAATATTAACTGAGAAAAATACCCAAAAATGAAACCAGGAATGTGGAAGGATGGAAATTTTTCCCAGAGCAAGTGATTAATTCAGTCCTATTGGTGCTGCTAACTCTTTGTTTCTCTTGTGTGAGGTGTGGTGAAGGTTGTGTGTGATCTGTTGTGTACTAGAGCAGTGGGATGGGAGGGCAGGACCAGCTGCAGCCAGGAGCAGGTTGGGATTTTACCCATTAGGAGAAAAATCACAGATACACAGCTACTGCTTTTTTTTTTTCAACAGCTAGCTAAATACATACAAGTACAACAGAAAAAGGAGAAGAGAAAATAGATTACAAGTGTACAGAGACTGTCACTATAAACCATTTTCCACCCAGTCTTTCCTGAGACGATCAGAGATTAATCCAAGAAAATCTAACACTGTATTTTTAGCTGTCTTTTGTCATGACTTACCTTGCTGGGGCACTTTCCAAAAACCAACTTCTGAAGTTTTTCTCAAGGTGCAGAGGCCCGTTGCTCTCACAAATAGACCTTGGGAGACTGAGTGTTAGATCTGGGCCTTAATCAAAGGGAGAAAAGAGTAAAGGAATCTTCAAAGGATGCCTCACTATGCAAACGAAGAAGTCTGTGAGCCATTTGATTGCAGACCCAACTTGTTCACCAGTAACAACTGAAAAATGATATTTTCTGCAATGAAGTGGACAAGTTTGAAGTTTTTGAAAGTTTGTGAATTCTGCTTCAAAAGCTTTCAGAAATCTGCCACTTGCTGGGCTGCTACATCAAAGATGGCATACCTAACTCTTCAGCACTGTCAATGTGGGATTTGGTCAGGCCTGTGAATGTTTATGGGCGTATATTTGTGGCTTCTTTTCCTGCTCCTTGTTAACCATTGGAAGTCTTGTAACTTGCAGGCGTGAGGAGTCCTGGAGACATCTTTTCACAGAATCACTGGAATGTTAGGTGTGGCAATAGGACATGAAAAGAAGGACAGGGTTTCACCACAATCGAGAGAACAGCAGAAACACCCAAAAAAGGGCCCGTTTATTATGGCTACACAATTTATAGGGGTTGCAAAGTGAGAGAGGATTGGAAGATGAATCCCACCTGTCAACCAGACTGGTTAAGTGACCAGTCCATCAGTTTCCCTTCTCCAAGAAGGAATGTAAACAAAGCTAGTGTTTTTGGTACAATGTGTGAGAAAATCTGACTCGAGAATATAAACTTTTCAGAAGGCTTTCAAAAACAGGGCGACAGTTAGGGGTGTGCAGGGACCTCTGGAGATCCTGCAGTCCAACCCCCCTGCCAAGGCAGGGTCAGCTGGAGCAGGTCACACAGGAACACATTCCAGTGGGTTTGGAATGCCTCCAGTGAGGGAGACTCCATGGCCTCCCTGGGCAGCTGTTCCAGTGCTCTGCCACCCTCAGTGGAAAGTTATTCCTCATGTTGAGGTGAAACTTCTTGTGCTTTAGTTTATGACCACGACCACTAGTCAGAATTTTATTTTATCCATGTTAGAAGGAATGAAAGCTCTTCTAATGAAAAGGAATTTTACGTGTACTCCTTTTTTTGTTCTCTCCTTCCTTTCAGCTATTCTCTCCTTCTTCCCAAAGTCAAGGTGCAATCTAATATGGTATTTAGGGTGGCATGGGCAAAAATATAAAGGCCTTTAATATTAATACAGGTAGTTTATTTGGCATATAGTGAAAAGAATGAATCATCAGAATCTTGACTAAATACTGGGGTTGTTTCTATTGTGTACAAAGATTCCTCGAGATAAGCGGTTTCAGCACACCCATCTTGTAGTGTCATCTCAAACCAGCAGCTCAGATGGTAATTAATACTTGCCATAATAAACAGTAGTATGGCAAATGTGGCTTCAGGATTCCTACTGCCATGTACAGTGTCCAACTTGGAAGACTTTATATGCTAACTTCTCATCAATCAATGAATGCCAGCTGCAGAATGGGATCTGATCCCAAACAATCTGGTGGTCTTTATGATCTTGCCCAGGTTTATGTTAAGGACTGTAGTTCTGCATCTTAACTTGAGCCAAGTGACAAGACACCATCATTATCAAATATGATAATGAGAGTTTGCATCAGTGCAAGAAAGCTTGAGAAGCAACAGTAATCTTTCTTGAAGGGTCCAGGGGGTTATTCCTGAAGGTTTGATAAACCTATTATTTTTGAAAACATTAATTGAATCACTCTAGAAAGAGCCTCATACTAAGGAAGTGTTTTGTAAAAAAGAAAAAACAAATCATAGACATTCTTACAAGACTGAAAACAAAAGGTCCTCCTCCCCCAGAAATAATCACTGTCAAGAAGCCAGCTTTGAAATTAATTTTGTTTCTCTCTTGCATCTAGACACTTAGATGTGCATAAACACCCAGGAAACACTTGTATTCTGAATTTGTTGCAATTTTCAACTACTTTGCACAGTATGCATATGACCAAACCAGGCCTGGGTCTGCAGTGGGTCATTTGACTCCTCTCCTTTGCTGGAACTAAATTAGGACAGTTGGAAAAAGTCAGTGTGCTGCCTCAGAAAAAGTTTCTCTGTTCAGGATTCCTCTGCACTCAGTCAACTTGGAAAAGGAATATCAGGTGAAAAAGTTGATTCCTGCTCTGTCAGACTACTGATGGTGAAATAAATAAAACATTTTAAAAGGACAAGCCTGTCCACATGTCTACGCTTAATTTCAGAACTTCATGATTTATTTAAAGTTCTTATATATAGGTAGAAATACTAAATTTCACATTAAATACTTCATTTTAATTAAACTATAATAGCAGGGAAGAAATCTCAAACAAACACACTCCCTCTAAAAGGAAAAGAAAATAAATCAAGCAAAAACCTGGCCTGAGAGAGTTGTAACACAATTCTTAGAGTCTCCTTCTCTTACTGTCCTGCATGAAACTGAGGAGCTGAATTTTTAGAGCCATTGGGTGTCATAGTTTTATTTGAAAGTAGAAGAGGCTGCAGATGCCTCAGACTCCTCAAAATTATGTCTGAGATACCACAAAATGCATATCTGGGGTTACTTGTCCCTGAGGAAGAATTGGTGCTCAAGTTCTGGCTCCTTGCTTGCTGCGTGCATCCAGAGGCTCTTTGCTTCTCCCCTGCCATCCGCAGCACGCCTCCAGGAATGCCTTTTATTTATTGGTTTGCTTCTTTGTTTGCTTGTTTGTTTCTCATGAGCTTTGGTTGAAATTTAGACATAGCTGTGCTCTCCCTGCTGACAGTCAGAGCCCAGAAATCGCGTGCTGAGCTTCCACAGTTCTCATCCCCTTCTCTCAGACATCTGCACAGCCCAGGCAGGGCTTCTGTCCAGCTCTTGATCCACCTCTTCTCATGTTGATTCTTCCCACCTTTGTGCAAAACCTAGGTGGATTCCTAAATGGATTCTGTGATTATTAGCTGCTGCTACAGATGGCAATAATATTTAATACTTCCCTTTTATGGAGGTTTTTAATGAGGTTAGTGTTTGAACTAATGAAAGTCTGATACATGATACATCTCTCGTCATCATTACAATTCTGCCCATTGTATTTTTTAAAAAGTGACCAGTGCTTTGTTTCTATTTATCTTCTTTAGAAAGACTTTTTAAACTAAAAAAAAATCCTTTAAATATAAAGGTTGCCCTGCAAAGAGTTTATCTGTTCAAGTTAGTCAAAAGAAACTTGGGCCTGCAGCTACAAAAACACCTGTGTCAGACTGAGTCTTATGTATGACACATTATAATGTGGCTCTGTGGAAATAACAGCATTCAGAAAGCTCAAGAGACAAGGCAGTAAGGGCAGGACTGAACTTTTACAATACCTCTCCTACTTTAGCTTCATCTCTTTTGGGCTAATATTAAAAGAAAAAGATGTGATTTATTATATGTCGACATTCCCTGGCTCCAAATGTAGCCCAAACCCAATTCCTTCACTTCTGTGTAATAGGTCCAGAAACAGTTATTTTGCATGACAAATTACACTGTTACAGCCACTCTTGTAATTAGTATGGAAGGTGGAGATGTTAGATTTAAGGGGAAAAAAAACATACAAAAGATTAACTGTAGTCTATTTAAATTCTAAATTCATCATCACTGGAAATTTTCGTTATTTTATGCCAGAGCAGAAAAATTCCAATGCATTCATGAAATGAATCCAGTATGTGCTAATCTGCCATGCCAACCTTATTCCAACTTGAGGGCCCAAATGTATTATAAAGCATAATTACTCCAGAGCTAAAATCTTAAGCAAGGCTTTGAGGGCAGTGTCTGTGAAACACAAATTGAAACTGCCATGGTTCACATATAAACAGAGAACTTAATCTAGTAGAACCCTTAAAAGCAAGACCTTCTTAAATTGCCCCAGGTATCAAAACAGAAGTGTTATTAGAATGTCCATATTTCATAATGGGTTTGAACACTTCTCATTTTAAAATGGGTTTAAAGACCTACAAAGCAGTGAAGGTTTCCATATGTTTTAAATTAAGCAGTTTTAATGTCTTTTATATTGGCTAGCAATTGCCGCAGTAGAATTATTTTTTTAACATAATTATGTCTGCAAACACGCAGTATTTAGCTAGGTTATTATGAGTCTATGTAGCTCTCTTTTTTTTTTCCTTTTAAGTTCAGTTGTATCATAGAATGTAAAGGATTTTTAATAATGTATTGCCAGCCACTGAGTTGTCATAGAAGAGGAGATGGTCTTTCTTCATTAGCCTTTTTCAGGATAGCAGTGTGACTTCTGAGAATACCATTCAGGGCCATTTAAATCATTTCTGTAAGATAATCATAGAAGCCTTCTTTCAGAAAGTAACCTGATGAAGACAAGTGGGGTCAAACCTGACACAAATTGTTCTTATTTCTACTGAAAATCCCATTTGGTGATGAAAAGTTCAGTTCAAACCAGGATTTCTCTTCTGAGCTTTGAGAAACTTGTATTTGCTTAGTACAAGTGAACAGAGGTTAAGTGCAAAACAAACCCCTTTTGCCCTTTTTGTGTGACTGCAACATACAAAAACAAAACAAAACAAAANCCTGGCATTAACACTCCCTTACTCCCTTACTTTGCCATAATATCCATAGCTTAATTTATCCTGAAATTATTATGGCTTGATGATTAGCTAACTAGGAACACTCATCATAATTTTCACTGTCTGTTTGCAAAACATTACATCTGGGCAATTTAATGCAAGTTACTTTTGCTTAAAATAAAACATAGCATAAGCAGATGAGACATCTCATTGCATGATAGCACTGGAAAGAACATTTTGTATCTTTCCACATAACTGCTTATAGGAACAAGCTAAAATCACAGGAAATGTATAATGGAGAGTCCTAATGTGCTGAAACACATTATCTTTGTTTTTGTATAAATTGTTCTCTCTCAGGAAACCTTTCCCCACATTTTTCCCTCCTAAGATAGATGATGGTTGAAATATTTCCTTCTATTTCATATGTGTAAAATTACATGTTGAGTCATTTTTTATAAGCTTAAGTTCACTGTTAGTGTTTACCCTGTGTGACTCATGACCTAATGGGCCTTATGTTCACTTAAGAAATGAGTGGAAAGTATTAAATGTCCTGAAATGATTAGAATGGCTTTGCTATTTGTTTCAGTGTGGATGCTGTGCAGTCATCTAACAACGGCAAACATTTTAGCTATGAAATAGCTGAAGTATGGGGATCTCTGCCATTGCCCAGGGAGGGACTCACATCCACAGTAGCATCCCAGGAAGCATTTTGATATCTACTTTTCGTAGCTGGCCCCAACCATTAGGGCACAATGCTTCTTTCCTTCTAATGCCATTCCTTCTACCTCAGCTCTGGGTCAGAATTAATTTCTGTCTTCTCTGATGTCCAGAGCCCCTTCTCCACCACTCTCTAACTGATAATTCAGTGTCCCCATTTTCTAACTTTGGAAGAAAAAGAACATTCATTGCTTGCATTCTCATTCCATCTGCCCCTCTAAAGCCTGTGTTCCCATCACAAGGCTGAGGGTGCCCAGGGGATGGCCCCTGCACACAAAGCTCCTCCTTAAACTGCTGGTGACCAGAGATGGGCAGAAAGGGACAAAAGGAGAGGCCAGCAATGTCGTAAAGGGAATACTGAGAGAAGGAAGAGAAAGGAGAAATGAAAGTGGTTGGTGGGCAGAAGCTGTAGAAGAAGAGGGGTCAAAAAGTTGAGGGAGATGGTGATGAGAAAGACTAGATAATTTTAATTTTTTTATGTATAGAATAAAAAAGCACATCGAGTTGCAACTTTAAAATAAATGTTTAGTAGCAGTATTGATACAAATATGTCCAAAAGTAAAATAAGAACTCTGCAACAGGGACTATCTTTGGTACTATAGAGCTCAAAACAAGCTGCAGGTGCTATAATATTAAACAAAATGAAAAAAAAAAATTACTGTTACTCATATAGGATTTAAGGACATACTGAATGTTCATCATTTCTACACTGAGTTCCTTGTTCTGTAAATTTGATTTTTATGTCTGTTTAAAAAAATTTCCTGAAATTTTCAGTTTCCAAAATGAAAATTTGATCAATTCACAAGAAATAGATGCTGGTGTACGGGAAACTGAGCTGACAAACACAGGTTTAAAGGACTTGTGAAAGTTTTAAGTAGAAACATCTTTTGATCTTTGAAGTTTTGCTGCTCTGTCAACATCATCTGTAACTTTGACTGTCTTTTCTATTCTGAAATAGCTGGCTAAGTCATAAAAATAAATAGTAGAGATATGGTCCAAAGATTACTTGAATAATGGATATTGACCCAACAGTAAAACAAGGATGGAAAGGTTTCTTAGGAATATAGTTATGATCTCAGGGTTTTCCTTCTCACAGTAACCATAGGATTTGCTTCAGGAAAGGGCATTCAACAGACCACTCTGCCTTGGAGAGGCCATAACCAAACCAGCCAAGAGCTATGTTGGTTCACATCTGTTTCTGGCTATTCCAGAGGAGCAGGTATTATTTTATTTCTTCTTCTTATCTGAGGCTGCAGTGAAAAAAAAACAGATACTGTTTTCCTTCAAAGGCTAAAAAGAAATGAAACATTTTTTCTGAGCAAATTTGGAAGGCTGGTTCTGTCATCACTGTTCACTGATCCTTCCTTTCAAAGCTCTCTGCATTTGCACTGCATTTTTGCATTGTCTTAACATATCCCAGTGAACTGAAACTGGTTTAAGGGAGCTAAAAGTCATGTAGTATTTGCATTAATTGTTTGCATGAGAAAATCTTGGCCAGCATATGTTTAAAATGACCCTGTGGCTCTCTACATTTACAGAAAAAAAAAAAAAAAAA
>VZTR01025613.1:261830-351511 GCA_013400775.1 Chaetops frenatus
TTTTTGGAGAAAAATTAAAAATGGCAGAATTGTTCAGATATAGAGCTACACTTAAAGAATTGTAAGTTCCCTGTTTGGTAATTCAAAGTGCCTTCTTTCATTTTAATCTGCACACAGTTTTTAAGAAAGTGACAGAGAGTCTGTAATTTTATGTAGAATATTAAAATAATTGCTTTCTATAGCTGCTTACATTTTAAGTCAATTCGCTGTCTAAAAAGCTATGATATATTTCAGTGCCATTTTTTTTCAGCTACAACATTTTAAAATACAAAAATTCCCTTTTTCAGGTCAGTGCTGGATGCACTAAGAATCTGCCAATTTCTTCCATGTTTGATCTTTGCTTCCTTGATCATTTCTGTAATCTCTATCACTTTGGCTGTCTATGCCTCCACTTGTAGCATTAACCTTGATGTTTTGTAATAGATGTCTCACATGGCCTTTGCTCTTTCCTGTTCTTTCCCTTAATTTCCTTGGCTATCCACACTAGTGGTTTTCTTCTTTTATAGCCTATTTATTTCCCAGTGTTATGTTCTTTCCTTGGACTCCCATTTAATTAAAGCTGTACTGTCAGCTTGAAAATCACATTTCCATCTGAAAATGTTGTGTCTCCTCTTGTTACACGAAGCCCTCGAGATGACTGTGGCTACAAGGCAGAGCAGGCTGGGGGTGTGGGGTGTGTGCCTTGCCTTTTGTCATTTCACTTCACTTGTGTAACATCCCAGCGTTATTTCAGTGTCTGGCATTTCTGCTGCCTCAGACAGTTCTGCCACTGGCTGTTTGCAGGAGGAGGAGAGAAATAACCCTTCCAGCCTCCCATCATTCCCCCTGTGGCCTTACAGGAATATGTGAGTCAGGATCAAGTCAGTACTGAATGCATTAAGGTGTATTACTGTGCTGCCCTAAAAGAAAATTAAACTCGAGACCTCTTGCTGCCCCAGCTGTTAGGGAAGGGCCAGGATGTGTATGGGCAGTTCTGGGATGCTTTCATTAGTGTTTCATGACTTCTGGAAATACAGCCACCTCTGCTTGTTCTCTCCTTTTCCCTGCTCTGTTATTATGTACCAGTCACAGAGCAGATATGGCCTCTCAAATAAACCAAATGTTGAATAAAGAAAAGCTCTTTTTGTTCCTAAGTACCCTCTGTTAGGAGAGAAATAACTCCTGCTGCACCAAAACTCTGTATTCTAGGACAGTATTTACTTTTTAAATTTCTAATTTTAAAAACTGTCCCAAAAGGGTTTTATAATAGTATTTTAATCCCTTACTTCAGCAGATACACTTATACTCACATCATACCAAAGACATTGTGCTGCATGCTTCAAATCCATTTGAAATTAGACACTGAAAATATTAACAGTAACCACTATGAATTATGAATATGGAGATATTTATGTGTTAGTATAAAACAGAGAGGTAACATACAGAACAGAATTAGGAAATGTGCTGGTGATTTATGTCTTTGAGTAACTTATGGCCTTCATAAATTAGGTGGCTGGAAAGATTGACCACAGTGACACCATAATTGAGCTGCCCAAATTCACAAGGACTATTTTTTTCTTTTCCTTTTTTTTTACTAGAGTACTTTGCAGTATTGCTGGTGGTGAATGCAGAATGTTAGAGTTGTTGTAACAGGTAAGATCACTTTGAAAGGCTAAAACAGGGAAGGAGTGCAGAATAAGGGGTTATCTCTTTGTATGAAAGGAAAAATTGAATTTTCTTAGAGAATTACTGGGGTTTCTTTGAAGGTTTTGTACCACTCATGATTTTCTTGCTAACATGCTCAGTCATGTAATTTACTCAAAGCTAATGAATTTTAAAGATTTTTACACAAGAGGGAAAGAGGATTTCTAAGAACCCAGTCCACTGAAAATCCTGTACTGCACAGCCATCTTACCCCATGCTATCCCATGAAAGGGAAACTTCTCCACACTTATATTATGATTTAAATTGCCCACATCTTTTGGTGGGTATTTAGTCAATTTGAACCATGTTTATCAATATTTTTTGAATAACTGCAATGACAGACTTTGGCAAAAGACCTTTTATCAAAGGACCTTGCACACTTGCTTCAATATAGAAAGTTTTTATTCCTCCTGGTAAAAGAATAAATGCTGCCTGGCCAGATCTCAGCGCTTTCTAAGTGTATTATACTCTATACTGAAAAAATATTACAGTAAATAGATGTGAATTTACTAAGGTCTGGAAAGCAATGGCTTGCTCAGTGTGTGGGTGAATTTCTTAATAAAGGTGCTTGGTCAGGTTTAGGTGTCTGTTTACCAGAGAGGGTTATCAGTGCTTTGCCTCATGCATTGTCACAGACCCCAGCTTTAGATCAGGCTGATACTGCCTGGCAGGATTTCTGTTCCTAGTCTGGAAGTGCTCAGTCTCAAACGTTAAAAAAAAAAAAANGCCTGATAAGTAAAATTCAATTTTCACATTCATTAAAAAAATTCTTCCTGAAGTCTAGAATCCAGATCAACACATTAGGTTACCCTCTTGTTACATAGAGGGAGCTCTTTGAGGGCACCCACCATGTCCCAAACCCAGGAACAAATATTGATGAGAGAATTGTGACTGGACAAGGGCTCCACAGTGAATGTGTGATTTGGGCACCAGATGGAGTTTTCTTCCATCAGATAAATAGAAACATTGGATACCCTCATGACTGGGTAAAAGAGTCAGATTTTAGTTTATAGACCAATTTATACAAATATTGCATTTTAACACGTTATTTTTTCACATGCATATATGAGCTGTTTCTCAAATTAAAATGAAAGGCATTCAGTTAGCTGAAATTAGCTGTTGGGAGAAACGTAGTGAGGGCTTTGAAGCCCAAGAAAGGGTAACAATGGCTGAAGAGCTGATCTAAGGAAATGTCAAAATTAGAAAATATATCTTTTCACATCCTAAAATTCCCTAAATTTTGTTCTAAAAATTGAAAGAAAAGGATTTTATTCCTGAGGGACTTTCGGAGCACTCTGATATCCTCCACATTCCCGATACTACTTGACTTTCTGCAACTTCTTGGGAGGGACCTACAAAGAAAATGTTTCATTAGGTGTTTCAAAATCTCTGGGACAGACCTATGGTACCAGTATTTCCTGAGACTAATGAACAATGCTATTTTGAGGATGGTGAAGATTTTTTTAATTTAAATTCTTAGTGAAACCCCATCCAGCACTGGTGTGAAAATGCTGATTTTCATTGCACTGCAGGTAAGAACTCAGACATGTGTTAGCTGGGAATTGAAACAATGGGGCAAATAAGAATAATTCCTTTTAATAGAATAACTATCTGAACACGTAAAATTTTCTTAATAAAGCTCATAATCAAAATATCTTTTTAGATATTAATCTGCTTCTGGATGGTATCATAAAGATGCCAAAAGCACTTTTTCCATCTGCAGTTTCCAAAGTGTTTGTGCCCTTTTCTGTCCCAGTCCCCTAGAATGGTTATCCGTGACGTTTTGTTCCCAGCTTAAATTACACTGAGCATCTTGTAAGGTTTATTTTCCATTTTCAGTTCAGCAGCATTGTAGGCACAGAGCATATTATCATGTGATTTTATGTGCTGTTTCTGTATTCAATGCAGGTTCTTGGTTTCAGTCTCTTCTTTGGATCTTTCAAATCTGTTCCTCTTGTCAAGCTCTGCCCTTGTAACTGAGATGAGCTGAGGCATTTGAGATAACCCTCTGCAGGTATTTTGGCAGCTGCAAGAAAGACAGTGTCATTGGCAGGGTATAATTCAGCATTTTCTTTCACTCGTGATCCTTGAAGATTATTGACCTGCAGAATACATAGCTCAGCCTATTAAGTATATCTTTCAGTTGCTTTTACAGTGCACTTGAGGAGAGAGTGAGGTGTGAAGGCAGGATTGTGATTTTGCCTTCAGTCAAATTAAGTGGAATTTATGGGGAAACGTCACAATTAAGGGTGGCTTGCACAAAGATGAGCTTTATCCAAGTCCACTGGTAGAGTTTTAATTTTTTATTGATCTGATTATCCTTTCATACAATATGGTTGAAAGGAACTTCAGTTAACTCATTGAATCTTCACAATTGCAAAAAAAAAAGAATATGTTCTGACTATGTAGCTTAGCAATTTAACACTAACTGCTGGAAAATAGATGCACATGCACATACTCAATGGCATGTGTTCAATTTTTTCATTTCTCATGATAATGTAGGAATAGGTAATGTGCTCTCTCTAAAATGCATGGTACCTTAATGTGTAAGATAGAGCAAATTAAAATGAGTTTCTCTTTCATTTCACAAGAAAATTAATTTTGACTATTGCTTTATATAGATTTGCTTGATAGTGACTTAGGTTAAATAGGCTTCTCAGCTTTTCTATCCAAATTTATGATGGGAACAATTCCTTGTAAATCTCATTATCATAATAAAATCCTATTACAATATGCTGGGGGGGGGGGGGGGNGAAACATTTAGAACATTTACATGCAAGTCTGCTTTAGTGATTGGCATCTTTATGACACCCAGGTGCTCTGCATGCTTCTTTATGAGAATTAAATTACATGACCTGGAAGTTCAGAGTAAATGTTTAAGCTTTACTAGTCCTTGAAAAGCAGTAAGATGGAGAAGATGTTGAAATACTTGTTAGTGAAACTATTTGGAAATCGAATTACAGATGCTGTCAAGGCCACATCTCATCCTTATATAATTTACAGAAGCAAGTTATCTCCCTGACCCTCAAACCTCCTGTACAGCTACTTCCTTGCTAAATAAAAACAACTAGATCATCTACTTTGACAAGCCAAAGCTGGCAATCCATTTTTAAAGCCCAAGTCTAGCAATGTCCCCTGCTCAGTACTGCCGGATCTCCCTTCCTGCTGCAGCTGCAGGTGCTCAGCGCTCCCTGGACGATGCTTGCGGCACGTGTGGGCAGTGCCTTCATGGCCTTGCTCTGTTTAGTGCTGGTGAACTGTCTCTGAAATCTGCAAAATGCAAACTTCGCTTGGAAATGGGTTATTTCACACCAAGTTTCCTTGTTAGCCTTCCTGTAGTCCCTGACTGTGAAGCAGCTTTAGTCAGTGCTGTGGAAGGGCCAGACGGCACAGGCACTGCAGCCTGCCCTGGGGCTGCATGGCTGGGAAGGACAGCTTGTTTCTGCTACGAGCTCACACTGCTATGGCTGTGCTGCCAGTGTGCAGGGCAGATGTGAAATGTGCTGATAAAAGCAGTTTTCTGCAGGTAAAGATAGACCGTTTCATTGGAAGGCATGAAGTAAATGGGCAAACCCCATTATTTTGTCAGGATACTTCCCTCTCGAGATGCACCTGAGGTGGTCTCCTCCCAGTCTGGCTGTGACTCTGCAAAGTTGGACCTATCAACTTATTAGCTCATTCAATGAGGTGTTTAGCCAAATTTCTAGATATTTTGTGTTACTGACAGTAAGAATAAGAAAACGGGATGGCATGAGGGGAGATATTAATAATGCATGAAAAGAAAATGTCAAAATACAGTGGTAAAAAAGGGTTTTATCAGATGTACTTTATTATTTAAACATAGGAGAGTCCTGGTGTATTAATAGACACTTAGTTGGGCAAGTGAAAAATAACACTCCTGAGCAAACATGTGATATTCTAGTAATTATGTTATATTAATTTTTGTCGTTGTTTCTGATATCTGATGTAGATAGAAATTTGTAGCACTTTAATATAGGGTATCACAACTAATCCCAAAAGTGTTGGACAGTGCAGTTTGTTTTCTAGGGGAGAATATTTATACTCTAAATGACATTTTGTAGGCAAAAAAGAAAATTCTTAAGTGCTAGAACTCCTAGATAAATTGTAAAAATGTGAACTGGATTACAGTAAAATAACACTTCATTAAATTGTAGTGGACTATTCTCATCTTGGAATTTATTCCAGCCTCATTGATAGAGGGCTCATTATTTGAATGCCATCATGACTGGTTCAGTTAACTACTCTGTCTTGCAAAAATGCCAGAAAAATAAAGTTGTATCAGGAAAGTTAAACGTGCCAGTGGTGCATAGGTTACCTGGACCCTTCATCTCAAAGGCTTCCAAGATAGAAATAATCCTTTAATCTTCTGAGCGAGTCTCAAGGCTCTCTTTTTTAATGCTGTACTACATTCTCAGCTGCTTTTTTTTTTTTTTTTGTTTCTGAATCTCCTTGCTGAATCTCTTCTGTGTTTATTAGGTGCTAGAGATGTCCCTTCAACCTTACTGACAGCAAAGGCTCTGGTGAATTATCTTTTATATAAAAAGAAGATGATTTCCCAGGGTATGCAAAGGGTCATTATTAATGGCAAGGAAAAGATTTTGAACCTGATCTTGGCCGAATGACAGAAGAGATCAGTGAAAGAAAACATAAGGATGTCACAGAAAATGGGGCAGGGTAGAAGAATGAAAATACATATTGGCTGAATGCAAGCCTTTTGTATCTAGGAGGTGATTTATCATTCAGATAATTTAATTAAATGCAATGATGTTTATTTATTACCTTCTGGTAAATTATGGAGGTTTTGTATATTTTATTCTGCCTCCTTCACATTAACAGTACTGCTTATCTTGCACCACAGAAGGGCAGGTAGTGAAGAGCATGCCCCATGCATCACTCAGTTTGGCCAAGGAGCAGCTGAGGAGCCTTTATGGTGTGTGAGAAGCTGTGCAATTTCTAGCCCAGTGCTGCTGAGGCTGAGATGGTGCAGCATCATAAACAGTCCCAGTGATGATAACATAGAAGTAACGATAACAGGACATGTTATGTCATCTTGGCAAAATGACAACTTTGGAATATCACATTAACTGTGAGTAATTTCATCATAATCTGCATTTGTGACAATTGTGTCCTGCCTTCTGAATTCCCTATCTGTGTGCAGAGCAAGTGCACAAATGCTACCGAATTCCACTGGGACACAGCACCTCAGAGAAGAAAGGTGAAGTAAAACCCACAGACTCTGTTCACAGCAGCAGCTCCATCCCTGCCCTTACCTGGGCTTGAGTCCTGACTGATGGAGCCTCCAAACCCATGGGACTCCCTTTCCTTTTCCTTACACGGTGACTGTTTTGGGTGATGGTGTCCAAATGCCTGGAATTGGACTGTAGTTTATTCTGCCAATGTAGACAATCAAAACTGGGCAAGTTCCTAGCTCTAATCATCTGTCTCAGACGTGTTTGACTTTTGTGCTTCACTTCTTCCTTATTTTTGATGCAAGACCTAACTCTGAGGTTTTTTCAGTACAGGGTCCAACAGAGGAAGAATAATGGTAATTTGTACAATGTCTTTCCATTGCCTTTTCCTTTGAACATAATTTTAGATATATTTTGTCAGATAAATCATCAAATATCCTTGTGATTTCCTTAGAAATGTATTCTTTCTTTCTATAATGCTAATTAAGTGTCTGGTTAAAGCAATGGACAAGCAGTGCTGGACAAATTCAGCTTGGCCTGAGGCTTGTCTTATCTTCAAACTGACTCCAAAATCTGTGGTTTGAAGGGCTGTAGAAGTGCTAAATCAGTAGAAAGCTTAAACAAGATAGCAATAGCTCATGTTACCGTCTAATATAAAGAGGAAGAGATAGCAGAAATGAGTAATGGAGCTAAGTATGAATTGTGCAAATTAGGATGCTTTGCTTAATTTAAAAACTTTCAAAAACTAGAAAGAGTTTGGTACAGAATATATACATCCATTACAAGAAGTTGTGAAAATACCTCAGGTGTTATTGAAAAAATATGCATATAAGATCTGACTTTCCTTCAAATAATTTCATCTGAAAAGTCCTATAACATTTTTTATTTGCAGACAATTGACAAATCATGCCTGGTATGTGAGATCAAAATACTGTCACATCATCTTCTATGAGGAAGCTCAGCATAGTATTCCCACACATTTTGTTTGTTTTTAGTTATATTTTCCTATTGATTATTGGCCTTTTCCTGCTTTCTACTGTATTAGTTATCCTGAAATTTTAAGATTTGCGTATATAACTTTTATTCAGCTATGTGTATTTTTAAAAGCTAGTTTACACCTTCATGAAAATTATCTATAAAAATTCTATCAGCATTGAAAATGAAAGGAGTAAGAATGTCTTGTCAGTGAGTCTTTAATTGGATGGAACTTGCTAGATTTGACTGCAATTTCTGGTGCTGTCACCAGTGATCCTGTGTCAGCCTGAACCTAAGCCTAGATTTTTATTTAGGGAGTTAGATGTATTAATAACTCAGAGTTGTCTGCATCTCAAAACTAACATTCCTCATTTCCCTTATCTGTCAACTGCTGCTAATGCTCATCTTGCATCTCCTTATTTCTTTAATTCCATGTACAACAGCATTTTAATTATACAGTTGATTTTCCAGGACAAGTGCAAAAATATTTTACAGAACTATGCAAAAGTCATCGTAAAGATGGGGTGAAAAAAGTTATTTTACAGACATGTAAAGTAAAACACACCTTGTTCTTTCTCCCTATGAGAAGAAGGGGTTGAAGCATTTTCTAAGTTGACACAACACAAATAAAGACTGCATGCTTTAAAGGGAAAAAAATGAAACTAAGAATTTTCAGTTTACTGTAGGTTGGAGATAATTATTATAATTATTGGTGAGCTCAGATTACCAGTTAGAGTGTCACTGGCTATTTTTGGGAATATGAACTCAGGACACCTCCTAATCAACAACAACAACAACAACAACAACAACAACAACAACAAACCAAAAAAAAACAAAACCACCACACTTTTTTGTGCCACAAATCCTGTCTACAAGAGAATAATTTTTTCAGTCATTCCATTCATTTCACCTTGTCTCTATTAGAAATTTAATATATAGGTAGGTTAAGAGCAATATTCTGCCATACATGAGGACTTCTTTTAATACTTTCCATGCACTCATCTAGAGTGGCTATTACAGGAGGTGTCTCTTCACATATGCATTTGTTAAGAGAGTTTAAGTGATGGGAAAAAATGCAAAGTACAGTTAATACAATTTTGATTTTTTTATTACTTGGGGTTAGTCAGCTGGAAAATGGCCTCTCTTGCCTTAAAATGTTTTGCTATTTAAATGTATCAGCATCTGAAAAATCTCTGTGGGATATAGCTTTTACTTAACTGAAAAGGTATCATTGCTGACATCTGACTGAGAACTGTCATCTTGGTTAGTAATTAATCTTGTGAGGTGCAGTTTCAAAGTTCCCTGACACTAAAAGTTGGGATCTGGGCCAGCAAAAAGGAGGTACTGGATATTGGTGCTGCCTGCTATGAGATCCCATCCCTAGAATGAGGGGAGTATTGAAAGAAGGAAGAACTTAGAAGAGATTTTTCTCAATAGTTGCCTTTGAGACACTGGACTAAGCATGTGCTGCTACATCTGCAGGGCTTGTGAGGAGATTTCATGACTAGCAGAGAGGGCATTCAGGGAGGAGGTTCAAACTGCACTAATGCCCAGGGCCTCAACTTCTGGCACCGGCTGAAGAAACCAACAACCCCCAAAACACTCAAGGTTAATGTTGTGAAAATGATGGAGACTGTGTTTGGTGAGGAGCACAACAATGGATGCAACCATCAGCCTTGGAGTCTTTTCTCAGTGAGTACAACTCTCTCTGGCAGAGAAGAAAGGTAGTAAATTCACTGGCTTGTGTCACACAGGGACATGGACATGGGACCTGCCTCTTCTCCAACCTGTGACCAAGTACAGCTTGAGCTGCTCTGGGCTGTTTATCACAGTGACTGTGAAGGCATGTGCTGATGTAAATCCATTTGGCTTGATTCCATCCTCATATTGACCTGCATGAAAGTACACTGCAGTCAAGCAACTTACCTCAGGATGAGAGCAGAATTAGATCATTGTCATGTCCCTGGTCTGTAATAGCTGCTCTTTTTTCTCCTTTTTGATTTTGGTTGCTTAGAAAGAGAGGGAAATGGCCTGCTTTCCCACTGCTGCATCTTGTATGGTCAAATGGACTTTTGCTGAGGTGATGCCCAAATTCCCCATAAATGATCACTTTTTACTTAGAAAAGGTCTCATTGTGAGCATCTCAGGACTCACATTTAACTGGAAAAAAAATCTCTCCTCTGCCATGGATATTCTGTGGTGCAGCCCTTCAGCCTAGGATTAAAAACCTCCTTTTTAGGAAGCAAATGAAACGAGTTTTTATTCCCTCACTTTCATTTGGTACAACTCCACTCCTTTTATCATATAGGGCCTATTGACAGACTCTGAGGGTCCCCAAGCTCTTTTCCCACAACTTCTCACAAAGACTGTGGTTCCCTGAGTGGTGCTGTGTCACACCCTAGGCAGGGCAATGCTCTGCCTTTGTTCTGTGTCTGAGTTCATAGCAAGAATGCTACAAAATAGGAGTGGGTAATAGCAACATCACCTATGGCTACCTCAAGAGATCAGCTACTTTATTCATGAGTCTCTGTACTAAAGGAGGATGCTGAACCAGAAATAAAACAGTGATCTGTCAGAAAGGAAAATTGAGTTAGTCTTGGTTTATTCTGGCATGAATAAGGAAAAATAAAGATAAAAAAAACGCCTAAACTCAAGGCAGTGATTTTCATGTACAACTACTTGTGCAGAGTACCTTTTAAAGAGGATGTGTATTTCTATTAAACACTGTTTCCAGGTCAAATGCTGCTGTTTTCACATTTGACTGTAAAGGTACTCCTCAGCCCTTATCCATACATTGTCCTTTAAAGAAAGTAATGTATCTGGAGGCAGTCTTTTTTAAGAACAAAATCCTCCTTGATCTGTCATTGCAGGTGGGGTTAAGAAAAAGCTCAGCTTTATGACCCTCACAAGATTTAGACAGTGCATGTGCAATTCCTTTGCATTCTTCTAAATGTATTAAATGGGAAATAAATGAAAAATCTAAATGCTAAACTTCATATCATTCTTCTTCAGCCAAAAATATAAAATCGAATAGCAGGTTACATCAATACAATATTGTCTGTTGGTGAGACTTCATTAACAGGTGCTGCTATAACATACATCATACTTTTTCACTGAAAGAGTGAAATGTGTGTGATAGCTTTCCATTAAAAAATAATTTTAGCTGACTCCAGAAAACACTCATATTCAATTTTTTGTGGATATCTTCTTTTACTCACAGTTTTGCCTGTATTTGCATTGCTTGCAATGGCCATTTAAGTGAAGAAATGCAACTCCCAGCATGAAAGGATTATTTTGCTAATCTTCCTTAAAGCTTCCCCCCAAGTATTCTATCAATATGAGGTTGTTGGTAGGAGACAACTTAAACCTGATATAAATCCTGTTTTTTGGAACTGTGATTTGAAGTTGCACAGCATTCCTCAGTCATGTTGAAGGGTATTTAGTAGAATGCTTGTTATTCATTCTTTCATTCTGCTATCCCTGAAATCTAAGACCCAATAGAAATAATGTTTTCCAGTAGCTGCCCTGGCAAATATGGCTTTTATTATAGGAGATTCACACAATTTTCAAATCCAATTAGACTCATGTCACCCTGCTGAGGCATACATTAAAATTTAGAAAATGAGCCTTATGGGATGACCTTCTTAAACTGCCATAGTATTTCTTCCTTTTAGTAAAGGATTCTTCAAGCTGAAATTTATTTTTTTCTGTTTTTCTACAGTGGGTTCTTTTAGTAAAGGGAAAATATGGAAACACAAAAAATGTATTCAGAAGCAGTGTTGTAAATGGGACAGTATGTTCCATCTAAGATAATAGAGATGGCCCACTTGTTAATAAAAGATAAAACCATATCCAGGGCCCTGAACTAACTGCAAGAGAACCCAAAAGGAAAAGAATTTTTTCTGTGTAGGCTTTTTAGAAAAGCAAAATAAAACAAACAAACAAAAAAAAACAAACAAACAAACAAACAAAACCAGAACCCTTCAACCTCCATCCTACACGTGCATTGGAAATATGTCTCATTAACTAGATGAATCTACTGTCCTAAAAGTACGTTGCAATGTGATTTTCACCAAGAAAGATTTACTGAGATTCTTCTCAGGGAAAGAGATCCTGACAAAACCACAGATCATTACAGTCAGAGTTGGACCTGACAGATTCGTGCTGTTTGACTGACCCTTAATTTTGTTAGGTGTGAGAAAATTTTGTCTAGCACATCAGAATATGAACTAACACACTAAATATTTTATTCTGTGCTAAATTAAGTATTACAGGTTTTAATTCATCTTCATCAAGCGTCCTTATTGAAAATAAAATAGGCACAACTCAGCAGAGTAGGAGAGGAGAGGCATAATAATTAAAGCACAAATAATCAGAGTATGTGACTCTATTAAAATTTATTATTAAGCTATTCTTTGCGAAATGTGTCATGGCTTTAGCAGTGCTTTGCCTTGATGAAGTGTTCTAGCCAAGGCCATGGGGTTTTGGATCTGTTAATCCTGCAAAGCCAGTCCTGGTGAGTGGGAGGGGCTGTGTGGAAGCATGAAGCCTCTTGGTACTTCATTTCCCATCATTTGAAGAGCCAACTGCCCCAGGCCATAGAGGAGAGGAGCCTGCACCACTCTGCACCCATGGCATCCCAACTCTAGATCTCTCCCTAGAGCAGCAGAGAGCACTTGATGCCTTTCCTGGTGTTAAAATTAAGAGCCAGACACAGTTAAAGGGAAAAAGGGTTTTTACCTCGGTATTTATTAAAGATCCTTATTGGTGCACCACTTGGCCAGGGTGGAATGTGCCAAAATGCACACACATGATAGATCACAGATACAATTTTATAGGCCTAGCAAATTAGCATATCTAATAAAGATTCCCCAATGAGAAGCTTGAATGAATAGCGTGACATTCCCCCATCCTGAGGAACTCTCCCCTGATGGGCCTAATCTTAGTTTACAGGGTGTGTTCTGGAAAGGACCTCGGCTTCTCAGGATAGCGTGGGGCTCTCCGGCCTCCAGCTGCCGGGCCTTGGGATGTTTGGTCTCTTGGCCCAATGGAATATCAGGACTATGCTAACTTATTGAGTTTAAGAAATTACAAGTATGCATGAAAAGGCAAAAAATCATCATGGCATCACACTTTCCTTGTGAGCCTTAGGGAAAGGCCGGAGCTGCTGGAGAACAAAGTGGTGCTCAGTGGTTCCCTGAGGGTGGGCGCTGCTGATGAGATCCAAGCCCTGTGCCTGCACTGCATTGTGCCTGGGACTGGTCTGTTCGAGTGTCACTTCTGGGACCAGGCCTACCTTTGCATCTGCCCTTCCCTGTGCCAAGCTTGAGCACCATGACTGAGGCTTGGATGTGGCTGCTTTGTTCTTCACGTTTAGGCCTGCAGAGTCAAATCCCACCAGATCTCAGAAAGGACAAAAGGGTTTGCTTTGGACAGGTTGATAAAAACTTTTATATTTGTAGCAAAACTTTCTGGATGGCAGAATGGTTTATCTTTGTTTATATGTTATTTTCACTCCTCTGTTTTTATTTCAATTCGTATTCACTTGTGTTGTTCTGAGATTCTTATACTGAGACCATCCTGTTCTTGAGTGCACTTAATTTGTCCCTACAGCTGCAGTCTGAAAACCTTTTCTAGCTATGACTGTGGCAAATGACTGATCTGCACACGTTGCTCATGAACTTATTGTGTCGAGTTTGCTTTAGTGAATGATCTGGTGTTAGAGTACACAGGAAGCCTTTCTGACATTTGTGTTACGATTTTTTTTTTTTTTGTGAAGAGGGAGTCTGAATGCATAGGCTTAAGATTGTGTTAATTTTGCTTTTCCGCCTTGTTACCTTGTGATATTGTGGTTCTTGTTACAACTTTTTCAGTTCTTCATTGAGTCTATTCAATTTCCAGCAGAATATGCCTGGAGATAATCACCCTTTTTCCCTTCTGCAATACCTGTACTTTCTTGTCAGTGATTCACTCAGACACTGTTCCTTTCCTGAACATGCAGTTTTAATAGAAATGCCAAAGGTACTGAGCCTACTTTAATGACTAAGTGCATTGAATGTCACAGAGTGGATGCATTAAAAAAGGAGTTGAGACATTGCCCCAAAAACTTTATAACCCAATAAGAAATAGGGCTAGTTTTTAAAAGCAAGATTGTGACTGCAGTCTTATGTGGTAGGAACCCATTTCATACCCTAGGGGAGCTTGTTTGCGTCTCTTTCCCAGAGGTGGGACAGTATCAGGGACTTTGCCAGTTCACATCTTCTGCCAGGCAAGTGGGTGGGCAGGAAGAACAGGCAGGAAATATCAGGAAATAATTACAGCCTTATTTTCTTCATCTTCCCTCCTAAATGGTGTTTTTTTTCTGGTTTGGAAGGCTAATAATTTACTGTCCACTTTTGCTCAGGGATGGACATGAAGACAAAATCAACTTTCTGTCAGAAATGATGTGAACTAGTTGGTTTTAGAGGTGTCAATTCATCAATGGCACTTTTTCTAGTCAAAATAATGGTCCTCCAACTAACGGTACTCCAGGTAACTGTTCTCCAGTTCTTGTTTATGCTTTATTAATATCAGCCCATCTCCAGAGCCAATAGGGGCCACTGTTAGCTAGAAAGTCTTTCCCTCTTTCAAGCTGGAAAGGCTGGGTAAAGCACCAGGCGGTTCCAAAGGTGTAAGAAAGAGCAGGGTGCACGTGGCCAGGCTCCCAGCTTCTTCTGCACAGTCCCTCAGGAAGCAGGGCCCTCCATGAAAAACACCCCTCCTTCAGTTACTGCCAAAGAGACCACTCATCTGACCCATAAATATTGGAGTTGAAAAGACCTCTGGGGTCACCAGCTCCAGACTCTGCAAACAATGGAGGTTGACGTGATCCTCAGGGATGAACATTTGCCTGGAAATCAGTGACCCTCTCTGCCAGATTACCTCCCTCCTCTCTCATTTAGTCCTATTTAATCTACATTTTCCCCTTCAGTAATTCTGAGCTATTACTATAGTTCTACCTGCTTTCCCCATGCTGCCAACCATCCTCCCACACCACCATCCACCTTCTTGTTATTAATTCTTCTTAAGTACTCACAGCCTGTTATCATTTCATCTTTTCTCTAGACAGGGCAAATTCAGCAGTTGGCTTTCTTGCCTAACTACTCTTAATACAATAGCTGCTGTCTTCTGAACTTTGAGGACTTTTTTTTGTTTGCTGCCTGCCCTAATTCAGTGTTCTTTTTCCTTTAAATCTAACATGATTTCCTTGTAGGGAATGCTCAGAGCAGTACAGATGTAGCCTTACCAGCCAGGACTGTGCAAAACATTTCAATTCTGTGTATAATATCTCAATGTGTGTAGCCACAAGGACAGTAATCAATGGGATTGCAGAAAATACTGAATTTTACAGAAATCAAAGGAAAAATCACTGAGCCCTGTGGTAAACAGTGAAAGATGAATTCAAACAGAAAGATTAAGAAATTTATAGAATTATGTCTTCTTGATAATCCAAAGATAGATATATGTAGATTTAGGTTTATTTTTTAGTTTTTTTAAAAACCTACTAAATCTAATTTTTTTTTAATTTTTTTAATTAATTATATTTTTAATCCTTATTTCTTCTGTTCTGCAGAAAATGCTTCAAGCCAAGCTTCTTTGCTGATTATTAGCCCATGCTGAGCACTTTGCCCTTGGTCTGCACCCCAGTCCTGCCATCACACAGCACAGTACCCAGAATGCTGCCTCTTCTTGCCTGGCTGATGCATCACATTCTAAATCACAGCATGTACCAAGTGCAGGTGAAATAACTTAGCATAAAGACAAGGTCTGTTTTCAAAGAATCAGCCCCAACTTGAGTTTGGAGTTAAGAGCATATTGGTAGTAATACTGTGAAAAGGAACATATAACCTATCTCTTTTAAAATTGCTTTCAAATTGAGGGCAGGGAAGGGTTGGCTTATTATATAAGGTTTATATTTTTTATTATTAAAATTATGGCTTATATATTAGATGTTTGCTTTAATTTTATTTGCAAATAATGTTGTATAATGTATGTTCAAGACTGAAACAAGTATACGATACCTCATCATACTTCCCTCTCAACACATTGTGAAAAAATAATGGGGGAGAAGGATATTCACTTAAAAACATAAAATCTTTAATTAAAGGTATCTATATGAGAAGCTTCTTTCTTCAGAACATTATTAAATATTGCCACCTTCAGGTGGAAGTGTATCTAAACATTTAAGGAGACTTTGCCCACATACGCTTACAATTTTTCATCTTAACTACTTTTAAGCTATGTTTATACTTTTTCTTCTGACAGTTGAGCACAGGAGGGCAGACAGGGGTGGTGTGCTGAATCTGGGGAAATTAAATTCCTTGGGTTTGAGGAAAACAGAGTGGAAGAAAGCACCATAGTTGATACAGTAAACCCAAATAGTGTGTGGTTTCCTTGCACAAAACATGTCAGAGAACTAGAATCTTGCAGTTTACTTTTATATGGCTTCATATCTTGCAAAACTTCTCCCAAGTTCTCCCTTTCTACTATGGAAGAATAAAGATGATTTTTAAAGTGAATAGAATTGACTTGGTTGAAATTCAGGTCAAATTTAAGCTTAAATTTATATGAGAAATTCCCTAAATTAAGGAGAGACAACTAATTCTGCTGGAAAAGAAAGGAAATTTATGATTAATTAAATTGTGATATTAATCTACAGTAAAAATCACAAAGCTATTTGCCTGTACCAAACATTTCAATCTCTCTTTAAGTTTAGTGAAAAAAACAGTCATAAATAGAAGTACCCCTACGGGAGAGGGCACTTACATTGAGTAACATTCACTTTGTTCCTGGTCTTGCCTCTGCTGGTTTCTTCTAGTGCTAAGTAGGGAGAGTGGTCTGTGGCAGTGAGTTATCGATTAACTGATGGCAGGATCCCATTTCCTGTGTATCTAAAGTCAAATCCTTTTGAAACATGGCATTACACAAACAGTGCCTTCCACCCAGAGAAAAATGTCATGCTGTTCAGTAATAGCAATGGCAAACACTCCCTTTGGACTGAGCATAACGCTCCACTTCCCACTTAAATGGCTTTGCACAGTTGCACTAAAGAGCTGGCACATTACTCCCCACAGGTGGCTGCATTTCAGCGCCTGGGTGAGGAGCGTCTCTATTTCATCTTTCAGCTGCAGTGAGTACTAAACATAACGTGGGGCTCCTCTATTTCCACGGGCTATTAACCTTCCAAAACATTTATCTCCAAGGCTAAACTTTCTGGGATTTCAGCTTCAATTCCAGCAAATGTCTCTATTCAAAAACAATGCATTGAGAATGAATTAAGTCCCTTTGCAACAAATAGTAACCATATGCCAGAGCTTAACATGGGCTAAAACAGCTTTCTGAACTTATTCCTTCTCAAAAGTAGCATTTTTATTTTAGCAAGTTTGAGCAAAACTTCTTCATCCGTTTTTGAATAGTAAGAGAGTGACAATGAAACAAATAATCTTACTGAATTTCTGTTCATGAAAGCATTTTAAAATATTGTACCTTATAAACAGTATTTGCGTAGCATTTACAAAACATAGCAGAAGGTCAGAAGAACATAAAGCTGACATCTCTAAAGGAAAATGGTAGATCTGCAAGGCTTGGCATAAAAAATTTTAGAAAAACGCTAGCTTTCTTCTGGGGAAATGCATCCAGCAGACAAAAAACAACCTCCTAAACACAAAGTTTAAGTTCTCTGTTAGCTGAAGGTAATATTTGCTTAATAGAGCAGATGGGAAGGGTAGTTCTCAATAGGTAGCTTGGTAAGTTCAACTCTGGGCGCTGCAACAGTGTCAGTACAGTCCAGCGTGAACTTGGAGGGAGATACTTTCTCAAGGAAAGGGATGCATGCATGCCATAGCTGACTGAGGTAATGGTGTGCTCCCCCACCCAGCCTGGCCTTTATTCCCATAACCCTGCTCCAGGGGAAACCACCAGTGGCACTCGTACTGGATGTGCTGGTCGTGATGGCTGCAACCAGCTCAAAGTAGATTCAGGAGAGACAGCAAACAGCTCAATAGCCAAGGGCTAATTTGAGCAATACCCCCACCTAACCACAGTGCTGCTCAGTGTCCAATTCAAGCCAAATTTGGAAGAAATAAACATCTGTACCTCGTATGCAATTCTGATTCTTTGATCTTATTCCATAAAGAGTGGACAGCCCACAGCCCCCCTGTTGAGGATCTCCTCTGGAGTAGGATGGCCTGTCGAGCTTTGTAGTATTCATGTTTGAGAAATTCCTTACCACATTAGATGCTTGGTAAATGAATTGGGAACACACACTGGAATTCTGAAACCTTAGCTAAGTGACATAAAGGATGGATGGTGAGTGTATAATCCTTTGGACATAAACCATTGACTAAGTCTGGATTCAGCTGCACCTGAACTTCCCTGCAAGGTATTTAGAATGCAAGGGGGTCCTTTATGAACCTCATGGTCTTCCTGGCAGTTTTGTCTGACCCTGTTCTTTATGCAGTAAATTCTTGTATACCTTGCCATCAGATCTTGTTAAACCAATGCTGTTAACTCACTGTCTTTTCTCACATATACTCTTGCTTCTCTCTTATGAGTGAATGCATCCACGACAACTAAACAAGATGCTGTATATGCCATGTATATAAAGTACTGCACAACTCTTGCAGAGAAAGAAATAGCTAAGCATTCAATACCTCATTTTCATTCCCTCTGTCATTTAGAAAATGTGGCTAAAGATGAGATATTCTCTGCGTTTATAAAATGGAGGATTATAACAAAAAATGAAGGGCTGTAGAAGAGGATGGTTAGTTAGAAATACTTTCTATAGTGGAAAGAAGAAATAAAACTGAAATTAGGTACTAAAGGGAGGAAAACACATCCAACAGTAATTCAGCATTCAGTCACAGGCAAAGGGAGCTTAGCAGTACAAATAAAAGATTTTGAAATATTTAATCTGCAGGATCTGTGGAATTATGTACAGGAAGAGATGACTTGGCTGTTTTCTCAAATTAAATTGATTGAGGTGTTTGCATTTTATTGCAAGGATTTATCTGACTAGTTCAAAAGCTAAGAGTCTTTTTTCCAAAGGGGATTTCAGAAACTCAAAAAACATTTTCTTTAATTAATTTTTTTTTTTAGAATGTCATGAGTTTACCTCAAAAACAGTGCAGCATTATTCCTGCACCCATGGTAGAAAAACTGCTGTGGTTCAGTGTGACTGGATGGGGGTATAGCTATGATACAGTCACCACAGTGGTATCAGAACACTATAACCTCTGAAGTGCTTGAGGATGAATGGCTTATATAAATGTAGAATATTATTACTGTGTACTCAGTTGGGCCATGCTGAATAGGGTTAGCTGCTTTATTGTGTCTATCTCCGTGGAAACTGGTGACAGTCTAAAGTATTGGCTGCTAGTTAATCAAGATAGTATTGGCATATGCTCTGCTTAAGAGATCTGACTTCGTTTCTGCAAAATAAAGTGTCCTTTAGCCAGGTGACAAATAGGTGAGAAATCCTGAACCGGTTGTTAAATGCACGAGTTGCCAAATCAAGATAAAGCAGTATTTTCCTAGTCCCTTGGGTAGCTCAGCCAGGAGTGCAGTGCTGCTGGCTGGGGGTAGGAGCAGGCTGCCAGCATCTCACCACAGCACTGCTGCTGGAGGCGCTGACAGACCGCTGGCAGCACCAACTCCTGCCTGGCATTTCCCTAGCCCACAACAAGAGTGAGTGCTGTGCACCCCATGAGCAGACACAGCCAGGCACTGTCACTCTGCCCAGCAAAGGCCTGGCCTCTCCCAAACAAGGCCCTGTGTGAGCCACCTTCCTCCTAGCTTTCCTCAGGGCGAGACAGCAGACCTTTTGCAGTGTACAAGATGTCTGGCATTTAGCTCCTTCCTTGCCATCTTCAAGCGTGTCTGGGCCAGAGCAGGCGTTTTTCATGTGAATTTGGGAAAGTATCCTGGGACCGTGGCTCTGGGAAGTACAAAGCAGGAGTTCTGCTAAATTAAACAGCTGTCTGTGGAAGAACTAATTCAGTTTTTAGTGTTGAGAGGCACTGGGGTTTGATGGACTTAGCATATGTGGAAGTGCCACAGCTTTGTCTCCTCAGCCTTTAGCCATTTGCTTCACTGTACTATAACAGTATAGGAGTCCACAAATTTTTCCATGAGAATACTGATTTTCTCTTACCTGAAAAAACATATATCTTCTTTGTAGGTAAAACAAATCCCCAAAACAAAAATTCTTTGATTTCTCTGTTAGAAGGATAATCATGCTAGTAAACACTGCAAATCATTATGGTCTTCATAATGGGGCATTAAAATAAAAAGCCCACAGATGCTCTGTCATGATCTACAGCCTTGCTGGTAAATACTTTGGAACCAAGGAGAATTCACCATTTCTCCTGTATGGAAAAACCCTGAAGGCACTGATAAACCTTTTCTAAGTAAAAATTAGTAAAGTCACCATGAAGAAACCAGTAGATAGTCTTGGTAATTATTTAAGCATTGTTTTTAAAATTATTATTTGATACATGAAATATTGTTTTCATATTGAAAATACTTTCGAATATTCTGTGCATTGTATCTGGTAACTGCTGGAAGCTCTGTCTTATTATAGCTGCTTGAAAGATACATTGTAAACTTAAAATAATTCAAAGTGCATTCTGCTTCAGAGTTTCTATAAAAATTCAGTGTTACTATGGTTCTCTTTTCATACTGTCAGCACTTTCTGGACTCTGGAAAACTTTGCATTTGCCTCTTAACTGAAAGACACAATAAAAACTGAGAACCCTATGGTGTTATGTTCTTTACTTCTAACACGGACTACAAATCTGTTATTTGCCAATAAGCTGTGGTGCCTTGTATGCTATATTGCATGTATTTCCTGAAGCCTCAGCTGCTGAAACCAAGTCTACAATTAGTCTCATCTAACTTACACTGTTTGAGAATTAAGCTAGTTTCTTCTTCTATGAGCAGCCTGTTTGGTGGCGTTCCTGGAGCAGGAGAGGTGTGAGTCTCATTCTGGAGAAGTTATCCCTCTGTTTCACTAACAGAAAGGGTTGGCTTAGCCTGAGCACTACCTTCTCCCTTTCTGAAACTCTGGGTCCCTTATCTTGAAACTTAGGTAGCTCTTTGCATACTTTCTGTTGTCAAGCTTTAAGCAGAACAGTACCTAGCTTATTGTTTATCTTTGCAGTTTGTTTTAGGATTAGTACACTATTAAAGATGTCTTCTTTATTTTTCCATCTATTTCACATTTAAGTGAAGCTTTGAAAAGTCTGTCTCCAGTGCTCTGTACACCTCACAGATACTGGGGCTCTCACCTGCCTCCTGGGTGAACAAGGTTATTCAATTTCTTCAGTGCAGGGGCTCTCGGGGTGACCAAGAAAGACTCAGGGGTATCTCCTCAAGGAAATGCTCAGAAAAGTTCATAGGACAGCCCATAAAGTATTTCAGACTCAAATATTCTACTTATAATTACAGCTGTATAATCTAGAGGAGTATCTTCTGATTTAGATATGAGAGAACAAAATGCAGCCATATTAACTTAGCTGTTCCTAGGCTGTGAGAATGTTAATTATGGATAGTTTGGCCCTGGCTATTTAGACAACAAACTTTCTTTTTAACTGCTGTAGGAGTTAATTCTCTATGAGCTCTTATTTATTGTATTTCACAGAGAAGATAAATCAGTCTTGTAATTAGTTTTGTTCTCTATAAGCCTGTTCAAGACATAGGATGAAATAAAATTATGATCAAATCTAATGATGGACATGGATCAAGATGTCTTCTCTCTCTGTCATGAAATGGAATGTTTTGAAAAGGTTTCCTTCCATTATTAGTTTAGGAAAGAAGAATCAATTCACAAAGCAGGACAAAAAATGGAGAAGGTAAAGTTGGCAGCAGGCAGGGAAAGACTGCTTCAGAAAATACCTTTTCCTCTCTCAGCATCACCTTCCATTCCCCCTAATCCCAGATTATGTTAAAATATTTACTGAGGTTGTTCTTCAACCCACAGCACCTAAACTGCTTTAGCAAGGGGTGAATTTATAACAGGTTTCTTATAATTTGTGCTCAGAGACTGGAAAGAACTGTGCATCGTTATGCAAGTGTCATGCACAACAGTCAGGCTAAATGGTGAAACAAAAAGGAAAAGAATGGAATTCACTCATGGTCATGGCTGGGAATCAACACAATAGTTTTCTCTGAAGCAATTCAGTCATATCATGAATATACAGGCTTGGACCCTTCTAAAACTTTTTATTATTTACTCAATAGGCTGTAACAGCTCTGAAGCTTACTGCAGTGTTTATTCAATAGACCAGCTCTGTGTTTTCGGTCTATCATGTCAAAATGCATTTCAGCAATTATAAAAGGGCACATTTTACTCAGTGTACCATAGTGGCTCCTCTCTTATGTTGTACAGCATTTTGTAATACATTGTAATTCCAATCTTAATGCAGGCGTACTCGTGGTGTGCCCTGTCAGGAAGATCTAAGGACTGGTTCCCTTCTAACCACTCAGGTACCTGAATGGAAAGGGAGATTGTTGTATGTTATGCCAAAATTCTGTCTTTCTCCTTAAAATGAGAGATTTGTCATCTGGATGTCAGCAGGCCAGTGGGATTTGATGGTACACTCCAAATTTTACTGGAGGATTGTATGGTTAAACTAACATGAAAAAGTAAAAACTTCCTCTAGTTCTCTAGTAACCCCTGTACGCTTGCTTGAAAATTTCATTTTTTCTGGTGCATCTGTGAATATCTCCTTGACGTTATCTAAAGCCCACAAATTCAGTGTGTTTTAAATAACATACACTTGTCTTTGTCTTACATTGATTCTTGTCTGTGTTCCCCTGCAGAGGAAGTCTGTATGTTTGTGGTGATCCAAAAAGGAAGGTGAAGCAGCAAGCTGGGGTGTTCTGGTAAAGCCTGAAATGTAAGACTTTACTTCTCAAACCAGAAGCATCTCTCCAGGCTGCATGAGGGAGGAGCACCTCTGTAAACACTTCTAAGACTACAAGTGTTTTCACCTACGCTTGGTTTTCCCACAGCATGAAAACCCTGCTGCTGAGTTATTTACCTCAGGCCCTTTGACAGGATAAGGACTCTGTATTACCTATAAAAACACCTCCATAGTTTAAACATGGTTCAGAATCTCTGTTACTGCATGTTTGCTTTAGGACTGGAAATATATAATATTGTCTTCTCTGTATTCCCTTACTTTTGTGAAACAAAATTGATTAATTGTTGGATATTTTTTATTTCTGCCTTTTATTGTTTTAGTTCTTTCAAAGCTGCTGGCATTGCTGAGGCATTAACACCAGTAAGAGGGGAGTTTGCATATGCAAATTTTACTCCCTTAATTAAAAGCAGGAGCAGTTGATTACACTACTGAGTCCCAGAGCTGCAAATATGTAAACAAAGGTTACATGCTCAGAAAGGAAAATTGAGCCCTAAGTCACAGTTTTGTGATAGACTTCTGTTAGTTTTTAGTTAACATGAAGCCCAGTGCCAAATTTAATTCCTTATTCCTAGATTGAAGTGCATGCTCTTCCAGGAGAACACTTTGTGGCTATTTTGTTTGAGTTTGGGATTGTTTTCTTCTCATTTTGTATTTGCTCCTCTGATTTGGAATGCCCTTGTTTCCTGGCTGGTAGCAATAAAGCAATTAAGGGCAGGTGTAGCTTGAAGAATGTGATGCAGCATCTAGAAAAAGTAATTAACAGGAAAAACAAGCTACAGCTTTTAATTTGTTTCTTAATTGTCATCCAGGTGTGGCCTTAGTCCTTCAAAATCCTGAGGATGCTGGGCCTCTGCTGACTGCAGGAGTTGTGAGGGCTGACTGCTGGACCTGAGAATACAATTTGGAGACTCTTTGTCTCTTCTGGTAACCACCTTTCTTAAAATTGCCTCTTTCTGTCTTTGCTCAGTGGTCTTTAGTCCCCTCAGTTATCCTGATATGACTGTCCTTGGTAAATTGCGTCACTCAAATCACCTGGCCACAGAAAAAAACAAGAAACAAGCAGAAAACCCCAGTAATGTGTGCTTTCTCTAAAGCAGCTGATTTCAATTATCTAATTCATAGTACAGTTCCAAAAAGAGTGCTGGCATGACTTAGAGCCCTGGGGTGAAGAAGGGGGGGAAATGCCTGGGGAGAGATGTGCTGAGGAGCAGGAATTTCTTAGCCTGGATAGATCAATGCCATGAGCATGTTTTGTAGACAGGCCTTCCTTGACAAGGACAGGAGTGGTACATTTTAGATTTTCTAAGCATAAAACAGTGTTGCAATGCAGGAGATTCCCTTTCCTTACTAGGGTAAGTCTTAGTGAGCTGACAAGTTCCCTTTTTGATCAGTCACTTATCTCCCAGTTTTAACAAATAAGACCAGTCCTGAAACAGATACAGGGATAAAAAGCACATGAGATACCTTACACTGGTGTAGTTCTGACAAAGCCACGCTTCCCTGGGTGCTCTGTGTGTGGTGCCAAGTAGGAGTGATACTCTCTACTCTTGCATGCTGCTACACTGGCTTTGCAACACAGAGGTGGCCCTACATGCTGCTGGCCAGCAGCTAAGAGGACCTGTTTTAGGTGAGGAGCTCTGGGAATTTCTGAGGTTATGGTGTGGTGTGTCCAGTTAATTTTTTTTTTTTTTTTTAAAGAATATTGTAGGGAATTATATTTTTGACTGTGATCTTAAAATTAATGCTTTGGGGTCTTGTCCTTTCACTGTCTATCTATGGGCTTTGGCTGATGTGAAAGATACATAGCAAATTTCAGTATCTGCACAAATGATCCCCAGAAATAGCAAATGCTGCAGCCCATATGTGACATTTTCAGTTTGTAAATTCCACTAACTCACTGAATTGTACAATTCAGGCCCCCTCTCCACACACAGCCTCTAATTGATTAGAAGCAACTAACTACAAAAGAAAATTTGTAAAATAAATTGTTACAAACTTCACAGGTCCAATGAAAGCATAGCTGGCAGAACCCAAGTTCAAGGCAGATCCCAGCTGCACAAGTACTGATCAGAGTACAGCCTTGGGTGAGATTTATTGTTATTAAGAAACACAATTTTGATCAAAACCCATTGAATCAAGGCATGTATTCACCAACTCCACACACTGACCCCAGCAGAAACACCAAAATTGCTCTTCTCTGATCTTTGATATAGAAGACTTCACATTGTCTGGAAAATGAATCTCTACATTTTGTGTTCATTTGGCACGGTGCTTAGAACACAGCATAATACACAAACTGGATTATTAACAGAAAGCAATGCATTTCCTGAAGATGAACTAGAACCCAAACACCTTCCTGTTATCAAGGTAAAGTGTATTGTTTTGTCAGTTCCTGTGTACATCCCATTACCACTGATGGCAGTTTCAGCCACACACGTGTACCTTTCATTAAAAGTGATGGGCAATACATGCACATAGATCCCAGGCTAATACTGGTGGGAATTACATACACGTGCAGCCCTCATTAGCATTAATGAGGGTTCCCCTGTGGATATCTAATGATCATTAATGGGAGTTACACACATGTGTGTTTCTCATTAGCTTTAGTGGCACGTGCATCTCTCATTAATATTGATGGAAATTGCAGGAAGCCATATCTCCCATTAATATTAGGAGGGAAGTTGCTCTCACTGCAAGGAGAAAGCTATTCCTCATACATCCTCAATGAGGAAGTTTGGGCTGTTGTTAATTATGTTCCAAAACAACTTCAGTTTGTGCTTTCAGGGAATTATCCAAGTCTCCATGACCTTGACCACAAGGTGTAGATTTTATTCCCACATGAATGAAGTAGTTCTACAAAAGCCCAAACATTCTTTTCTTTGGAACCAGACAGCAGGTCATATCTGTGGGTTTTTAAGCAAATGTATTTCTGAATTGCTGCTATTTCAAAGAATAGTCTGTATATGCTTTTCACAGCATAGGGTGGCACACACCAGCTGCTGAGTTATTGCCATAGGCACACCAAATTAATTTTAAGTTCTTGTCATCATAACTCCATTTTACATCATGCACTAATGCAGTATTGTGTTAAACTCTGACATGGTTCCTGATGAATATAGTAGAGACTAAAGGCCACAGCCTCCCTTGGTGTAAAAAACAGCATGAATTTACTACAGGAGTGAGCTTTTTATCCTTCCAGTTACAAAGGCATTAAACTTCAGTAACCCTTTCAAAAATGTGTTCTCACACCTGCCAAATGGTTTCCATGGGCTTTTCTGTAGGACTGTAGTTTGAGTCTCCTTTAGAACATGTGCCAGGGCTGTTGGCTGCTGTCAGAGCAGAGCTCAGGGATCCACATGGCAGGGCAGCCGAGGGCTTTGCTTTTGGGGAGGATTTCTCCCTCTCTCCTCCAAGGGCTCTCACTGCTTGGGTGGGTGCTGAGGAGCCTGGCTGTCTACATGGTGTGAGCAGTGGTGACCAGACAGAGAATGCTGATCTCCCTATCCATTACGTATATGGAGACACGGGAAGGTGATCACATCAAGTCCTGAACTGGGAATCAAGTGGTTTCCTATCAGTTCTCACCTTTGTACCCTAGAAATATCATGTTTACAGGACAAATTCTACTTTTTCTATTCTTTCTACTGCTTGTACACAGGAATTACAATCTGAAACAGGATCTCTAGATGCCACTGTAAGGGCTTAGCTACAGTTAATACAAACAAAAACAACCCCATCAGATACAAGCTATTTAAAACAGAGAGCAATATATTTAGTTTTAAAAGTGCCCTTTGGTAAGAGAGTCTTATTGCTTTTCTCATTACTGTGCAGAATTAGAATAACCATTGCCCATGCAAATTAGTTACAAGAAACAATATTTGCAAATAGCAGATGAAAATTAAAGGATTATATTCAGCAAACACAACTGCCAGTTCAGATTCCCTAAGGCTGGGGGAGGTACAGATCACACCTTCCATGCTGCACAGGAATACCTCAGTGCAGGGAATGGCAGCCTGTACCACTGCAGCTGTTGGGACATTCAAGAGCCTTCTGGAGAGGGGCAGAGAGAGTGTGTGAGCAGTTTCCAACTCTCACAAGAGCTGTGCAAACTGCCCGGTGTGAGCCTTTCACCTGCCCTAGCTCTGCCCCCTTGGCAGCACGTGTTGCACACTCTGTTATCACTCACTGGTTCTGCAGCAGAATGGGGATGTAGGAGCTGTTGTTGCTTTCTTTACAAGCAAATGTTCCATTGCTGGGCTCCTTGACCCCAGCCCCTCCACGGGCTCTATATGTAACCAACTTCAATTCACATGAAAATCAACAACCAATTCAGAGAGAGCAGGCATAATGCACAAAACTCTTTACAAGCCCAGACATATAGGCTCAGACATGTGCTTGCATAAGGTACACACACACTTATCCACACTCATATTCCCCCTCCTGGAAAGTATAATGCAGGAAAGACGAGCCTAGTGTTAATCTCATCTAGGGTGACAGATGTTAGAAGACATCAAGGAAAATCACAATAATAGTATTCTGTCTGGCTAGAGTGGCATTAAAGATTCTAATCTGTAACTACAGTTTTCACTTATAATTCAGACCTTAGCTGCTAAACAAACTAAATAATTTATCAAGTACAATATGTTCTAACTCTGCAGCTTGCAAAAACTGCAGCCACACCTTTGTTTCAAAGAGTCACCAATTGGTGGAAATGTCAAGCTCTTCCTTAAAGTGCATCTTCCTCAATTCCCTTGGTAGATAGCACTGGTTTTTTTTTTTCATGAAGATGTTTTATTGTTTTTCTACTTTTCATCAGAGTGGGGTTGCCATGGCAATAAAGTAGGATGTCTTGCTGGATTTCACCTTTGCTGTCTTGCTTCATATGGTTCTCTCTCCTCAGAGCAAACATGGTGGACGCAATGCACATACAGATGTCTGATTTCAGATTTCTTTCTCGAGTGTGCTTGGCAGCTGCTCTCCTGAGACAGGCAAAGCAGCACTTTGCAAGCAGCACTTCACTTTACATTCATCTTCCCACTCTCTAGTGGCCACCATCATGTCTCCCTTGCTTTGTGAGCTCTCTTTTAAGATGGACAAAGCTTTTCATGAAAGACTTGCTTCCAGTGTAAACAAAAACTTTTGCTTAAGCATTTCAATTAACCAAATGACCAAATCAATTCTCCTCTCAAAGTTAGTCGAGGTAAAGTGGCAAAATATGCTGCAGTACATAATATAAACACCCATTACATATCCCAGCAATCTGGCCAGAGTTACCCCAGTTACTGAAATTAAAAGGCTGAGTTTACATTGTGGTGTTGTGCCAGTGAACTGGGTCTCACCTTTCCCTGTGTGAGTGTTTATTGCCATACCAATTTTTCCATTTAGAGTTCTCCCAGAACAAAAATTGTATCACTCACTGGGTTGAAAAGTTTTCACTTTATATTTCTTTCCTGCATTTTTCAAATATAGATTATAAATCTGTTATCTATATCTGAACTTCACAGTGGTTGCATCTCAGAATTCCAGATGAAAAGGATGGTAAATGCTCACTTAGGTCACAGTCCTTCTGTCTGAACATTGCAGATCAGCTCTTCTCTCCTTGTGGAGTACCATCAGTGGAAATAGCTGAAAGGATATACTAATGAAAAATGCATCCCATGCCACAACAATATCACTAATATCACAAGTATTTAAAACTCCATATCCATAAGCTAGAGGTCATATAAGAATTTTTAGAATACATGGCATTTTTATTATGATGGGGTTTTTCCCCTTTGGTGTTTGGTTTCCTCTGTGCAATTCTACCAAAGTAAAATAGGGATGTACTACATAAACTCCTGTGGATTAGCCATGATGCCTTTCTTTGACACTTTCCAATACTCTGCTTGTAATGGCCAAGCTGAGAAAATGTTTCCCAGTTTCCAGCTCAAGGGCTTATCCTCTACTTTCCTCCTTTCTGCCTTACTCACTAGAGTTGCATTAAGTTTCCCTCTTATTTTACTAACGTTGCCTTGGCAGAAAATCAGTGCCATTTTAAAGTATCATTACAATATTTGTTCTTCTGCCTCCATTGGTCTTTGCCTGCCAGTCCTGATTTTTTTCTTGGAAAGATACTATTAGCACAATTGTTATTCAAACATTATAGCACCCCAGAGACATGGACATTGTCTCGCTTTTCCATTTAGTTAATGCCATAGGAAACTTACAATCTGCGTAGAAGACAAGAAATAACATATTTTTATCAAGACAGATAAGAATGCTTCAAGACGACATGACTGTGTATGCTAACAGCAGAGAGGCTAAGCAGCAGCACTGTGATGGTATCTCTTACTTATCTCAGTATCCCTTACTTTTGGTGCATTGTAATAAAAGAAATTAAAGAGGAACCTCCAGCTGCTGTTCCTTCAGAAGCTCTTTCATAGGATGGATGCAAAGAGTGTGAAGTTGCTTCTCTGAAAATCTTGCCGTTGGTGTAAGACATTGGCTTGTCAGAATGGGTGGTAGGAATTGATTTCTAAGCAAAGTTACTCAGAAGAGTGAAGAAAATCTGTGATGTGAGAAGGTTTAGTGCACATTATTTTGCTGACTTGGAACATCTGTTTCCAACCTGGTGGTAAATGGCCTGCTAATAACAGGCTCACTGCTGCTATCATGATGAGGACGATCTGTATTTTCGAAGAAAGGCTCTACAATTTCTGCCCCAAACAAATAATTCTGATCACATGTCACAGCTACAGGGACAATCGTGGCTGTAGAGCAAGATGTGCCTCAGCTGCTTCTCTCCAGGTTATTTCTTAGGACAGAAGCCACACTTCCTGCTACTTGTTTAGACAGGAACAGGCCTTGTGCCTTTTAAACCAATGTGGCCCAAATTCAGCTGGCACCAGTAGGCCTTTCCTCAGGCCAGTTGTGACAGTGCCTGATTTTAGTGACCTAAAAGCAGGTTCTGCACAAAAGAAACTCCAATGTTCATTCTAACCTGAAATGTGTGGCATATGTAGGTCCCTTGTCCTGGAAAGCTGTGCTACATCTGCTGATGTGCTGCTCTTTTAGGAATGCACCAAATCCTAGGAAATATGTGAAAAGAAAAAAATCAGAATTTTTTTAAAGGTATTTGCATTGCTTAGCATTTTTATCAGGAAGATTTCAAAGTATTTAGTGTGAATATTACTATTATCCCCAGATTATAGCTGGTAGGACTCGGATAACATACAGATCAGCAATTTCCTCAAATCCATGGGAGAGATGTAAGTGATGAAATTAGGAATGGGATCCCCCACCGTGGTTTTCCATTCCATGGTGTAACTATCACATATCTTCATGTCATGTACATCTTTGATATTTAAAATTTAACTCAGCTGCACTCCCTGCCATTTAATTCAGTGACAATATGTGCATTTGCAGGAGTAGGGTGGGAAGCCTTATTTTTGGTCAGGCCATTTGTGCAGTTTATAGTCTAAAAAGCATGTAGTGTGAAAATCTGATGGCTCTTGAAAATATCTTCCTGGACATTTTTCTGAGCCTGCCAAGAAAACTGATCATTAACAAAAGTAATTTTTGTGACAGAAACAAAAAGGCTGACCACATGCTTTGCTTACAGTCCTATTCCATTTCTCCAGAAGAAAAATGGAACTTCAACCAGCATTGAGAAGCATTAGAACTGAAAATGCAGTTCATTACTTACCATATTTACCTTGACTAAAAATATAATTTGGTTTTTATGTTCAACTGCATTATTAGAAACATCTAAACACTTGATTAACAGATTTTTCTAGGCCCAAGGACATCTGGCTGAGTTGAGGTGCTGAAGTGTGCTATGGTGTGGTATTACCTGTGTCAGTGTATGAGCTCTATCCATTACTGATTCAAATAATGTAAAACAGACAACTACCTCAGATTTCCTTATTCTAGAGGAAAAAATTAACTGAGGATGATTCCTAACTGCTGCAGAGAGAAAAAAAAAATCTCACAGGCTTCATTGCTGTAGAGTCAAGCCAATGCAATTGCTACAGTGCAACTGCAGTAAGGATGGACTACGTAAAGGTGTCTGATATGTATGTGTGTAAACATATTTATGAAAAATATTGTATTGTAGCCTTTCTAAATATCTTGCAAGCTAGTGAAATGCCTTAGCTTTTTCATACTTAATATTTAAATAATAGCAATGATAATGGACTATTGGCATGTATAATCACTTTTGTGTGTTAAGATGGTAAAGTTATTCACAACTTTCATCCAAAGAGCAGGTTTCTTTAAGAGCTATATACGTTCACTGTGTATATACTTGGCAACAGGAGTACAAACAACTCTTGCCTAGGGTAGGGTAATGACAATACTTAGCCTTCCTTTAATTCAGTCTCTAACCCTTCTGCTGAGATGCCCAATAAGTCTGTTAATTGGTAGTGGTCACTTGTAGCAAGAACAGCAGTAGCCTGGGACACAGAGCAAGACCTGTGACCTCCTTTCTCCAGCTGCTACAAGCAACTGCCTGTTTAGGAGGGTAATTCCAGCTTCTTTCTGCTCACCTGTGCTGGATTCAAATTACTGTCCTTAAAGGAAAACCCTAGCAAGGGTCATGAAAAACTTTGAATGCATTTATTGTTAGGACACTCAAGCAGAGGGCAAGCAGAGATGAGTAAGACTTTGAATAACAGAAGATCACCACTCTTCAAACAAACAGGGACTATCTGACCTGTAATTGAAGATAGCTGGTGGTATCTTATTTCCTGTGGGTATTACAGTACCTACATGTAGACAAAGAGGCAAAGGCATTCTGATATCACCACAATTCATATGATGATGAGCCAGAGCTCTTTCAGGTGAGAACTGAGGTACATTTTGTCTGTGCAACAGGATGAGAACAATTGCAGTACACATTATTGTTACTCTTCAGCTGTGTGATGTCTTTAATATTAACCATTGTCTTTATTTCTCTATGTGAGTAGGTCCCTGAAAAGGAATACAATATTAATAATCTTGAAGAGTTGAGAAATTTTTTATATGAATGTGCTTTAATTACCTTGCCAAACAATCAATAAGGAAATATCTGTTGTCTTGAAAATGGTTCAGATAAATTGAACAGAGTATTCATATGTGTTTATCAAACAGTCCAGATCTGAATACTCTTGTTTTCAGAAACTGGATGCAGTGTGGCTTAAAACAGCGAGAAGAAAAAAAATTCCTTTCTGATTAAAGAATACTGTGAAGGGCAGGTCAGCCACTGATTTCAATGTTCATTTTGGAAACACTCTGTGTGAATACAACAGTAATACAATCCTGAAGGATTTAAATCCTGTTAAGGGTGAGACAAACCCACAGTTTTTAACAACCACACTTCTTAACCTGAAAGAGCAGGACTTTATTGCCACTTTCATAAAGCTAGGTTTCTCTGGAAACAGGAACCAGTTATTGTCATCACATCAGACATGGAAAGATATCAGTGAGGGCTGTAACTTCAGCCAAGCATCTCAGAGCAAAATCAGACAAACTCTTTAGTGGCAAAGATTTAGCTTTAGTGCAAAAGTTTCTGGTTATAAAATAGTGAGAGGAAAAAGAAAGACATGCTGTATAGGTGAAATCTCAGTGGACTGATTCAGTTTTTTCCATGAAGCATTAGCAAGGTTTTAAATAGCTGCAACCTGCATATTAAAAATGCCCATGTGTATAATACATGAATAAGGGCACCTTGGCTGAATACATTATGGAACAGAACTGTCATCTTTACCCCCTTCACAACCACAATTTTGCTTGCTTATGTGAATAGTTAAGAATAGTGATAAGCATTTATCAAAAGTTAAATTAGGCAGTGAATCAATAGATTAAGACCCTAATTTTTTTTTTAACAAATAAGCATTCTTCCACAAGTTCCTTTCTCACTACCACTTTCTAAAATCAGGCCATTTCTCTACAGCTCTTTATTTAGACACAAAGCCTGGAAAATGATCATGTTTTATCTACAGAGTGACTGAGGCTTTTTTGTGATTCATTCACCTGCTGCTCCAGCAAAGACATAATCCCATCTTCATTTATATACCTAAGAGACAATTCAGATACAGGGAAGAATGTCTGCTACCAAAAGCAGTCTGCTACGTCTGCTGTGCTTGATATATGTGAAGTGTGGCAAAAATCTCTCTGCAGCTGTTTGTCTTTGTATTTAGCATGAGACGATGTAATAATGCACTTGTAGGGCAGGAGTGAATCGCTGAGTATTTCAACAAGCTATGTAGATTTTATGCTGTGATAGTAAAAAAAAAAAGAAATACTGATTTTGACTAACCATAAATTCCTGACCCATAAGCCCATTTCAAGACAGAGGCACACAATTTTTTGATCAAAGTAGTTTGACGTTCTCCCCTTCAGTATTGTTTCCCTGTGTAACCATTCTGTTGCAGCTCTCTGTAGAAGGATTAGCAATCTGCTTTTTAATGATGCTCTCCCTCTAATGGTGAGGGGGAAAATAGAGTGCAAATTTTCTGGTCGAGGTAGCTCTTGTCTGTGGTGCTGGTTTTCACCTCTCAAGTGAGTGCAACAATGTATAGCTCCAAGAGAGGAAGCTTCTGAATTGCTGTTATCAGTGAGAGCTTGCTGAGAAAATGAAGTGCATGCCTGCACTTCTATTTCATAGTCCATGGAAATTAACACCATTTAAGGCCCTGTGTGCAGGCCTTTACAGATACCTGGAATGTATTTTTTCCATTTGACTCGTGTCTTTGTGAGTCATTTATGGGGCTCTCATATGCAGAGGTATTTTTAGGCTATTTATGATGCTTCTTTGGATATATTTAAGCCATCCTTTTTAACAGGGGCTCAATACACAAGGAAAAGAAGTTTCTTCTGGACAATAATTTACAATTATAGAAATGACAATGATGTTTAGAGAATGGAAATCCCTTCCTATTGTAACCACAAAAAATTTCCAAGATCAGATTCTTATTTACTACCTTTCATCATAAGTAAGGAAATCTGGTTTGCCCCTTCTTGTGTGACCTGGACAAATCATATAATCTTGGCAACTCTCAACATTCCTATGACCCCAGAGCTGGACAAGAGTCCAGGGTGAAGCAGGGGCAGGGCAGACTCCTCAGCCCTCTGCAGGCTGTGCTGCACTGGGTGTGGGAGCTGGAGGGAGCCCAGGGTCACAGAGGTCATCAGCAAACCTGAGAGACAAATCCTGGGCAAGCTACCCTGCACCTGGGAACAAACATCAGTGCTGCAGGGAAAAAACAGAAGATGCAAGAGCATTGAAATGGCAGAGCTACTGTCTTCACTGAAAAGAAAAAATAAAACCAGCAGACAAAGGCATTGACAAATAAAAGACTTGGGGTTTATTGTTACCTTCAGTGGAGATTTCATTGTTCTTGTGTTGTGCACCATCTTGATACACTAAGGACATGAAATTAAATTTCCTTTCTTCTCCAAGACTATTTGCAGGCTGCTCCCTCATCAACACATACTCCTTGAAAATGGCTGCCAAATTTTGAAGATGATAAAACAAAGCAATCAATTCCTGTTTAAAATGATCAGATAAGAGTCAGCAAAAAAAAATTTCTTTCTGTCTGCCTTTTCAAACCCCTATTGAGATTAAAGGGGTTTGTGTGTGAAAAAATCAGAAACCTTCAAGACATAGCACTTTTGTGGGAAGGTTGGAATGGTCTTTTCAGGGCTTTCTCTTTATTTTGAAAATTTTTAGAAATATAGATTTGAACAGACAAAAGAAAGGGATGAGACATCCTAAAAGAAAAGTATGAAACAATATTTAAATGATGTGTGATTTCATTCTAGCCTGAGGGCATGCTGAATTCAGAGAGAGAGTCCCCCAGGATATTTCAGTGTGGTGATACACAGGCTGCTTCCCTGGCAGGTCATTACTGCACATCATGCTGGGATCCAGTACACAGCATGCTGGTGGCTGCTGTACCTGCCTTGGTGTCAGGGTAGTCCCTGTAGGCCAAGGACTCTGTCTTTGGCATCCAAAAGATGTCCAAGCAGACTCATAAGACGAGTGACTGATTTCCACTACAGGACAGAGCTGTTGGGAAAAGTTATCTTCAGTTCAGAAGGTTTATAGAGAGGCTCCTTGAAAAACTGAGGTGCATAACACAGTCAGCTGGGTGGGGTTGGCTTCTTGAAGAGCTCCTTTCTGACTTCATGTACAGCAGCAGCCTCTGAGTGACTGAAATAAATTCATTAAAAAGCAGGAGGGAGTACAACAACAAGTATAGAACAATAGGAGGGCTGAATGAAAAATACATATTAGAGGTGCGATAGAATGAATGAAAATGCAAGGAAAAAATCCTTTGTTAGTGTGTGCAGTGCAGGCACACCTCTCAGCCAGCAGAACTGCCTTTCTGTGTTGCACAGTGTATCTCAGATGAGAAAATCTGAGCTTGGTATGAGAGTTTTATGTGGCTGGTTTGAACCCCAGGCTGGCTCCCCTGGACTTGCAGGAGGTGTCACTGCACTGATGGCCCTGGTGAAGGAGGATGTCCCCTCTCAAGCAACCTTCCTCTGGCAAGAAATTATCATCTGACTTTGGCCCACATTCTGCAAGTAAAATTCAAGTAGCAAAGCAATAATAGAGTAAAAAACCTGAGTGCTTGAGGATAGATTGGGTTGAGTTTGGTGATCCAAGATCTTTATCTAATTAGGTCTTCAGAAGTTTTCATTGCTTCTGCAAACTGTTGGTGAATAAAGGTTTTTTAGTAGTAGCTGATTTTTATAATGATTTTGACAGCAAATCACCCAAATGTTCTGCTGTGATACATGTGCAGCTGTGATACATGGAAAATGGGGAATACAGTGTGACTTCTGTCCAGAAAAATATTCAGCCTTCTGTAGGCAAGCAAAATTTTAAGGTTTTCAGACATGCAGGTTATTTAGGTCTGTTTACATTTAGATTCAGAACCTGAAAAATTACTTTCCTGGCAGTATTACTCCCCTCCTAAAATTAAAATACCAGTTTGTAATAATAACAGATAGATGCTAAGGGCATGGCCATGCAATGAGAAAAAAAATCTTAAATATTCTATTTTTATGTGAGATTAAAAGAATTTGACTTTTGGCCAGTTAAAATAATTTTTCAAACCCACTGTGTTCTTTCTATAACTTTTCTGATTGCTTGGACACTGAAATCACTTTTTGAAATAGGTTAAGAAAAAACACCTACTTAGTATTAGACTGGGAAGTTTAATCGGTGGCCTTAGTGTTCTTATTTTAAATCTGAATTAACATTTCAGATTTAAATGGAATAGAAAGATGTGTAAATCAATAAATAGTGTTTCAGTACTAGCTAGCAGAATTGAGGGAGTGCAGGTGGGGATAGAAAATGGCTAGAGGCTGCTTTGCAGTTTTTACGAAGCTGCCATGTGAAATTTTCACCTATGTACTTTTCTTTTCTTCCTTTCTTTCTTCTTTCTTAGAAATAACTTCAGTCAGTTTACTGATTTGTTTTTACCCCAGATTTTTAAATTGTAAAAGCAGTTGTGACTCCTGGTGTCACCAGACACCTGTCACCCTGACAGCACTTGTAGGCTTGAACCATAGCTACCTTGCATGTTTGGGAAAGCCCTCAGTTTATGAAGGCCCTGCCAGACCATGGGATGGCAACATCACAAAGCAAGGCTGTCTCACTATACTTCTTTGCAACACAAAGGTGCACCTTAGTGCTTCGTGTAAGGTTTAATACAAGCTTCTTCTTTGAGCACTCGTGTTTTTAAGCCAAAAACATAATAATATGACAAACAGGAGACAGGGTGTGGAGGACATGTGGACATGACTAATCAATGCATACTCATTCTCTGTTTGATCTGCATCATGGAACTTAATCCTGCTTCTTTGTGAATACAGATGGTTCCTTTGTACTGCAGCCAGCCTTGGTTTTTCCACATGAAGACAGAAAACAGTGGATGGCCACGTGGGGGTACATGGGGGATGGACTGCACAAAGCTAAATTTCTTCACTTGCTCACATGGCAGTAATAGAATAGAAGTAAATACATGAAGGACTAATAATTCTAGAATAGAGATAAATTTGATACTACACACACAAAAAGCAATCACTAAATATAAATTTGCAGTCATATTATAGCAGGAAATGAGGCTTCTCTGCTCAGCTTCCCCATCTATAAGTGGACCTGGTCCACAAGTTTCTTGGCATCCAAAATTTTTAATCCCGGCCTATAGATCAGGCAATTTTTCTTACAGGAGACTATTCCTAATTAAAAATGGTTCCTAATCAGGACATTTTCCTTTAAGCTCATCTGCTTTTGTAATGTCCCATTGTTTCTAATTTCTGTATTGCACTGTTCTGTCAGCCCACTCTCTGAAGTTCCTCTCCCAACACAGTTACAGTTCCCAGGCTGCCCTCGGTGAGTGTTCAGCTGCAGTACATGATTCTCATAGATGTTCCCCATCAGTCAAATTGTTCTGTGCTTAAACACTAGCATTGCTTCTTGGGTTTTTTTACCTAAGCTCAATGTCTCACCATCTATCATAGCCCTTCTTTTATAGCTTGTCAGCCAATTTAAAATCCATGGACAGTGCTCATTTCTAACCCAATTGCATTTAATTTTTCAAGTACAATTTCTGAGGTATTGTTACTGCTCTCTACTGATACTGGATACAAGATCCAAAATTGCTCAGGGTTACAAATTTGTGACCCCCCACTGTAGTCAGCCTGTGGTCCAACAACTATGTTCTGGGATCATAATTTTACTCATTGCTGTTTATTGCTGATGTTTCTGCTGTCAGGTGCTTACTTTCCTTTAAAAAAAACCCCAAAACCTCATTTCTGTTATTTTCCTAGGGAATGTAATGTGATTTACCAGATGATAATTTCCACGATTACTCTTTATTCATCTTCTAAAGTTCAGTGCCATCCAGCCATCTGGTGTTTCATTAGTTCTGCAGAAGCCCTAACCCACAAAGAAAAAAAAATGCTCACATGGCTAATTTTAAGTATATGAATCCTAATGATGCAAAGAAGACTGCTCATATTTTTTGAGAGAGGCATATAGATAACTCTTGCAGAACCAGGCCATAAAATACTCTCAAAAGATTTCTGTGGTTAATCATATAAAGTAATTAGTGTGAACACTGCAATGTACTTCACACAGAAGTGCTAATAGCCCTGTATTAAGGTTTTTCATGCATTTCTTTACTATTTCTGTATCAATTACCTGGGCATCAGATTTGTGACCATATAAAGAGCAGTGTAAGTGTTCACCTGAAACATGTTGATGGATGTATGCTTTCAATACATTTGGAATCAAATGCAGAGTGTTCATCATTTCTTAATTAGCCATTTTGCTTCCTCTCTTCCTTCTTGGTGATAGAGATCCACATATGAGTAAATTCCATTTAGAATCAGTATTATTTTTTTGGTCTTCTTCCTTAAATAGCAGATTTTCTCTCTCAAAATACTCGTCCTCACTAATATATGTGTAAAACCCCATCTTATTTGTTTTGTATTCTGCAATGAGAATTCATTCCTATCTGTCTACAGAGGTGTTACTGCAAAGCAGCAGCTTTTTTCATACCCTCTTTTCTGACTATATCTGAGAAACACCTTTCAATTTGTTAATGCATTGCTTAGTTAAAAAGCATCTGCCCTGTACCAATTTTGAGTGCCATTATTTAGGTGTGAATCATTTTGTGAAAGGCAGCTTGTTACTGCTTTATATCATAAATATCCTTTAACCACCTACTCTTTGAACTTCTGAATCATCAGTCTGGCATCTGAAATTCCCTTCTGTTAATTACAAAATACTGATCTTGCTCATTACCACCATAACAATAACATTTAGTTAGCCATAGAATGCTGCTTCTCCTGGCAAACTGAAATGTCTCATGTTTCAGTGCTTTCTGCCACTTAGCTTATTAAACCAGTTTGCACATAGCCAGCTTTCCACATGCCTCTGCAAAATCCTGAATGTTCTTTTTTAGGTTTCTGAATTCAGACTGGGTGATGTGGAATATGCAGGATGAATGTCACTTGTTACCATCAACTTATGGAGCTCACCCCAAGCCCAAAATGCATTGTTGTGCATTTTGCTAAGCAACAAAGGAAAATATGTACTTTTTCTTTTTGAGTATGGATCAGAAAAACAAGGAGAAATCAAGTATGTTTTCCCAGGACCTGTAGTAACTCTGCAATTGAATTTCCTGAAAGCCAGTACATGACTTAACTGCAACACTGCTCCTTCTGAAAAGGTAAGGCCTCCAAGGCAGTCATTAACTGCTAGAGAATATTAATCAGATAAGGCAAATTCACCTACCTACCTCTAACTGATTTGACACAACAGGGACTATTCAGGGTTATTTTATCTGCTTTTATATAATTCATTGGTTATGTGCATTTTCATACAAGAAGTTTTCATCAGCCCAGGAGAAAGGAACATCCTGAAGATAACATGACCAGGAGAAACAGATAGATTGGCCAGACTCTGGAGTTGGACTATGCACAGATGTAAATAATCAACAAATACCTCTTCTCCTAAAACAAAACCACAAAATATCCCCAGTAGGACCTTTCAGATTAAAAGATTGAAATTCTCACTATATTCTTATGTAATCATGGTCCAGATGAGAAATTATTAATAAAAACAATAAGTGAGTGTTTGGTTGACATACCAGTATTAAACTCTCAGATGGAAAGTTACATAGGTAATAAGTAAGTTTGAAATAAACACTACAATGCGTTTCCTGACCTTCATAGCTCAGAGAAGAATGTATATGTAAACTTCCTAATACAGAAAGAAAGCTACTTTTAGAAAGCCTTTAGATTAAAAGCATTGTGAATTCATTTCAGGCTTAGCATAACAGTCCTGATGGACCAGGATGTTCTCTGAGATAAGCAAACATGGCATCTCCAGAAAGAAGAAACTTCAGCAGAGCTGAATCAGTTCAGGATCATTTAATGCAAAATCTCCATGCAATTTCCTTTTATTTAAACCATTATTAAGAAATATCCTTTAGCTTATCACATGTGAAGCATAAGCTTCCTTTGGTATTAGCTTCGACACTTGGGGGATTATATTAATATAGGTGATAGTACCTGTTAGTGAGCATTTGATTGCCCTCAATGCAGAGGATTTACTCTTGTTATTGATTTGTTGGCTAATATATTGGCTGGAAATCCCCTGGTATTGCTGGTAGCTGTGTATTCTAAATTTTATTGGATTTGTGGGCAATTTTCCTCTGTCTTTAAACTTATGATCACTTTATAAAAAGAAGAGCCCAAGAGTAAGCTGAAAAACAATCCGTGTTTTTATTTTGCTGAGGAGGAAAGCTGTCTTGTTTTGCTTTGTTCCTGGTTGTTGATTGCCTTTGTCTGGCTTTTGTCATGTTTACTCTTGTGACAGGCAACAAACTGAGAATACATTGCTACAGGAGCCAGCAAGAGAGGAGCCATTACCTCTAATGGGCAAAGGGTCACCTGGGCAAATTTTGTTTCATGCAGAGGATAGCAATCAAGGCCACATACCCTGCAGTTGCCACGAGTGTATGGGCTGCTGTGACTTCTTTTATAGCACTGTTTTCCTCCTAATCATTTCCCTCAGTCCTTTAGGCAGGGCTTGGTGGAAGCCAAGGATGAGCCAGCCTGACCCCTGCGGGCCCCTGCCCACTGACACAGCCCATGGTGGGCAGGGCTCTGTCCCCTCCCCTGCGGGCAGGACACAGCCAGGGAGCAGCTCCTGCACCCTGGGAACCTCTGGTGGTGACAGCAGTGTCTGGGCTTCCCCATTCCTGTGCTGAGCCTTGCTCTGTGCTCCAGTAATCAATATAGTCTTAGTCTTTGTTATTTGGTCCCCAGGAGAGGTGAATTGATTTATCTTTATCTTTTCTTTGCCGAGGTGTAATTCCTCTGTCTATACACACTAAAATTTCTGATAAGATACCATAGAAGTGTCACAAATAATAAATGCAGGATTGGGCCTCTAGGACACAAAATGTCTCCTCTTTAGTTTTCTTCAAGATTGATTCATAAAACTTGATCAGAATTAACAGTAACAACGAAAAAGGGAGTTTAATAAAACCCATATTGGGAAATGTCTAAAGAAATAAAGTGTTTATGTTCTCTTAATATATCCTACAGTATTCATCCAATTAAGGTTGGCACTCAAGTTATTTTTAAGATGTGGCATGAATAAGATAACCTAAGATATCATATGACTGCTCCAGCTGAGACATAATAGTTGAAAGTCATTTTTTCCAATAAAAATAACCATGAACAGTGCTATTCATTCATTGTAATGATGCTACTGGGAGAAGTGTATGACTCCCACTGCTGAATGATCAACAGAAGTAAATTAGCTTTAAGCAACAAAACATGCATGTATGTGTATATCTGTGAGTGTAAATGACCCTGAGAATGAAGAATTGAGAAAATCAGGTTAAATACAGTTTTAACCATCATAAGATTTTTTTTTAATTATGTATTTTGAAATATCGTCCTTGTAAATTCAATACTCTGCAAAGCAAAATTTCAGTCAGTCTCTTCTTACTTATTATAAAAAAAATTCACAGATGTGTACTTGCACCTGAAACCTTTCCAAATTTCAGCTTTATCCCATGAAAGAACATGGTCCCTGGTACATTTCATTTTTGCTTCTAATCAAGAAATTCAGGAGCAAACATTAAATTTAATAAATCTGCAGTTTCTTACCCTTTGTGTCTCAGTCCTCCCTGTCTCTTTCAAGTGGGTCATATTTAAAAAGAAAGAATTTCTCCATTGTAGATATTTTTGATTGGCCTTTTCAAGCTGGTTTAAAACATTGAATTCCTTCCTTCCTTCCTTCCTTCCTTCCTTCCTTCCCTCCTTCCTTCCTTCCCTCCTTCCTTCCTTCCCTCCTTCCCTCCTTCCCTCCTTCCCTCCTTCCTTCCTTCCCTCCTTCCTTCCTTCCTTCCTTCCTTCCTTCCTTCCTTTTCAGTTTGGAGTGCTTCTCAGATGGAAAATTAGAAATACTGGATTAAGTGTTGATTATTTAATTTAATAATATCCCCCAAAGGCTCTTTTTTGTTTGTTTGTTTTAAGATGGTTGTTTTCATCTGAAAATGTAGATAGAGATATATAAAGCAGAGTCAAACACTTAATGAAATATTGATTTTTATCTTGTCTTGAAAGGAACTAGTATTTCCACAGTTTCTCTGCTGCAAATGTTCTGTGCACAAATATATATAAACAGACCATTTTTGAACGTAACCTCAGAGCGGCCATTGTGAAATTATTATACTGGTTTGGTGTACAACTCTTACCAGTAACTATTTTCAAGCAGAATTTAGCATAGCATTTTAGCAGAAATAGGCACACCAAGGGACACGTGAATTCCATAGTATTTCTACAGCCTAAAAGTGCAACTTGAATGATGATAAATGCATGAGACATAATTAGAAGCAAATTAGAGATTGATTAGTATGGTCATTCTAACCACGACTGATTTTAAGATACTTAAATCTCACAGTCTTTAGCCCATCAAAATTTCAGGCAAATATTCATGTGCCCTAGTGTTGCTTTAGAGTTAAGAATCAAGGCTCAGTAATCAGTTATAAGATTAAAATTTCTTTTGATAATAAATCACCTGAAATAAATATTGTGATGTTCACATGTATCTGTTATATGTTATTATTGACTAAAATATGTGAATGATTTTTAATAAGTATGATATGTATGATGAATATATTTGTGACTGTGCTGAATGACTATGGCTAAGTGGACAAATCATGCCTTTCATTGATTAGAATTTATTAGAATGTATGTTTTAGATTTTTGTTGTCTGGAATTATCTAAAACTACAAAACAGCAATTAAGCCTGTTCCAGTGCCTGACCAACCTTTCAGGAAAGAAATGCTTCCTAGAGCCCAGAGTAAACTGTTGTAGATTCACATCTAATTCACAGGCTTTGTCAGTGTCTCAAGACCTTTTCATGTGACCTGTTAAGGCTCTGATGAGAGGAAATGCTCCCCCCACCCTGCATGTTGCAGCTGTTGGTGTGCACAGCTGCCTTTGTTAGGCAGGAAGACAAAATCTGGATTCCATCGGTGTGAGAGGCACGGAAGACAATCGTTATTCAGTGGGGTCAGTGCCTTCCAGAGCCTCCTGCTTCATGCAGTCTGTGTGTGCCTGTGTGCACACAGGGACTGCTGGGGCTTCCCCATCTTTAGCTGTAAGTGATGTTTCTATTCACATATTTGAAGCCCAAGCACCGTTTGGAATTTTTTTTAATGCACTGTCAGTCTGAGAGGAAGTGGTAATGCACGTGGGCTCTGTTATTGCTCCGCTTTGCTTTTTATGGCACCTTGTGAAATAAAATGATGGATTAAATTTTATACAGACTAAAAATCTGAGGCTCTAAGGTTCCTGAAAGGTTTGCTGAAAAAAATCCTTTATGAGATGTTTATCCCAAGTCTATTGGTGTTGGCAGTTGCATAGTAACAATGAGGACTTGCAGTGTGTTTTGGCTGTGTCCCAGGAAGACCCCTGGCTAAAACAGCAACTCAGAGACCTTCCATGGACTGCTGGTGTGATGGAAATATATGTCAAAGTATAAGTCAGACATCAGAGCCCTAAAGACCTACACAGCTGAAAATAAAATATTGTAGTCCCTAAATTCAAGCCACCATGAGATTTTAACAATGTTTTGCAGCTTGCTAGATAAATCCAGACATAAAAACCCAGATTTGGAGGATCAGTTTTGGCACCCAAACTGATACTGGGTATCCTAGGTTTGCCTGAATCCATAGGAGCTAAGATGCAAGAACAATTCTAAATGGGAAAGCAAAATCCTCTTTTTTAAATTGCCTTTTTAACACACCAAATAGCACATAGAGTAAAAAAACTCATTCACAGAATTTTGTTTTTTCTTTTTTTTCCTTTTTTTTATTTTGGTGAAAAGCTACAGAATCTTTAAAACAAGTGATCCTCCATCCTTGTCTAACGTGAAGGGTTTTAATATAAAATGACTTTAGCGATTTTCACTTTGGCCCTGTCTATTAAAATTAAAGTATACTGAAGAAGAAACTAGAAGAAAGTTATAAATAATGGATACTTTCATTATTATAAAGCAGTTTCAATTGCATTTTTGTTGGGAAAGGCCTTGTAGGGGAATGAAAGAACATTATGCAGATATGTGACATAATTTGCTTTGCCTGCTCATTTTGAGTTCTAAGAGAAAGTTTTGAGGACCTGAGCAGAGAAAGTCTTCCTAAGCAAATAAACTATAATAGTGATCTAACATATGCCTTCAACCATCTGTGCTTTGCTAGCTTATAAAATTTCTATGAGAGTTTGTTTTGATGATGCAAGCAGCATTTTCTCATGCTTTCTATGCATGAGAAAACAAACAAATGCAGGGATATTGCACTGCCATTCCATAAATGAAATATTGCCAGTATCCAGTTTTCTGTAGGAAACAGTGCTGTAATGGCACTCCACATCCTCTCCACTACTTATAAACCTACAGGCCCAAGCCTTAGGGATAAGAAATAAGAGAAAATAACCTTCTCTATAATCCTATAGATTGCCTTTTTCCACACGTGTTTTCTATTAAACAAATATTAATAATTAATATTTTCTAAGACTGTTTTTGACTAGCAAAATCTAGAACCAACTTAGAGAGCTCATCTCTCATAGGAGAACACACCAGTACTGGGATTAGCATGAATTTCTAGAACTAAAACTTCCTCCTAGAAGGAGAGAACATGTTTCCTTTAAAGAAAGGAGAGTTATTCTAATATTAAATCTCTTATATGCTTTAAACATGCTAAGTATATTTAAAGTTATTTGTCCTGAGGTAAATATGAAGTAATGGAATTTGGGGTCTATTAAACTGGGTAGTAAAACCATCCTAGCAGGTCCTTCTAGTTCCATAAAGTTTCTAGCTAAATCACTGAGATTGAGCTTAACAGTGTCCATGCTCTTGAGAACCTTTCTGCTACATGTAAGCTTCCATATTTCTGATTCAGAAATTCAGCTGAATACTTATAAACACAAAAGTAGCCCCCAGAGAGCTCTGTCTGAGTTGTTCTGTGGACTGTGCATTTTGAAAATGTGCATTAAACTTTTGAAGTGGGCATGTCTTTTAGGGCTGTTCAGTGTAAGCACTGGGTGTTCAAAGAGCTGGGAAATCTGCTCACTTACTCACCTGGCTTTTAGTCTTCTGGTCAGTATTTCAATAACAGGTTAAGAAGCTAAATCTACAGTCTATAAAATTAGAATGTTTGCTTATTAGATCACTTTTCATGCAAAAATGTTGAAATGATCATGTAGGTGTCTTTGGGCTTTTTTCTATATATGATGGAAATATAATAATTTCTGTTATTATCTAGTGTGCTGATATTAAAGTTTTAGCAGAACACCTGTTTTATTATTTTTAATAACTTTAAATAATTTTTAATAATTTCTCTGTGGGTTTTGAAAATTCATCTCTCCTATTGCTGGTTTGCTAGCTTTATGTCCTATTCAGAGATTGCTGAAAAATTTATCAATTCTTCCTGCTCATTATCAATTACTCTTCCTCTTTCTAGCAGTTTTATATTAGTCTGATTCTGTGGGGGGAAAAAACCCAAAACACTACTGTTACAAGTTTTAAAATACTCTGGAGTAGAAGGAGATAAGCTGGGGAGATATTCCAAATATTTCAACAACAACAAATTTAAAACTAAAGTGATTTTAACAGGACATTGGAAGGAGATTGTTGTAGCAGAAGGGTGACTCCATGCTCATGTTGAATGTAGCCAGAAAAGTACATTTGACTTGTACAGAGTGTTGTCCTTTTTTTGCTAGGGAAACTTTCATAAATTCAGTCACCTTTTAAAAGCAAAAAGTAGATTCCAGTACTTGGGGAAAGAATATAAAGCCTTGCAGAACTTTTGCAGTCTCATAGGAAAGATGTAAAAAGCAGAGGTGTAGATGAGATTCAGCCAGGTTTTGCTAAAATGGCTAGGGTAAAGAAGACCACAAAACATGTCCAGAAGCCTCTTTTAGCAGTATTTCAGCTGTACACCACTCACTGGAAGCAGTTCAGGTTCTTGTTGCTGATAGTTTTCTCTACAAACTTTCAGTGTCCTAAGAGTATTGTTTTTTAGAAAGTTACTGCAGGGTAAACATAAAGATAGGACAGTACAGGGGGCTTTCCTCTATGAATTTCCTTCATACAGCACCTGCAGGCAAAACACACAAGGTAACCAATTCCACTTCCACTGCCAGCCCACTAGGAGCAGCTGGTGCTTGCTAAATGCTTCCTTCCATACCCTAATCTGTGCCTCCTCCTGTAACTCTAGATCTGTCTTGTGGCCACAGCATTATTCTAATTTTCTGCTGGTGTCTTCTGTTGGCAAGTGCCTTCTGCCACCTCTCAAACACAAAAATAAAACCTGTGCTCCTTGCCTCTGTGGCAGCATTATTGCTCTTTAATAGCAAATAAAAATGGTAGCAAAATGTTGCTGTGGTAAGGATTCTTTAACCTGAACACCTTGTGAAGGAATGATCTGGTTATGTTTAAGATGGAATAAAGAAATGTAAAGGCTAGAAACCTTGGTGCTTTGTGCTATATTTTATTTAACTGAGCAGTTCCTCACATCTAAAGAAGATATCCCATAATATTTCCTTACATCCTTTTCTTGCACTTTCTGTAGATGCTAGTCATTTTCAAGGACAGAATATTGGACAGGATATGTGGGGCTTGTGCTCTGGCACAGCAGATCCAGTACTCAAATTCAAGGTGACTTACAGCACAGCTGTTGTCCTTTGGTCCTGGAGCCTGTTCCCTATGTCATCCTCTGATAAGGTGTGGCAAAGTGACAAGTTACCTAGATGTATTTAATGTGAAATGAAATATGTTGCTTTTTTTTTGCTTGTGTTTATTAATTTTTTATTTTAATGGCATGTCATCTTAAAATATATACTTGAAGATGTTTCTGAACTAGGGAGTGTATTAGCCTACGGGTCACTTTATTATTTATTTATGCTTTCTTCCACACTGTCATGCTACAAAAAATGCAGTAAAGAGATTCTGAGTTTTAGGAGAGGTAGGTAATGTCACAGTGCAGGGTGAATAAAATAATCAGCAGTATCAAGTATGATTTCTTTGTCTGTGTGTCTTGTACTGCTTTGAAGATACACCTATGTATGCACAGTCTGGCCCACAGTGTTTTTCCATGTTTGCACAGGAAAATACTATAAGTTCTGCTAAATTCTTTCCTGTTCTGACCTTCCAGATCTCCAGTGCTTCAGTGGACCCTTTTGCATCCTGACCTGTAGCAGGTTTGGCTTGTTATGATAAATCATGGAAGGTTGTTTTTAAGGACCAGTATCCCATACACTTGATACTAAAAGCTGCATGTTCTCAGCCTGCTGCACATGTATCCTTCACCCCTATTTCACTCCAAACAAGCTGAGAATTTGAGTTGGAAAGTAGCTAAGAGAGGTCTTTGCCCAACCACCTGTAAAGGCAGAGCCCCCCATAGGAGACTCAAACATGTAACCAGGTATGAATATCTAAATACTGGAGGTATAGGAGAAAATTCAATTTTTAATACTTGTGTGGAGGACTGGTACGTTTTCTTAGGAAAACTTGAATTGTGACAGAGAAGTTACACTGAGATCAATGTGAAGTTTTTGCTTCCATAAAGAGGAGATATTGATGGCTAGTGATGATAATTATCTAGCAGAATCTAGGTTAAAAATCATTTCTGAGCTGTGTGCCCACAATGCCTGCATGTCCAAGCAAGCAATGAGTGGAAAAGGTGGGTTCATCTGGCACTTGATGTCATCTCCTTGGAAAGAATTCTATCTGCAAGAGGGAGACTATGAAGTTCAAGATATGAGACAGGTAAGACCTGCAAATAAAGGAGGGTGAGATACTTGCTGTTGCTTATTTTAAAATTAGTTTTGTGCAATGTAGTATTTCATTGTCTAATAAAGTTTTGGTTCTAAATAGTTTGGTTTAAAACATATTTTTAAGAGTTGTTATTTTCTGGAAATTCTGCAAAACTTTCCATGAGATTTGAGCTCAGTTCCATATCCAGTAGAAAGGGACATACTTAGGGCTAAGAACTGCACTCTCAAATTAATGTCAATAACAGCTGTGCCTGAGCATCCAAGGACAGACTTTTTTTTCTCAGGGTATGTTCTACTTTGATGTTCCTGGAGTCTATAACCTTTTAAAGTTAATGGGAGTTACATGCTACAGTATACATCAAGGAAAAAAGATACACCCTGCAGTTAAATATAATAACATTGCTCTTCATAGACCACTACTGGGCACTGTGTTCACATTGCTGAAAAACATGCCTTGAATTAGGCTCTGTACTAGTGATTTATGTAGTTATTTGCATCTGCCACTGCAAACAGAAATAGAAATTTTGGCCTGTCATGGCAATGGGCAAACTAACAAGTTCTTACTACACTATGACAAATCGTTAGTGTGGCAAATCAGCAGCTCTGCAGCTGCAACTGGCAGCTCCCAGCAGTGCTGCCTGACACAGGGACTAAAGCAGCATGGGCTGACCTGCTGAGAGTGATTTCCCTCACGATTCTGGAGGCATGCATGTGTCCAGGACTCTTCTGGCCAATAGTGGAGAGACAAGACTAGATTTTCTGGGTTTATGTCATTATGTGTGTCCCTGGAACAGAATTTCTTTATATAGTTCTCCACCATTCCTTTCAGCACTGTGAAAGCTTGCCTGTGTGTGTTTGTGCCCATGAGTTCCTCTGCCTTTGAGGACCCCTTTACCTGGCTGTGACACCATCCAGTTCTCACTCCCATGTTGGAACTCCCCACCTGCCTTCAAGCTGCTGCTGCAGAAACACCATGCTTGTGATTGTTTTGTTATAACAGACAACAGCAATAACTATTTAATAACATAACCAGGCAGTGCCTCAGAAAAGGGAATATGATGTGTACCCTTGAGTATACTGTATTATTTTATCTGCTTGCTCTGAATGACACCTTTTGTGTGCAGCACATTTTATATTGATGAAGCAATGCCATGGCAGCTTCCTGCATCTGCTCCCTTCACTGCCTGAAAGTGGCTGTAATTATTAACGTGATAGCTAATCAACAAGAATAGCTGCCAGACACTATTTAATGGCCTCAACTTTCTCTTCTCCAGAAACCAAGGACATGAAAGAGAAAACGAGTGTGCAATATGTGCATTGATTGCAATATGTTCATTCTTATCCCTACACGTTTTGTGTTGAAATCCAGTTACATTGTTCCACTGGAACAACATCTGAGCCACAATATGGAACAAGAACCTGTTCTACAGTACTTCTTAAAAGGAAAATTAAAACAAACCCTGCAGATATGACTGACTTGTGATTATCTTCCTTGAAAATATCCATCTTACACTGTAGTCGTAAACAAATGGTGTGCATGCTATCTGCTGTGGATGTTCATAACACTATTGTTTCAGTTGAGTAAGCCTGATATTTTAAACAGTATTGCCATCTTGTGGTATGACAAGTTTTATAATTTTGTTTCTTTTTGCAACTTTTTGATTTTTATTTATTGGTAAGAATTCCTGAAATGCTGTAGCAAGTGCAACAGAATAAGAATTGCCCCGGTTATAAAAGATTCACAGAAAGAAAAAAAGCCTATATCTGAACATCATAATATATCTGAATGTTCATTTAGTCCTTTAACAATGTAATTGTATCTTCTTCCACTGAAAGGAAGGGAGTAGGGCCATTGTGAATGCCTTCCTAATTATTGCCTGCTTTTGAAATTAGTTTATTCCAGACACATATCCTTTAGCAAGCGTCTGCACTCTTCATGTGTGCTGAGTAACTCCTGGTGTTACATGGTCCCACTGAAAGAAGAGGCTGCAGATGAAGAGACAGGCAAGACATTTTTTCTCTCTTTTCTAAGAAAAATGTCAAGCTGTCTATTTTCTGCTCAAACTTTTTTAGCAAATAGGACGTCTTATATCAGAACTTCTTATATTCTTGGTATCAATCTTCTGGTGACCCCAAGAGAGTATTACCCAACACACACCCAGAGCCAGAGCTTTCCATATGTGAAGTAAGGCCCTGTAAATGAGCATTGGTTTCCCTGGGTCTTTGCTCTTTCACACTCATCTTGGAATTGTTCTACTTGCTATAAAATCAGTAGTTTTCAATATTCTGGATTTAAGGTCCTATAGAAGTCTGCCAATTACTAAACAGTTACCTTAGAAAATCTCACCTGTTTGAAACACTGTACAGTGTACATGAACTCATGAACTCCATCTTTTTCTTTTGGGACACTGAGGTTGACCCTATGAAGAAGAATCTCCTGGTTTGGAGATAAAGTCCAGGGACACCTCATTGGTAGGGAGGGAAGTTAATTGGCAAATAACTTTTCTTGATAAACCAAGGATTCCTGACAAACTTTCTCCATATCAAAACTTATCAAATCTGTATGTGTTGGTGAAGTATTCTGCTTTAACTTTCCTGGCCACTAATCAAAATAGATGAGTTTGTGGAAGTACTGTCCTCAGCCTGGAAAGTCCCAAAGTGAGTAGCCTGCTAATTGAAATATGCTAAACACAAAAAACAGGATCTGTATTTATGTATGAGTTTCAGAACTGAGGTATAATACTGAAACCCAGTTTTTCCCTTGAGCAGTGAGCACTGCTGGAAGATCTGTGCTACATTGTTCCTGTTTTAGCTCCAAATGTGAGTAGACTATTCCAAAAACACTGTCCTGCCTGGTAAGAAACTTTCCCTCTGTAAGAAACCAGAAAGCAAACATATGAAAATAAATTAAGATTTTAACAATCTGTATGTCTTCTGATGGACAAAAGCAAAATAATTCATTCTTTCACAGTAGTGATACTAGAAAATGTAGTGTTATGATGGTTCAGGTTTCAAAACACAGTACACATGACTGATGTACTGCACCTCCTTTACACCTAGAACCTGACTGAGATAAAAGATGAGGATTAAATTTATTTATGCATGAATGTAGTAAACATCTGCCAAAATATATCTAGTTATTTTAATTCTCCTGTTCAACAAAGCTGACCATCTGCTCTGTCATCAGCAAAGATTTTGTTCTGAGAGCTAAATCAAAAGATCACCTGTCTTGTGTATCTTGTTCTCGCTGAACAGAAACAACATGTTAATGGTATCCATCTGTAGGTGTGATGATGACCTGCAGCAGGTACATACTCATCGAGTCAAAATCAGCAGCTGCAGCTGTAGAAAGCAGAATGACAATTAAAACGTTTAGGTTCTATCAATTATTAAAAGGCATCAAATTAAGTGTAATGCTTGAAAGAGTCATTCTGTATCATTGTAATAGAGAAATTTCAGACACATTTAAAAGCCAATGACACAGAAATTAAAATATAAACATATTTCTTAAGGTGATAGTAAACTCTGCAATGAAACCATTCAACTTTTATCCTTATATTTTTGGGTACACAGCAATTCAGAAAGGTTGACAAAGTAGTGTTTAATATGAGAAACTGAGGTTTTTAATGTTCTGATTTTAACATAATTGCTCAAACTACAGAATAGCGCATTCCATTTTATGAGGGAAAGTAAGAGGCAGATGTTAGAACCTTTACTTCAGTGCTCAATAATAGAAAAGTGTTAGAGAACAGGATATTATCGGATCATTTGACTTAGCTAATGGTTTTCTGTATTGCTTGCACAGACATCACTGGCCTTGCAGAATTTTATTCTCTTGGTTTGAACAATAAGAATGTGGAAGCTTTGCAGGATCGTAACGACTTGAACAAAGTGTTAACTTTCCCAAAGAAGGAAATCTCCCAGGGCGAGGGATGACCTTCGGGCCTGGCTCCTCTGGCTCAGGCAGCCTGAGGAGAGGGAAACACCACCCGTGTGTTCCTGCAGCCCGGCCAGCCCACCCGGGCCTCCAAACCACTGCCAACACTTGCACTGTTTTGCTACAGTTGCCAAAACTGGAAGTTTTCTCTAATTGAGGCTGCATTGTTGATGTTCAGCACTTAGCAAACGGCACCATTTACAATTTGTGCTTATTTGCAGTTCCGTGGAACTCTTTTGTCTAGCACTGGAGTGAACTTGTTTTTGTGTGCTGGGTATAGTACTGTCAGCAAAAATTACATGACTTAATCATTTCCTATCAATACCAATTAGTGGTTATTTTCCAGAACAGTCCAATTTAGATGAAGCTAAGCTATTAACATTATTAGTATTTACATTACTCTGATGATCATGATTGAGCTTTGTTAATTAAGCACATCAGTATGTCTATGTAAGAGTGCACTTCTGTAGACAGTCTTTTTAATTTTTTTATTTTTTTTTTGTTAGAGACACATTACTGACATATCACTTTGTGTTCCCAGAAACATGTGGCAATTGGGCCTTATCTTTGAACTACACATGATCTTTTTGAAACATTTTTTAATTGAAAAATCACAGGATGGCATTCAAGGAGTAGAGATGATTTGAAATTAAAAAGAAAAATCAAGTAATGCTTTCTTCACAGCTTCACAGCAGCAAGGATTTCCCAGGCTCAGCCTGTTCCCCTCAGCCTTCTGTCACTTCAGTTTAACTGCTGGGCTGGGGAAATCAGGGGGAAAGGGCCTTTGATATTTCATATAAACTTGATGCATTTTCTCCTCCATAGAGAGTGGCCTGTTTCAATATGTCGGATGTTCAAATAGATGGCATTAGCATACTATCTCTGAACAAAGCACTTTCCTCTGTGCTAAAGTTGTCTGGGTAATGGCAAAAAGTAATTCTGAAGGTTGATATTAAGTGTAATTGAATGCATTCAGGGCACAACTGCAAATCTCTTGAAAACGTCATAAACTGTGCAAAGCTACTTCCTTGGTGACAGTTTGTTGAGCATAAAAACGGAATCTGAAGAGCCTAAGCTATTTATTTCAATTCAGTGAGATACTCAGCAAAGCTTATAATTCTGCTACATTCCATAGAAATGCAGGGTCTCTTAAACACATAGATGATGTCATCTGTATTATAAATATAGATCCAACCCTGCCTTTTTGTGCATCTCTGTGTATATGCAATATAAACACACCAGGACCTAGAGTAAGAATAAATTTACTTTGCACAATTTAAATACTTTCAAAATTGGACAGCAACAGAATTTTGGTTTAATACACTCTTTATCTCTGGCTTAGCACATATTGGGTTTCATTTTATGGCAGATTATTTAATTCTTGTTAATCAACACTACACTGACATTCAGCATACACTTAGTTTCTTGCTATTTATAGGAAATATTGTCAGGGGAAAGAAAAGGTGTTTTTTAAGGTGATTAAAGAGCAATGAACTATAATATGAAAATGTAAATTTTATCTTACTGATAAAAAGAAATCTACCCACGAAGTCCATTAGGCAGTAGAGGAGCACTTCAAAAGAAGTCATGGATGAATCAAAAAAATCATGTTCAAAGTAGACCAGATAAAACATTTAAGAGGTGTGTTGAGAGGATCATCTTGTAATTATAGTGCAACTGAAATTACCCCAATGGTCTTATCCAACCTTCTGATCTCTAAGTGTGGGATAAACAGAACATGACATTTGAGTGTGAAGATCAAATGAACAGTAAGCCACCTGTGTCTCTAGAAGATGAGTATTTTTCCAAAGTTAGCAGACATGTAAAAGGGCAATTGTATTTCATCCATAACAAATAGGATGATAGCGAATCATGGCTGAATTATGGGGTGTTTCCTTTTTTAGGAATAAAAAAAAGTCCTCCACAGTGAAATTACATCTCTTCTCCAGTTTCTCAGCTTTGTAAATATGCTGTAGACTTGTTAAGGCAAACCTTGTCCAGTCTCACGTGAGGTGAAAAAAATAACTTGGCTGGTTGTACAATGAAATTTGGATACCCACACAGTGCCACAAGGAATATCAGCAGAGATAACATGTGGCTTTCCTCCTGAGGAGTTGAGAAAGCATTTTCCCACAATGTAAAAAGAAAAAAATCAGGAAAACGGGGTTTTGTTGCAGTGATTTTTGCTTCTGTTTTGGCAGTTTTTACACATGTAGAGGGGCTTCTTTTGCAGAACTGCCACATTTGCTTCCCTTGGCAAGCAATGGGGTATTGATGTAGAGACCACAACTTAATTTATGATATCGAGGCTGGCAATGAATGTAGTAGCTATTATATGTAAAAGATGTATTATATGTAAAAAACCTATTATATGTAAAAGAACTTTAAACATTTATAGGAGAGATACTGAAATGGATTCCAAAGAACAGTAGAAAACTAAATCCAAATCCATTGCTCATATGAAACTGACACATTTCCTTCTCTCTTTGTATCATCCGAGCTCTCTTATCAAGAGATTTTAACATCCCATTCTTCTTATATAACTTACAAGCCTGATACCAAAATATGGCAATCTATTTGCCAGCACAAGGTCTTTGCTTTTATCATAAAGTAAATAGATACTTTGCTACAGGTTACAGCATCATAAAGTTCTATCATTCACAGCTGCTCTAAGATATAATTTCTTTTCCCAGTTAAGGCATGCATGTCCTATCTGCAAGACACAAACATGGTGTTTGTTGAAACACTGGTTTTAGTCCTGTTTTTGCTATTTCAATCTGAAATTTGTGCCCAAGAATACAGTTTGTTCCTCTAGACAAGACTTCCAGGACTTTACCTCTTCCCTGTGCTCTGTCTTGTTCTAGCTATCATTTTTGTCAATATTGGTTTTATTCTATCTTGCCACTGACCTAATTGTTCTGGCCTGCTGTCTGTCCAACACTGCTCTGACTGCTCTGTCCTGTCCCTGTCACCACTGCATATATCAGCTGTCCTTTACTAACTGCATTGTCTATGTAGATTCAAGGAGTATTTGAACAAAGGCAGAAATGTGCACAGAACTCAGATTGAGAAACCTCATGTTATTAGCCTTGATTGCATTAGTTACTGTTCTACCCCATTATCTGTCTTAACAGAGGAGCCTATCTGAGCTGCAATGATACCAGTCCATGGAAATCCACATTCACTCCATGCCAGTTCAGACATCCCAGGGTCAATCTCAGCAGGAAGGTTCTGATATGTTCCTGATCCCAATATGATCTTGCTGCAGTTTCACAGTAAAATATTGCCCTGCCATTTTTGACCAGACCACACAAATTACATATGTTTAAATACAATTAAAAGAGTGACTACAAATGCTGAAGAGCAGGAGAGTAAATGACACGTGAAGAGAGATTTAGATGTCTGTAGAGGTGTGGATATATGTTGTGAAGCTGCTCTCATTTCCAAGAAACTTCCATTTAGAGAAATATTATTCATGGAAGCATTGCTTGGGGAGAAGCATTAGCAGGTCTGCAGACCAAGGCTGCTGCTGTATCTATTGTGCTTTCAACAGTGGGATGCAACCCCATGACTTCTTAACAAATGCTGGTTAACCTCAGTTTTCTTGCTAACTAGGGGTATAAAATAGGCTTTTTCCATTCACTTTGGTTTTAGTACTAGAAAAGAAGACACAGGAAAAAAACAAGACAAAAACACCCAGGGAAAAAGAATTACCCTTTTTGCCCTTGTGTCAATCTGTCCAACTAAGTGTTCCTTTACTCTCCTTTTTACTGTTGCTAAACATTACAGCTTGTGAGATTCAACTTGATTGGTATCTAAACGACCAAAATTCAGTCCATAGCCATTCTGCAAGTGAATTTTTTTATTCTGTGAGCTCAGGCAGGAATTATTTGAGCTTAGTCTTGACAATTTCCAAGGCACAGATATGCTTACCAAACCTTAAAGACAGAAGAGTTTGGACTAATGGTTTAAAAAATGGCACAATTGAAATACAGACCATTTCCCATACTTGAAATCTACCATGAAGTCCCATCAGATAATGAATCAACATTTTAGTGACCGCCTCCCACACAAATTGTAAAGGAACAGCTCAGGAATAACAGCAATGTAAATTAGGCCAAAATTTGAATGTTCATTATTATAAATGCAATGAGTTCCATGTAGTCACCTTGCCCAAATCCTAAAGGTTTACTTTCTGAAAGGGTCTTCTGACTGACTTCATGCTCCAGAGTATTCAGAAGATTGCAGAAATTAGCATCTACAATTATTATCATTTGTCATCTACAAACACACAGGAAGTGCTAATTTTCCAAAGGCTTTCTTCCAATTGAAATTAAAAATAAAATATGATTGCATATATACCATGACATTGCACTTTCTTTTTTTTGGGGGGAGGAAGGGAGCCCCAAAAACACAATAAACCAAAAAAAACCCCCAGTCACATAAATCTTGAAACAATAGGAAAGTATAATGCAGGTAATTAAGCTGGCTATTTCTCAGTCTTGTTGGCCAGATAATGCAATGTTATTATTGGTTTAGGACTAAAGAAGACAATGGAATTTCATTCTCTGACAAATGTTTGGTATTCCCATTTTCAATTCAGAAGTCACTTACTTAATCCTACACTAAATGCTCTGGCTCTTTATCCCCACCCTAAATTCTTTAGTGTGCAAATTGGGTGAAAATCCAAGCACTTACTCTCATTCTGACTCTAGTGATTCAAGATAATTCACCATTGTCATCTCAGACAGTGTCGCCAGCATTCATTCTCACAACCATTCTGATTTAACATTAAGGCAAAATTAAAAATGCCACAGCATGAAAACACTTGCAAAGGAAATATCTGTATATTATTCAGAATTGTGCAATGAGACTAATACACTAAGACTGTTAAAAACACAGGTTGCAGATAAACACATGATCAGCAATTTAAAAGCTAGTGTTGTGTGTTAAGTTTTTCATTTGTTTCCCCTTAAAAGAAAATCACTTCAATAAATTTTTTACAGTCTCCATAAAAGAGACAATAGATTGTTACTTTCCCTTTACAGAACTCCTTCTCTTAGAAAAGTAACAGTGATTCAGGGAAATAATAAGCTGACACAAAGGCATGCAGAGCTGAACAAAAGTTTCCATATTTGCTGTTGCACTGAGCTGAGAAAATAAATTGCCATGAATAATTCAATAAACAACTTTCTGGTCCACTCATAGACAGTACCCTAGGAGTTCACAAATTTTCTATTCTCACAGTGTATTTCCCCTTATCTGACAAACATAAAATTTTAACTCTGTGGATTAAACCCACTAGAAAGATAAATTATCAATTTAGAGCTTCTTTTTTTCTGATTAAATGAATGTGAAAGTATTTACTGCCTGAATCTCTGTCTCTCTCTGTCTCTCTCTCTCTCTAACTTAAATATGAGCAGTGAGCAGTTGTACATTCAAGCAGCTATTCACTTTACTGTGCATCATTTCCATTAAATTCTGATCATTATTATGCTGAAAGCTCCATTTGGAGACAGAACTATGGTGAATAAAAAACAAAAGGAAAAAGAAAAAAAAAGAAAGAGAAAAAGAAAAAGAAAAATTAATAGAAAAAGAGAAGGAGGAAGAAAATGAAAAAAATTTAAAATTTGTAAATTTTTCATGCATTTAAAGAATCAGAGATTAATTACACAGCTAAAGTCACTGTTTGGCCAATGAAAATGAGCACTAATTGTAACAGAAAATAAAATACAGCATTGTGCCACAAAATTCTAAAATTTTACACTTCAGCAGATCTGTTGGGCCATCCTGTTGTGCCCCAGCAAATATCTTACTTTAAATTTGATAAATTTAGTAACATAATATCAATTTTTCATTGATTACTGGTATAAAAAAATTAGGACCTTAATGTCATCACTTTACATATAGAAAAGTAGCAATAGAAATTATAAAGATAAAGGTTTCCTAGTACTAACTTTTTTTTTGAAAACTTAGAGACAGGCAGTACTGTTGGCTGTAACTCTGGGTTTAGTGAGTTATGTGAAAGACTTGGTGTTGCTCTGGATGACGTTGTTGCTTTCCTCTCTGTCTTTGTGTTCAAATTATAAGGCCATGTGCCAACATCCTGAAATAAAAGGAACCAAACCCAAGGTCTGAATGCAGGTTAGGTCCTTTCAAAGCAGTGAACTTTTGGCCCACAAAGTTTTACTTACACTGAAAGGAAGTGTCTCATGATTTCTTTTTCTCCGTGTTCTATTTAACACCACTGTGAAATGCAGAGCTAAGTGAATCTACGTTAAGCAGAACACCCATTGCACTCCAGCATCCTTGGAAAGTGGATCCACACATGTTCACAGGCACAGACAATCTTCTCCATATTCAGCACGGCCTGTTGATTTATGGGCACCTCAGATCAGTGTGTGTCATTTCAATCATTTGCCACAAAAGCTGCAGGCCTTGGGGCTGGATTTGCAATTTTAAGTGTGAACTGACTATTCCATTTGGGATTGGGCAATGTCTGAATAATAGAGTATGGAATCCTAGTTTCTGTGGGATAGAAGTGAATCAAGGGCTAAAGATGGTGCCTATCAATTTAAGAGGGGCCCGAGGACTCCCTGTCTTGCCCCTGTGGGCAGACCTCAGGTTTGCAAATCTATGAGTGCCCTTCCACATGAGTCCCCAGATCTTTGGCACCTTCCACTGAGCAGATCCAGGGGCTGAGTGGATGGATCCAGGAGATGCTGGCCACAGTCTGCGAGGGAGACAGAGGGAGGTCCAGTGCTGGGCCAGGGACACTTCCCACACCATGAGTGCCCTGACAGACACTCAGAGCCCTTGGGCACACTGACAGCCAATATCTGCCCCCAACTCCACAGAAGGGAAACAGCCCTTGAAAGTATACCTTGACATCAAATTAGAGCAACCTTCTTCCATCTTTCCCTCTAGCCTGGAATGCAGTGAGCACTTTTGGCCTAGCAGAGATCCTGACTTAAAGCAAGGCCCACACACTCACTTCTACCTCAGCATTTTCTCAGAGCTGACAAGGGATATGGGAAAGCTGCCAAAGCTGTGCTCTGCTGGAGTAATTCTTTGAGATATTACAGAATAAGGGAGCCTAATGCAGCAGAGGCAGGAATCAGCCATGTCTCAGCCAGTGGCACAAGGTGCAAGCAACGCCTGGATACTCAGTGTTCTTCGGTACCCACACAGGGAGCGTTCGTTTGCCTCAAACCACGGGGCAAACAATGCAAGAGCTGTGGTTTTGCTTTGTCCAGGCAAAAGCTGACTGTGAACCAGGTAACCTGCTGGTTTCACTGATGCCACAGGATAGAATAACTGACTGGCACGGCCCAGCTTCCTTCAGTGACCCAGACCTCAGGCTTGGTTTGCCATAAGAAAGGGATAAACTCTGTATGTAGGCACTGCTTGTAACTGACAGGGTGGCTGCTCCAAGATACAAGTGTGTGTGCGTGAATCAGCCCTGGAAATATTGCATTTCTGCTTAGCCAAGTGCTGGCTTGGATTCTTTTTTTTTTAATTTTCTCCAGTGATTTTGTTACATGGAAACTGGAGTGCTGCATTGCCTTAAAACCTACCACAGCATTGCCACTAGTAATGATGGGATAAAGTTACATCTAATTCATTAAGAAAAAAACATTACTCTTCAATTTCAATGCCATTTATTATTCACTAGACAGAGAGTCACTCATGCTCAAAAACCAGGGAATAACATGTGGGGGAAACAATAATATACAGACCAAACAGAGGAGGACATTTCTCCTGCATTATAATTTGGCATCAACATGAATTGCAATAAATGGATCTTCAGCATCAGTATTAATCTGGAAATTAGCCATTCCATCACCTGAAACAAACACCTGCTTTCCAGTACATTTGTTGTCCTCCTTTTGTCCAGAAATAACATCACAGTAGGTACCAGCAGGTAGTCCAGTTTGCACATAGACGTTCATATTCCTATGAGAAAATAAACAATATTTATTGTTTTCAAAACAGGTATTTCAAATTGTGTGTAAGATTTTTGAACCTGATGTTACTCTCCTGTTTGAAGGGCATTGTAAAGCATGAGCCTTCTGATCTGACCCCTTCTACACTCCCGTCTTAGCTCTCTGGACTCATGTTGGATTGCTGATGAGGGCTGCTATTGTTCTCTCTGGGGACATTGTTTCTGCCACTGACTCACCAGTCATCATTATTGAAGATGATGAAGCCTTTATTACCACGGCCAAAAGCTACTTGGTTGCTGCCATTGTCCCACCAGTTGGAGAAAGGCTCACCATCCACCACATTACGGAAGATAACCATGTTCCTGAAAACACAAGCATTGTCTGGCACTGCACCTGCAACAGCTCTAAAGACACGTGGAGCAGGAAGCAAAAGCAACTGCTTGTACTTCTTGTTTCTCCCCAGTGGCCTACTTGATTTGACGCCAGCGATGTTCACAAACCCAATCGTTGCCACAGGTCGTGTCCTCGTTGATTGTGACTGACTTTATGGAGCCATCTGGGTTACTTGGGGGTCCAACCCAGTCATTGATGTCCTGTCATTAAAAAGACAGGTTTAAAACTTCCGACTGAAAATGCAGAGAGCCCCTCTGGAGAGCAAAACTAGAGGGAGCATCAAATTTGCACCAGCTAGATCCAGTGTGGGACAGGGAAATCACCTGACAAACTGAAATGCACTGGACTGTTTCTCTGGCCCTGGTCTGACCCTTAATCCCCATGTTTGGATCTTCAGCATTACAAACTCACCTTTCCATTTTCAAAATATCTTGGCCAGCGAAAACTTGACATGACACGTGTGAACCCATACGGATGGGCAAGCATGAAACCAGATGCCATTTTATAGAGCCTGTTTGTTGGACAAACAAGGAGTGAGACGTGGAAGGAGAAAACTGCCAGAGAACACACAGACAAACAAGCAAAAGCCAGAAGCATCAGCCAGACAAGAGCAATCCCTTACCTGGCATCCCAGAAGGTCAGAACAGAAGCTCCACCGGCTCCATGCCCTCTCTGGTTGTCATGATTATCCACAAAGACAAGGGCTCTGTCAGAAGGCACAAAGCCCCAGCCTTCTCCCCAGTTCCTAGCCAAAAACACAGACTTGAAGCTACCCTGTCAATTGTTGTATCCACTGAATCCTGGGTAAGTTGCAGCACCTTCATCCTTACTTTAAGTAGGCCATCTTTTCTCTGTCCCACTTGCGGATCACTGTCCCCAGTTTGGCACTGTATTTGAATTCTGTCACTCGGCCGTTTCCAAAGTACTCGCTGCCTTTGATGGGCTCTCCACCCAAGTCAATTACCTAGCACAGGAAAGAAAACCTGCATCTCTTCTTGTCTCACAAAGACCAAAAATGCAATGTACAGAACTCAACATGTTCTCACTTTACACTGAGAAAAAAGTACTAAGTATTTGTGCTTTGGATACTGTGGAAAGTCAGTCTAACACATGAGGGACACATGTAAAAACATGACTGAAGAAAGGAAAGGTAAAGCTGACTGATGATCTGTTGTGGAGGCATTTTAAAAATCAAAACTACCTATGTCTGCAGGGCTGTTCTTAGTAAACTGTGAGCTCCTTCTAGGGTAAATTGGATGCAGATGTATTGTTGCTGTGTTGTAGGAGGAGGCAAAAGAGATACAAAAGACAAAGACAAATATAAAGGAGAAAACATGGAAGATTACCTCCTGGTAAATGAAAGGTTTCGTTCCTGCAGGGAACCACTGAGTATTTAGATCTTTCAGCTTATCCAGAAATGCTCTTATGTCCCCGGGCCACATGTGCTTGGCAGCATCAATTCGGAATCCTGCGACACCGATGTCAATGAGATAGTTCAGGTACTCCGCAACCTTTGAGCGCACATAGTCCTTCTCCAGGGCCAGGTCCAGAAGGCTGACCAAGCGGCAGTCCCGGACCTGGCAACAGAAAAGCAAAAAATAAAGATATCTGTGTATTACACTAAAGGAGGTGTAGAGGTGGGGTAGTGGTTGTATTGGATTGGGAAGAAGGAAGGGAGTGATATTGGGAGTGAAGATGTTTGTCTTCACAAGTCACTGTTGCACATGATAAAGTCCTACTGTCCTGGAGACAGCTGGACACCTGCCTTCCAATTGGAAGTGGTGAATAAATTGCTGTTTTACTTTGCCTCTGTGTGTGGCTTTCTCTTTACCTACTAAACTGTCTTTATCTCAATCCATGAGTTTTCTCAGTTTTACTCTTCCAATTCTCTGCCCCATCCTGCTGAAAGCAGGAGGCTGAGTGGCATTTAGCTGCTGGCTGAGTTAAACCACAATTCCTCTTTGGTGCCCAACATGGGACTCAAAGTCTTTGAATTAACAATGGCTATGAATAATGTGCTAGATGGAATTCATAACTGTTATTGCTGTTTGGCCAATCATTGACAGGCTCCAGTGCTTGCCTTGGGCTCACTGGCCTCGCTGTGCATGAGAGTCTAGGGCTCATTGGTGGCTGCTTTGTGCTGTGGGGCAAGGCCACATTGGGCAGGTCTATGTCTGAGGGCACTGTAGCCCATGGACAGGGCCAGGCTGGAACACCTGGCCTTCAGAGCCATTGTGGCTGTGGAGAAATCCATGCAGCAGCAGGTGTGTCCCTGAAGAGCTTGTGGCTCACAGAAATGGCTCCACTTGGGGCAGGTACAGCCCTGAGGGACTGCAATCTCTGCGCAAGTCCAAGCCAGAGTAGGGCTAAGGGGAAGAGTTCATTGCAATTTTAAATATGATGGTCTAGTCCAAATGAACTAGGGTGGAGACTGCAATGGAAATACCTTCAACTTGATTTGAGATGTGTGTTATAGGGATTACCATGCCAGGAGCCCCCTGAACCAGTGAAGGATGAGCCTTACATGAAGCAGTGCAAGTGCAGAAACATCGATGTATTGTTGTAAAGTGGCTGAAGGAAGAGCTTGAGAAAGAACTGCTGCATATTCTAACTACAAAAAACAGTAATTTGTGCAGCCAGGGCACCACTTTGCATTGCTGTCAGTTTTCCAAGGGGGCTCCTTACCATGATCAACTGAGTTTATAAACTATAAAAATAGCTTATATAAGCTGAGCTGAGTACACTGGGCTCAGTTCAGAAGCAAATATCTGCACATAGGTTCTTGATTCCTCAGTACTTAGAATATTTTGCACCACACTACCTCATTCACTTGTCAAGTGACTAAGCACAGCTTTTGTGAGGCACTATACTGTTGGATCTTACAGTAGAGTTTACAGAACATGTCAAAAAAAAAAGGAAAAATATTTGAAAATTTTGCCAGGGGAAGTTACCTGATATATATCACCATAATTTTCGATTTCTCCACTTCCAGTGTGACATCTGCCGTCATTGAAATCCCAGCCAGAGTATGGTACAGCTGGAAAATCTCTGTTTCCAGCATTAAAATAGCTTCCACAGGTAGAATGTGTGCCTGAGCCACCTGCAGCCCCACACATATGGTTGACGACAGCATCCACGTAGATACGCACCTGGAAAGGCAATATATGTATTTCAGTATGTTTTGTAGCGAGCATGAAGTGACAGCCAGGGCTTTACCACATCACCATTAAGTTGATTTTTTTTTCCCTTTCAGTTTCATCTCAGTTTACACCTCCTTTGAGGACAGCAGCACCTTCCCTCAGCTGATACAGCACTTCTTGCTGTACCAGACACAGATGTTCGAGGCACTTACTCCAACACTGTTGCATCTGGTCACCATGTCTCTGAATTCTTGTTCATTTCCTGATCGAGTGCAGAGCTTGTAGCTAACGGGCTGGTATCTTTCCCACCAGGGTCTGTTTGGGTTAGTAATGACAATATTTTCACTTGGAGGTGAAACCTGCAGGTGAAATTATGTACTTTGATAAGAAATCAAATGGTTTTATTTTAACATTTTAAGGGCAAAATCTGCACTCAGGACCTCTGCCCTCAGAGGCAGGTTAGTGCCCAACCCCAGTCCCTCTCCCACAGCAGAAGTTCATGTCTGTGAGACATCTGTCTTGAACACTGGCAGAAAAGACATTTTGGTTTATTCCTGTGGTTTGCCCGAGTCCAGCACGGGCCTGCTTTCAAGGACACGTGCATGGAGGGGTTGAAGCCACAAGAATTATTTTAACCTGTAATAGTGGCAGCCTTAGGAATGCCAAACGTCAATGCTTCCATACTTCCTCTAGAGCAAGGGATAGAGCTTTACCTTCTACTCAGCTTTCAGGGGAAGCCCTTCAGAGGAAAGCATGCCCCTTTGTAAGTGATCTGCTAGAGATATGCCATCATTCATTGGTCCTGCAGGCCTAGGGCTGCTTCTAAAAGCAGTTACTCCTTCCAACCCTCCCTCCTCAGCAACAAAGTTACTCGGAGATGACTATCTCCAACTCAGGCATTTTGCTGTTAGTCAAATATCACAATGTCATTTTCCTACTACTTACAGAAAACAACTCACCTGAACTCCTCCAAACCCATTAGGAGCTAAGTAGCGTTCACATTCCAGAGCAATATCCTGCCAGCGCCATTCAAAGAGATGCACAATAGAAGTTCTCTTGGGGAGAGTGTTGGGGTTGTACTGCCCCCAGCAAAGCCCTGCAGCTGCAAGGAGGAGGAGGAGAACGTGCATTGTGCCCTCAGTGTAAGGCTGTGGTCTCTCCACTGGCTATTTATGTGCCTGCAAGATGACAAAGTTCCTGTCACAGTTGTTGAAATTCACATAGATCAATGCTATCAGTTGTTGTTTAGATAGCTAGCTCAATATCACTCCTTTGGTTTGTTTTTTCTCCTGGGTTACCCAACAGCTGAAGATAAAATATCTTTTCACAATGATTATACACCATCATAAACCAATTGATCTGTGAGCAGTGCACCGAAACCCAGAATTGCACTCTTTCCAATTATGCAAAGAAAGACCCTTTATCAAAAGTATTCCAAAACACAACACATAGACCCTCAAAGGGGTCTCTGGAAGGTAAAATGAGTGGGAGGTGATTGAAATCTGACTGGAAATGTAACAGCATTAGGAGAATGAATGATTTTGGCAACATTTAGAGGCATCTTGCTCTCAGGATTAGACTGAGTTCAGACCAGGGTATGAACAGCCACACCCAATCAGTAACAGATTTATCACACAAGAGGTTGTGGGCCTTCACCAGGTGAATCCCACTGTCAACTAGGAACTGACACTTTCTCATACCTGATGTTTCTCTGCTGTCATTGCCCAGTCCCTGCTAGGAACTGTTACTATTTTTTTTCTCATGGTGAGGCAGAGCAGCTGTGGCTGTACCTGGTGGAAAGTGATCAGAGCTACATTTGCCTCTTTAGTAGAAACTTTGCATAAGGTTTCATCTCATTTTAAGTGATCAATGATTCATCTGTATCAAGGAACAAAACCCAAAATCAGATGCAAATAATAGAGCAGATTAGTTTTAGCTGCCTGACATGTAACTGAATTTGAGAGATAGAGCTGTTGTCCAAGTCCTTTCTTGCTTTTCTTACAATTTCCTCCTTCAAAAAAAAAGATCTTTGACTTTTCTTCATGAAATGATCTCAGGTTCATATGGAACTGTCTTCTAAGATCAAGGTCTCAGCAGCAATCCTCCATAACTAAACTTGCATCATACCAACAATAAAAGAATACTCCAAGAGAATACAAAGACTGGAAAATCACTGGCATTTGATGAATACATGTGAGGAAAAAAAGTTCAAAAACAATGTCAGAGTTATACCAGGAGATCATCAGTGCAGTTTGTACCAGAACTGCCTCTGGTGTGTACTTTCTGAAACTAGCCATGCCAGTGTGTTATATGCATCTTTCTCTTTGCCAGATTTGGTCTTCAAGGACAAAACACACAAGCAGGTCCCATTTTCCCACCTGTTCATTTTCATATTGCAGATGTTATTAAAGGCCTCTTTTTCCACTACTATAATGAAATAGTAAATTACTGCAAATGACCTTGCCTACGCAATGACAGCAAGGAACCAGTGAGCGATTGCACCTTGTGATTCCCAATTCAGTGAAAACAGACCCCCTCATTCCTCAGTATTACTGAGAGCAACCAAATGTGCCTGAGGTTAATTTTTACATCACCATTCCCTGTGGAGTCCCATTGAGGTGATGGAATGTCACTGCATGACTTTCAGTTTCCAGTGGCATGTATTTTCCACTGAAAAATATGCTGTCAGCCAAGAACAGGATGGGCCCATCCTCAATAACCCAATTAAATGGATGGCAAAACCACTGGCAAAGGGGACTGGGAAGCCCTGCCATGACAGGCTCTGCAGGCTGTAACTGTTCAAGCAGGTTGCAAAAAAATCCTGATTTAAAGTCAGCACAAAGGGCTCGTAGGCAGCTTTTATTTCAGATAAACAACTGTGGCACTGAAGTGCATCAGCTGAGAGTGTTAATTAAAAGGGTGTGAAGTCTCCTTGGTTCAGCCAGATCAGCATGGGGAGGAGTGTAGACATGGCTCAGCATGAAAGATTATACAAAGTTAACAACTAAGAAAAGTTTTCTGAAGGTAGCATTGGGCTTTAGGTGGTTTCAACCCCATATTCCTTTCCTACAACTGGGAGTGGCCACAATCCTAATGGTGAGTGCATTATAGGCATCAGCAATGGAGATCAAGTCAGTATTGGGGTAACAATGGAAGATGTGTGCTTTGATTTGCACAGGCACAAGCCAACTGTACACCAGGTAACACAGGCTGGAATAACTGACTAGCACAGATCAGCTTTCTCTGACCTAGGCCCCATGTTTGGTTCATCACAAGAGGGGATAAACTTGATTTGAATGCTATTTTTTATTCACCAGATAGAGAGAATGTACAGACTGAGAGAAGAAACACATTTTCAACTCAGATATAACTTGATATCCACTTGAATTATGCCATGTTTCAGCACAAAGGGGTCTTCTCTTGGCTTCTGGACATCCTGTCAAGTCCCAGTCCTGCTTGTTCCTCAGGAAAACTTATGCACAGAGCAGCACAATTTTAAATTAAATAATGTCAATCTTCTCCTTTCATTTTTTATGAGTACCTTAACTGAATAAAGTGCACTTACAAATGCCCACAGCTGTATAGCATCACTCCCAGACTTGCACTGGCATCACCAGCTCCCATCTCTGTAGAGCAGAGATGCTCACTATTTCATTAGCATTACAGCTATCACATTTTGCTGTGTCCCCCTTCATGCAGTGCTGAGAGCCAGGACATTCTGCACAGCTGTTTGCTGTTAGCAAAGATACAGAGAAGAAACAGCACATGCACAACACATCTGGTTACAATTTAGCATCAACGTGAATGGCAATGAATGGGTCTTCGTCTTTGTTCCCAATCAGGAAATTAGCCATGCCATCAGCAGCAACACGAACTTCAACTGCTGTACAGAAGTCACCTTCCTTTTGCCCAGAAATGACATCGCAGTAAGTGCCAGGAGGCAGACCGGTCTGCAGAGATACATTCAAGGGCCTTTGGAAAAGAATGAAGTGCAGTAAGCATTATGTGGACTCCAAAATGCTCTGCAAATCATACTGGAGACCTTCTCAGATGTTAAATAATTCTGGAGTTATCCTCTAGCGCTTCTCTGGACACTGCAGGCTCTATTAAATCACTACATCCTTCAAACTGCTCATCACCCCAACCTATATCTAATTATTAGAGCCCTGACATACTGCCATTCTCTTCTCATTCTTGCATAAAAGATTGCAACACAGTTTTTAAAACTTTCACATTTGGAACATATTCCCAAGTTTACAAGTTGCCTCACTTCTAAAAGTTCAGACATTGCTGGCTGACCAGGTTCAGTGACACAGTCAACTTCAGAACTGGGAAAGAGCAAGACCACAGTACAAGGTCTAACTGCCAAGAGCAAAGAGTGTCTGTGGTAGAGTAGAAAATGCCAAGTTTAAGTTGTCAACAACTGAGGCATCCATTATAAAGATCTATTCGAGATATCAACACATTAAAAGGTTTCACTACCAACTAGATTTTTTTAATACATAGATATAATTTATTTATAATCATAACACATTAAAGTTTGTTTCCCTCTTACTCACCAGTCATCATTATTGAAGATGATGAAGCCTTTATTACCACGGCCAAAAGCTACTTGGTTGCTGCCATTGTCCCACCAGTTGGAGAAAGGCTCACCATCCACCACATTACGGAAGATAACCATGTTCCTGAAAACACAAGCATTGTCTGTCACTGCACCTGCAACAGCTCTAAAGACACGTGGAGCAGGAAGCAAAAGCAACTGCTTGTACTTCTTGTTTCTCCCCAGTGGCCTACTTGATTTGACGCCAGCGATGTTCACAAACCCAATCGTTGCCACAGGTCGTGTCCTCGTTGATTGTGACTGACTTTATGGAGCCATCTGGGTTACTTGGGGGTCCAACCCAGTCATTGATGTCCTGTCATTAAAAAGACAGGTTTAAAACTTCCGACTGAAAATGCAGAGAGCCCCTCTGGAGAGCAAAACTAGAGGGAGCATCAAATTTGCACCAGCTAGATCCAGTGTGGGACAGGGAAATCACCTGACAAACTGAAATGCACTGGACTGTTTCTCTGGCCCTGGTCTGACCCTTAATCCCCATGGATGGATCTTCAGCATTACAAACTCACCTTTCCATTTTCAAAATATCTTGGCCAGCGAAAACTTGACATGACACGTGTGAACCCATACGGATGGGCAAGCATGAAACCAGATGCCATTTTATAGAGCCTGTTTGTTGGACAAACAAGGAGTGAGACGTGGAAGGAGAAAACTGCCAGAGAACACACAGACAAACAAGCAAAAGCCAGAAGCATCAGCCAGACAAGAGCAATCCCTTACCTGGCATCCCAGAAGGTCAGAACAGAAGCTCCACCGGCTCCATGCCCTCTCTGGTTGTCATGATTATCCACAAAGACAAGGGCTCTGTCAGAAGGCACAAAGCCCCAGCCTTCTCCCCAGTTCCTAGCCAAAAACACAGACTTGAAGCTACCCTGTCAATTGTTGTATCCACTGAATCCTGGGGAAGTTGCAGCACCTTCATCCTTACTTTAAGTAGGCCATCTTTTCTCTGTCCCACTTGCGGATCACTGTCCCCAGTTTGGCACTGTATTTGAATTCTGTCACTCGGCCGTTTCCAAAGTACTCGCTACCTTTGATGGGCTCTCCACCCAAGTCAATTACCTAGCACAGGAAAGACAGAGCACTTCTTTCTACTCAAGAACCAAATAAATAAGACATTGCTTTCGACATTGGTTTAAGCAAGGGGACAGTACTTGAGCTAATTATGTTTATTTGGCTTTCTTGCAAAATTGTATGTAAGGCTATTTTCTCCTTTTAGCTCAGCCCAGCTTGTGAACCTCTTTTCCATCTTCATTCTGTATCTCTTACCCTAATTGTTCACTTATCCATGATTAAGGCTTGGGGTCTACTAATTTTATATTTAGTATGGTCACCAATGCTTCTGCTTCCAGCAGCTGGGCTGCCTTATTTCACTATGGAGCTAGAAAGTCTTCCTATTTGCCTGGACTTTGGACACAAGACACTTGCTTTTATAAATGTGCTCAGCAAGTCTAGCTTCTGCTGAGTGAAACTAACAATTACCTGCTTGTTCCAATTCTTTATTTAAATGTAAAACAAATTTTGAATACCAAGTAACAGTTGTTATGCCATTGTAAAATAAAATTCCCGATCATAATCAACACTTATGTCTTCTGTTTATTATCCAGGATTTAAAATTCAGAAAATGAAATCTATTTTTTTAAACCAATACAATTTTTACACTAACTTAAATGTAGTAAATTTCATCTCAATAAAATTTACACATTACCTAATTCCGGAAGGTCCAAAACAAGTGGGGCATTTTGCACATCAATTACCATTTATGATCAGATTAGATATTGGTAGATTATGATTATCAAATCTTGAGGATGATTTCTGTAGATCTGCTTGGGCTCAGCCCAAGGAAAGCATTGCCATATGTGACTGAGTCTGCACTGGGCCAACGAGAGATATGTTTGTGAAGTAAAACTTAACAAAATAAAGATTACCTCCTGGTAAATGAAAGGTTTCGTTCCTGCAGGGAACCACTGAGTATTTAGATCTTTCAGCTTATCTAAGATGGCCTTGACATCTGCAGGCCACATGTGCTTGGCCGCGTCGATGCGGAATCCTGCGACACCGACGTCGATGAGACGGTTCAGGTACTGCGCAATCCTGGAGCGCACGTGGTCCTTCTCCAGGGCCAGGTCCAGCAGGCTGACCAGCCGGCAGTCCCGGACCTGGGCAAACACCCTGAAATCAAACACTTCTCACCTAATAAACTTAGTGTAGTGTTCTACAGACATTTTGGATGTTCTTAACTGCATTAACATGTCAAATAAAAGCTTCAGTAGCCTTTGTTCCCCATGCATATCTTTGCTTTGGAAAGTCATCTACACAGAAGCTGCATTAAGAAGCTGCATTAAGAAACTGCATTTATCCCTCTTTTCTGAAATTGAGACCAAAGAAAACTTCCAAATTACAACAAAAGGCAAATAATAACTTCTACCTTTTACAACACACTAAATAGATTTTATGAGCTTTAAATTGTCTTTATTAATTACCTACGCACATTTGTCTTAATCTGAAATTGAGCCATTGTCTCAAGAACAGCTAAGAAGAAAATTAATTAATTAATTAAGAAATTCCTGATAGCAACACTAACCTCTGTTATTAATTTGGATGGTTTTTCATCACGCTTTTTTTTTCCTTTTAAAAAATGTCTCACTGTAAATTGGAGCAAAGAAATCACAGCACAGGAACAGATGTACATGAAAACTATAGTTGTAGGTTTACCTGAGATATATCATGATAATTCTCAATGTTTCCACTTCTAGATTTACATTTATGATCATTGAAGTCCCAGCCAGAATAGGGCACAGCTGGGAAATCTTCAGTCTTTGCATTGAAATAGCTTCCACAAGTAGCATGGTCACCAGCCCCAGCATTAGCTCCACACATATGGTTGATTACTGCATCCACATAAATGTGCACCTAGAGAACAGTATCCACACATAACAATTTGAGAAAGCTACTTACCACAGCACCACTAATTGATGTTCTCTCTCCCATACCTCCTGCTCTATCCCCTTATTTCTGCTTGCTTGCTTTGCCCAAAATTTTATTCAATTGTTTTTACTAGCACACAGCAATGGTGATAAAACATGCAGCTCAACAGACAAGCAGATAACACTGCATCCATTTTTTAAAATGGTAGAATCACTGCTTCTCTGTATCTTTGCATTGTAAACACCAGAAGGTTTTAAAAGTACTTACTCCAACATTGTTGCATCTGGTCACCATGTCTCTAAATTCAGTTTCATTTCCAGATCTCGTGCACAGCTTGTAGCTGACAGGCTGGTATCTTTCCCACCATGGTTGCTGGGGGTCAGTAACGATAACATTTTCATTTGGAGGTGATATCTATGAATAAAACAAATGGCACTTGGTAACAGGATATTGATAATGGTTAATTTGTTTGCCCAGTATTTTAGAGAAGGAACATAACCCAGCTGGATCCTCAGTATCCTCTGCTTACACTGTAGTAGGCTGGAAATAAAAGACTTAGGCCTGGCTTTCAACAGGTGGAAACATAGTAAAAACTTAGGTCCATGAACATTGTCCTAATTATCTTTGTGACTGCAGGGCTCAAAAAGAAGCATCTGAAATTGAAGAACTAGGTCAGCAGAGGAAGGAAGTGACTGCATAACAACTGATGTAACACCCTACCTTAAAAATTGATCCAACTTCCCATTTTTGTAATGTTTTGGACGAACACATTCTTGACCTAACTCTTGTAAGTTTCCAGGTGAGTTATACCTCTTCCTTTTACAGACTTTTCAGGATACTTTTTAGGAAACAAGCTTTTGCTGCTACCTCCAAGCCTCTGGGCATAACCTGATCCCACCATTTCTCAGAAAGATCCCTACAGCCTAAGTCTTAGCTGCCATACCCTCCTGACCAGCTCAGCAAGTCATCATCTGAAAAAACCTTCTTGAGACCTTGCCACAGAATGGATTAAAAAGATATACAGGCATATGCCATAGTCTGAGAAATCAGTTTAAAATCCATCTGGTCTGTGTGCCTGCAAAGAAGGCTGCAAAGAAAAGATGCTTATTTGAAAATTATGGGAAAGTTCTTAGGCCAGCTTGCAATCTCTTGGGCTACAAGAGACAGGCAGACTTCACACCAATTTTTCCTAAGCAATCTGATAGGCAAACTGAAATACCTTAGTAAGTGGCTGTTCTGCCATGCTACCCCACCCAAGTGCCAGTACTGGTTCCACAGGAAGATGTCTGTGTGTTCAGACAGAACTGACTCACACAGGGACACCTTCACCAGAACCTGTGTTCAGTTTACTTCCACCTGCCCACAACAAGTTCCTGCAAAGAAGGGTCTCTTAGTGGCTTACTGTGACACTGTGCTTTACAGAGAGAAACTTGCCAGTTTGGGTGAACACAATTAGCAGCCTTCTATACTTAAGTATTTAAAACCTTCACTACATTGTCTTTCTTTGGAAGCCCTTTGTTCAGTCATAGTTTCATTTAACATTTATCTGGCTCTTAAGAGCTTCCCTTGATTTAAATAGTATCAAGCAGATGAACATAGGTTACACTTCACAGCAGTAAAAAAAGGTTTAGCAAGTGATGTGCAATTCTAATCCATCTAAATGTAATAGCACAGAGTGCAAAAAATGCACTTTGGAGTAATGAAATAAATTCATGCTTACTTGATGATAGCTGAAGAACATATTTGTCAGCATTTACTATTCCCATTACCAATTTCTATTTTTCTTGTTCAGTACCTGTCCTTTGACAAATGGAACATTTTCTGTGAAAAACAAGTTATCATCTATGTAGCAATTTTACTACCTACTGATAGGAACAGACGTACCTGAACTCCTCCAAACCCATTAGGAGCTAAGTAGCGTTCACATTCCAGAGCAATATCCTGCCAGCGCCATTCAAAGAGATGCACAATAGAGGTTCTCTTGGGGAGAGTGTTGGGGTTGTACTGCCCCCAGCAAAACCCTACAATTAACAGCAGGAAATAGATCCCCATCCAGTGCTCTGTGATCAGTTGTGCTCTTCTTACTAACAACATTCCTGCAAGAGGGTAAAGTACATATTAGAAAATACACATTTAAAGGTAAACACCCATCTCTGGCAGCATACTCATTTAACTTTACTTGTCATTCTGTATGAAACTGGATTTTCTCTAAACTATATCAAATTCCCATACTAACAGTAACTTTGTTTTCATGCAGTTAAAATTCAGATGTTGTCTAATGGCTGCCTAATCTTGCAGGCTGCCTCCAGACTGCAAAAGTTGTGGTTTTATTAGTATAAAACCAAAAAGTACCCCCAAAGGCAGAGGAATACTTACATAGACTGAAATGGACATCTTGTTTCTTATTTTAATGTACATTATTTTACATTCCTATTTATTATCCTTGAGAGGCATCTCTTTTTTCAAAATAATATTGCTATGACTTGAACGTATTTGAAGAAGACCTTGCAGAGGCAGCATATTTCTTACTGTGATTTGTTATGAAACCCCAGATATTCTGGAGGTCTAAAATATGGGAGTCTGTCATTCATGATATGCATGACATCTCTCATCCAAACAACAGCCCTAAACTTGGAAGATCTCTCAGATACAGGAACGATTATAGTGGCTCAAAGCCAGAAATGCTACATGTCTGATCTCTGCACACCAGTTAGATTGGTGTGGAGATATTCTCCTTCTAAGAACATGGGCAATGGCATGCACATGTTAAGAAGCGCTATGAAGCTTCCCAACCAAGAAATCTCCTTCTCAGTGCCCAAGTACAGAGTTCTGCAAAAGGAGCTTTCCAGAGGCTTGAAACCAGCTGCATTCCCTTCTGATGAGCTAGGCTAGGAACTGCATTTCCCAACTCATATCCTGTCTGTATTTACTTAGGGACAAAGATAACAATCCTGTGTATTAAAATTGCCTCTCCTTTTCTTCACCTAGAGGGATACGACATACAACAAACCAGAAACTAAACAACTAGCAAGGTTTACATTACTCTGTTAAGAACCTGATTTTGCACTCTTCATGTTTAGAAGTTGATTTAGAGAGTCTGAGATAAAAACTCCTATAAGAACTTCTGCAAAAAAACGGCTGAATGAATACTTCCCTTAAATAACAAAATACAGAATCTTGTTAATTTCCTTTATCCTTAAGCTTACAGAAACAACACAGAGCAAAGAGAGATTCCTGTCACAGGGAAAACCAAACTTCAGTGAAGGTCTAAACATGAACAGAAGAGCCCTCAGGTTTGCTACACAAAGGAAACCAGAGCTTTTCCTGATTTAATATACACTTAGAAATGCACTGCCAAAAACTCCAACCTGCTGTGATACAGATATCCAGATATAAGTTTATATAAAATCTTATGCGACTTCTATAAAACAGCCTTCATTTTTGCTTCAAGGAAAGGATGATCCATATCTCTGAGGTAGTGGAGCTGCACTCTTTGGAGCAAATTTAGGCACAAAATATACCAGTTTATGAAGTGTAGAACCTGCCTTCCAGAGCCCTCTGCTATCAGCTGTCACTGTTCTTCACAGGCAGGCAGAGTTATTTAGAATTAAGCATTTGGTATATTTAGCTTGCTTTTCTGCTTGTGAACAAAATAACTGTAATACAATTATTTACTTGCAGAACTTCAGTAAAATATACAGTTAAGTTTCAGCAATAAGCAGTTGTTCTGCATGCTTCCATGTTCATGAAGGAATGCTTTTGGGCCCTTATAGGAAGAATATACATTTGGAGAAAATGAGCTAAGAAAATTTGATCTTATCTGATGAGAGAAGCCATTTATCTGATTGGCAAGTTTTACTTACAGCAGTTAATACACAAAGCAGTAAATTACACAAAGCAGTAAGAATAATGTACCTTGACCCAACCAGCTCCAAAGCCTAGCGCTTAAAGACTCGATGGAGATTTCCATTTCTCTAGAACAGGTTTATGGCTGCTCTGCCTTCAATACAACCAATAATAAGAAAATAGGGATGCTAAAATCCCCACGGCAGTCTGAAGGCTCTAGCTTCAGAATATTTTTGATTTGGAAAAACGGTACAAGGCCATGTGGAAGAGGGAAACACCGATTGCAATGCAGAGAACTTGGGAGCGAAGTGTTTCTGCGGAGCTCTCTGAGGAGCCCTACTGGTGTGCTGGCCAACACGGCAATTCGGGTCGCCTTGTCTTCTGCTGGGTTACGGCCTGAGCTGTGACGCTCAGCGCCATCTCCAACACACCTGCAACTGTTTTTAATTTTGCAGGAGGTCTGACGCTGAGCTGCTGAAGCTGAAGGCTGTCACAGGGAAGCACAGCAGTGGCCCGTCCCTTCTAGCGGCTTCCCAGAGAAACCCCCTGCCCTCGGCAGCCGCGCGTTTCGCGCTGGCCAAGCAACCCCCGCAGCGGCCGCCCATTGCTGAGAGCCCCGCGGCAGGGCTGCCCGTGCGGCGCAGGGGCCGCGGGGGGACGCGGAGCCCGCTACGTACCGTGCTGGGGCCGCCCCGCCGCGCACCGCCCGCCCCTTCCGCCGGGGCACAACGAGCCCGGCCCCGCCCGCCGCAGGGACAGAGCCGGTCACGGCCGCCGGCCTACCGAGAAGTTTCACATTACACACCATCACGTTGATTCAGTATTAAATTTCGTTCTGGAATATATTTGTTCTCGAGATTTGAGAATGGCAAGCTCTCTGAACACACGCTTCCCGCACTTTCCAAAAAAGTATCATTCTCCTTGAGCACAGCTCCACCTTGCTGTTATCCGACTTCGGTGCTTTGGAAATTCTGTGGGCCTTTGGTCCTGGCACGTGTAGCTCAACATGGGTGTTAGGACACATTACTGAAGAACCACAGAAGCATTTAAGTTGAAAAAGCCCCCTAGGATTGAACAAACAATTACACAGTCCCCATGGGAATGCAGCAAATAAGCTAAGAATAATTCCAATAAAAGCATTTTAAAGTCATCTGCTAAACCAGTTGATATTGGGAAAAAACCAGCAAACATACACTTACTTTGGTCCAGCCACCAATACTAGTGATTAGACTGTTTGCAGCTGGAATAATGACAACATAAATCTTTTACACTGGTCTGTTCTCACACTATCAACTATGATTTAGGTATTTATGGAATAAAGTTGCCTTTAAGTCCATTGGACTGGAATCCCTTGTCAATTAAATGCCACTGCAATGTTTCCCACATGGTTTTAGACAGTTCCACTAACCACCCCAGATGTAGCAAATGCTACTATGTAACCACTGTTACTATCACCGTCAACAGGCCAAGAACCACATCTATACAAGTTCTAACTGCTGCTCTGGTTTTAATAACTTCACTCTCACCAGTGACAGTTTTCAAGTTGCAGATGAACAAAACAAGTCAGTTACTGAGGAAGAACAGTACCCAGTTCCACTATACGAATTCAGGCTAGTGCACCAGTCCTTCTGCTTGGTCTCCAAGACAAGATCTGTCCCACTCAAAACCCCAAGAACAAAAATCAAAATGAAGAGACGGAAGTAAAATGAAGAGAAGGGAAATAATTTATTAGATTTCACAAGCAATCTAACATACATTTATGATATAAGTCTTGTGATCTTTAAAGATATGTGGAATCTTTAAGACAGGAAAATTTATTCTCTGCCTTAAATACTTTAGAAATGCCACTACGCACAGTTCAAGAGTCCTGATGATTACACTGCTTCTTCCCCAGCTTGGTAATACTTGAAAGAGATGGAACACAAAAGGGACCTGGAACATCACAAAGGCATGTTAAAAGTAAGAACTACCAGAAAATAGCAGTGTTATACTGGCTTTTGACAACTAAACTGAAAGATGCTTAGTATTTTAAAAAGTGCTTAATGTCTGTAAAAAATACATCTTAATAAATGCAGGCTGTATTAATTTTATATTCTAGGAAGTTAAACAGTAATGTAGTATGAAACCCACAAGAAACATGTAAGTCACTAGCAACAACACTACCTCAGTGCAGAGAACAATCTAACAAAACCAAAACAAACAAACAAACAAAAAAAAAGGTAGCAGTGATTAATAGTTGATTATTAGTCCAGCTCAAAATACTTAATTACAAGATATTGTCTTTACTGAAAAAAGACAAAGTAAGGAATGTATAAATTAAATCAACTCCAGATTCCAATGTTCCAGGACAACAAAATGATTGAAAATACTGGTCAACCCCCTTAATATTAAGACTGCTTTGCAAAATATTTTTGCCAACATATTATATTAATAGGTATTTACAGAAAAACAAGGTAACTTGTGGTCAGTGTGAGCTCAGCACAGCTTCACAAAGATCAGCTGGTACAAGCTAGAAGTGTTCCACTAAGGAATGGGACCACAAATTAGCAGGGTGTCTGAGGAAGAAGGTGAAGACCACCTTTTAAGACTAAGAACCTTCATTGTGTCTATTCACACAACACAGACAAGCTCATTGATTTTGTTTTACCCCCCCTGAAAAAAATTTGATTTTAAAAATTATTAAGAGTAGCTCAAGCTTAAAACATGTTAACTCCTCCCCACATCTACTCTGTATGAAAACTTAAGATGCAGTTGAGTGCTACAGGAAACATTGCACAAAAAAGGATACAACAAGAAAGGATACACTCTGCATGACAGTATTACTGCAGTATTTAGGCAGGAATGTTTCTAAAGAAGAACAGCAGAATGCGGTTTAATTTTACTTGATTCTCAGTACTGCACACACATAACTTTATGCCTCCTAGCAAGAAACAGCAAATATGCCTGTTCGATAAAAAACATTTCTAACCCCTTATGAGATTTGATGAGGGCTGATGAGTCCATCAACACTAAACTTCATATTCAAAAGTAAATACATTTTTTGATAACTTTAACTATTAGGACACCTGCAGATTTTTCCATCTCTTTTCCATCTCCAAGTCTTTGCCATTTTACAGAGTCACTTTATTTCCATCCGGTCCAAAACCCAATCATGTTTCCCTTTAATGCTGGCTTTGATATCACTCCTTCCCTATGAAGAAGTTGGAGACCTCTCAACATCATTTTCTTCCATGTAACTTTTCTCCCCCAAAATTAGTATTTTGGCTACAGGAAAAAGTCACTTTGAGAGAACTTTTTGCCAGTCCATAAACAGAAAGACGTTTCAGCCAGCAAGGAATTATGCAGTATTTTTATAAATCATATGTATTGTTTTCTCAAAAAAAAAAAGGATAAAATCTTAGTGGAAAAATTTTTAGAACCCCAAAAACCAACCCTATTTATCATAGGATTTTGCTTCATAAATCAGCATCCATCAGAATATTCCAGCAGGAACAGAAAAACAGTCAATGCAGAAAAAGGGTTCACCTTAACCATTACTTGGGAAATGAAACAAGTAGTTTTAATTAAACCTCATGGATCCTTAGAAACTTGTGTAACTCCATGGCACATTGTTATGATTACAACATATAAACAAGGTAAGGGAGAAGTTCTGCCCATGGACACAACACCAGGGACACTTATGACAACTCCTGTAAGAATTAGGTGCACAATTAAATCTTGCCTAAATTGCTCACTCTGGAAAAAGCTTCTGAGTTGACCACCAACATAACAACAAATAAGCACCTTGTTATTTTCTTTATGCAATTCAAGTATATAGAATGTTTGATGCATTCAGAGTTAATGTACAAAATTAGTTGAAAAGACATGGAATTCGTAAAAAGATAGAAGTGCTCAGGCTTCATCTATCAGGCTTTCCAATAGCTAAAATGCCTCCTCTTTTTTTCTTAATGTAAGAAACCTTAGTAATCTTATCAGACACTAGATAACATAAACAGAAAGTTTTTTCTAACAAGAAAGGAGTGAGAAGCAGGACTGAAATAGTCTCATAAATACTTGATCCTAACAGAATACTTTAGCCAAGGCTCATTTCTCTCTTTTCAATGACCAGTACAGAAGAATGCCTATAAAAAAGTGATCTTTAACTTGACAAAATACAGATTTTGCAAGCCACAATCAATAACACATAATAGGAAGTCAGACCAATAGCATCTCAGCTACAAGGGAAACAAGCTTAAATATAATCAGATTTAAAAAATCCTTAGGCAATGGATATAACAAGGAACTTACAATTAGAATAGCTGTTAGAAATACTATCATCACCATAACCACACTTTACAGCAAATTTGTAAAAACCAAAAAAACCTGTTCACATCCTTTATTTCCAATTCAGGTTTTCTTCAGAGTAACAAGGATCAAGCTCCAGATTAAAAACACACCATGGATTAAGGTTCAGTTAATTTTAAGTAGAGGCATAACCAGAGTGATCTCCAGCTGGAATCAGCTATTAAGTTCAATGCCCTTTAAATTGGAGCTAGCTCATGTATCAGAGGGTGCAGAGTGAGAAATAAGTGCTTTTTATTCTTGCACCAGTCACTTCACATGGTCATTTGAGAGTTCACTATGCAAATGTTTTCAGGCCACGAAACCACTCAGGTAAATTAGAGCTGATTCTGCTTGAGTTACTCTCACATAAATGAAATACTCAGAGCAGGTAGCAGTGAAGTAAACTACGTGATAAGAAATAAAGTTAAATAGCAATTAACTTTCTGCTAGAAGTTACTTTCTCATCATGTTTAAATAATGCCAAAAATCAGGACCTACACATGCCACAACAAAGGTAGCCTTGATCAATGCAACATTCAGCAGCACTTTCTGACAGAATATCCTTCACTAATTCAAGTTTAAAGGATGCTGCAACAGCACTAAGAACTCATTTTCCAAAGACAGCTAAGATTATAACTAGCAGACATTTACTGCTGGAACCAGTTCTTCAGGATCACTTTACAACTGCAGGCATGGAAGGGAAGGAGTTAAGGGGATGCTCTTCAATACCAAAATCCTGGAAGATTACTAAAAGGTAAGTGGGGTCCAATTCCACAGAATTATTCTCCTTAGCTTTGCAGATTAAGGATTAGAGAAATTGACAAGTGCCCTATGATATGAGGATTAGGAAAATATCAGTCTCTGAGGTTTTTAACAAAGGGAAAAAGCAAAATTTTAAACTTAAACCACTATATACCTTGCACTCTGGCTTTCTGATATAAGCACACATTTAAGAAAAGAAATTTGTATGGAACATTTCCTCTCCATTATCAATCTTCCTAGAGAAGTCATTAAAGAGAGAGTAAATAAAACCAAACACACACTAACAAAAACCCCCCAGCCCAATTCTTTATTTTTACTTTCAGGCAGAGAGTCCATACCTTGTGCAGTGTTTTACTTTTTTCTTTTCCCTTCATTGGCATCCTGTTTTGGTCTAGCTGAACGAGCAAACTGCTGAGATTCTGTTAAGGACTACAAGTGTTTGTGATATGTAGGTCAATTAAGAAAGACAAAAAGATTACTTTTGCACATTAGTCTAGGAGGTTGACCTTTATCTGTGAATCAATTCTACTACAGTATGAAGTATAGTAATAACAGTGTCTATTAGTCAAATATTAGGACCTCACTGATACACAATACAGAAGTTATTAGCGAGCCTATAAGGAGGACTAACTGGGAATGGGAATGGGTGAGACTGAAACAGGATAACTTGCAGTAGTATTTACAAGCTTCCAACCTAGCACGTTAATTCTTAACTTTCATGTCTCAGTATTTGGGAGGAAAAACTGTAAAGCAGCAGATGCTGGGGTTAATGTGAGTATAAAGAAACTGAAATAAACTAAGAAATACTTAAGTGAAAAATAAGAAAGGACTTACACACAAAAAAATAGTGCTATGCAATCAAAAGGTGACAGTACCACCTGGAAAACCAGTCTAGAGACCACTGACTAATAAGAACATTTCTTATGTTCTTGCTTCTTCTTGAAGCACTTTTACTTTTCTATTTTAGAAGAGGTGCCTCTCTGTTTTTTTCAGCTACCATAAATAGTGCACTATGTTATGCTGACTGGTTTTCTTATGGCATTTTCTATTTTGCAGAACACTAGGAAAACTAAACTAGATAGGCAGAGATTAAAAAGAATATAATGGAAATGCTTGAAGAAAAGGATACTACCACCATGGGTTTTTCAAATAAGACATAGCCATTTGCTTCTTTTAGTGCTTTAGCAGCTGCTTTCTCATTGGGAAGTCCAATGAAAGCCTGACCCTTCATACGGCCTTCTTTCATCAAACGGATATCAAACCTAGAGGCACAACAGGGAAGAGGCAATTACTCATGTCTAACAAACCTTGCAGATTTCACAGTACAAATGTATTCTCATGCTTCAACTGGGAGAAATAGCAGAAACAGAAGCAAAGCCTACAAGCAGGAATGATGTCCTTGGAGACCATTTTGCTTGGGGAAACCATTTACTAAAAAGTAATATTAGACTGCAGGATGGCAAATTTATGGGCAGCACTACTAAATAGGACATATGCAAAATGATCATATACACACAATCACCTACACAGTTCATTTTGTGTCACACAGTCAAGAAAAGCAAATCTGGAAAGGAAAATATAAAGGCAAAATAATAGGGTCTTCAGTCACTGTTCATAAAATATTTCTTAATCTTCATAAATGAAGATTTTTAGGTGCAACACATTTTTTGCTTATGCAGAAACAGAAAAAATGTGAATATGACTATTTTTAAAATCCCAGTTTTTATCAGTGCCATAGAACTTAATATAAAAGGCTTGATTTTAAGCAAGTATGAAATGAACTCACATATTGCGTTCCATCTCTGATTGGAAGTCAACATATCTTCCAAAAATGAACTTGAGATCCTGAAATTGAAGTGTAGTGTAAGAAAAATTATAAGAAAAATCCCTTTTGATAGATATTTGCTTGTTTACCTACCTTTTCTTGAACTTGTTTAGCTAAATTCTTCACATATATCCTGCAATTTGGATCACCTGGCTCATAGTTTTTGAAAACAGAGTATTTTTCCATATCTTGAAGACAAAAAAAATAAACCATGCTTCAGCTCATTTACTTTGCACATTTGCTCAGTATAAAATAATCTATTATATGATCAATTAAGAAAAGAAACACTTATTTAAGCTATTTGTTGCAAGAAAACAAAAAGCTGTTACTAGATAATCTATTCTCAGTTATACCTTCTCTAGAAAGTCTGTTTTTCTCTAGATTCTTTCTAGAAATAAATTCTGATGGTATTTCATCATCCTCCTCTTCAGTTTCCATTTTATCATTTGAGCTAGGAGCTGGGAAAATCCTTCCAAAGCCTGTATTATTGATTTCTTCTGTGGTTGCATAAAGGTCTGAAATTTCAACAAATTATGTAAGTGGTTTGTACATTTATTCACACCAAGATCAAGAGCCAGCAAGAAAACCACACTCTTTCCAACAACATTATAATATAGCAGACTTTGTAAGGCAATTTGAATAGATCCTTAAAAATTAGTCTTAATCCCTTGTTTGACAAAAGCACCTGCTCTGTATAAAACCCAATGTAGTACAAACAACAGCCACTGGCCCACATTAGTTAGCATAAAACTTGCCTTGCTGTTCAAGCCTGTATGCATTTCACTGTTTTCCCTTAAAGAAACTGGATATTACTGCAAAGTACCAAGAACCACAGACTGACCACAGCCCTCTAAAAAGCCATTACACCTCACTGCTATCATTGCCCAGCATTTTTATGGCAGATAATCAGTGTACCAGAGGAGGGGTTGGCAATCACTTGGATGTTGCTCTCTAAGAGCTGGAAAAAGAAAATCTGAAATTAGCCTGGTATATTCATATAGACCATAAAATACTCAGAATGCATTTGTAACATTTGCATCCTAACACTTAAGACAATGCACCATAAACCTATAGAGCACGTTGCAGAGACACATTTAAAATCCTCTGGTCTGGATCCTTTCCAAAGCTTGGAACATGGGAAAAACAGCAAATGCAAACATGATGCAACTTGGTGTTGAAAGCTCCAATACAACAGAGGAAAAGAAAATAATTTCCTGGCATAAATTTCAGCACCCTTCTACACACTGAAGCCACAAGATTTTAACATCAAATACATTTGAAGTAAAAACTCTCTTACCATTTTTTTCTTCTTTTTCTGAGTTTATCTGAAGAACAGCTGGGATCTCAGTACTAATATGAAACTCTATTTTTTTATGACCTACATGCTGCGGCTGCTCAAAGACATCTGAAGGTGACAGTGTAGGGTGCAAGTTACTGTTTAAAACAACAACACGTTAATTAATGATTCAGACACTGATGAATGTATGGTTAAATACAAGATTTCTTCCTGTTCGATTTCATGCTGGTTTTTACCACAAACACATGTTCTCCATTTCATACACTTCACCCAATAGAGTTCCAGGTGATTAGAACACTGCAGATGCAGAAGGTGTATCAGGCAGTGGGAGCAAAACCAACAATCACAAATCACAGCACAGTACACACAGGCATTTATTAAAAACTTCATCAGTAACCTAAGCATGAAAAATACCTGGCCTTGCTGCTGCTCTCACCTAGTGTATAAAACATACTACATTTAAAAAAAATGTAGCAAATCACTTGGAGGAAGGAGGCAGCCATTAGTAAAAATGCATTCACAATCAGTCATCACAACATATAAAAATACTGCACTGTCTCCTGTGGCATAAAACTGCAGTTCCAAGACCCAGCTTACTTTAAACCAAGTCCATTTCTATTCTTCCAGTATCATACTTTTAATTTTTTGTTTTAAGAAGCAGCCCAAACATGAATCCAAATTGCTTCTGTCACAGCTGTGATGTGAAACTAGTTATCTTATGAAAAGGAATTTCTATTAGTTTGATAGGAAGACAGAGCTTGAATCAGGCACACTTTAAGGTTGTTGAGCAGACTTTAGCTCAAATAAGAGGAAAATTTGGACTTTTAGAGCAGTAAAACCAATAGGGTAAGTGCAAAAACCACAAACCTGTGGGAAGTACACACAGGAACATTCAACATGTCTTTGATTCTTTGCTTTTTTCTAACACCACGTTTCTTTGTGTTTATTGGTCTTTTAGGCTGAAGGGTTGCTAATTCCATCAACTTGGTCATTCTATTTTAAACAACAGTAAAAACAAAACAAACAAACAAAACAAAGAGGTTTACAGTTTATTTGAAAATACTCATTTATAAAATCCCCCCCTTTCCTTAAAGCCCTTGACATAGAACTTCTCAGGATTTAATTATAAAACTAACTACCTTAAAACTGAAACTGTAACACACAGCAATATACACCAAGCTCTTAAGGACTGACCAAAATCGTTACAGGTCAGTGATGCCCTTCCTTCCCCAAGCACGCTCCTTACTGGGACACTGAAGCCGTGATGTCCCAAGCTGAACCTGATTTTAAAGCACTCAACCTGATGTATTTTTCCAAATACAGCATAGGGAGCTTCTGATTTATTTCTCAGTTTAGACAGCAAAGAAAAAAGCAGCTTTTCAGCTTAGTGTTAGTTTAAAGATTTAAAAAAAAAATACAGCTATGATATAACTCAGTCCCAAAACTGCAACAGAATCCTCAGCACAAGTACTATCACCCCTAGCAATACCTGCTGATGTACAAAGAACATTTTGGAAGTTGGTGTGCACATATGATTCAGGCTGAGTAGTCAATTTAGTAAAGATGTGGAATAATGAAGACTTCAGAAAATAAACTGCTTCCTTACATCTGCACTCTTCAAGCTGAGTTTTTGTTTAGTTGGGTTTTTTTGGACATGGGAAGTAGTGATTAATTTGCACACCAATAGGCCACTTTCCTTTTCTTACTGCATTTAAATCTGCACTGTCCTTCTGTACTCTGGAGTTTCTCTATGCATCTGGAAAGATTTCTACATACTCTCTACTAGATACTACATCCATATACTGCAAACATTACTATTTGCTGAACTAGAAGTTAGAAAAGTAAAATCACCACTTTAAGCCAGCCCAAAACCTTGCAAATGACTGTAAAATCCATACCTCTCCTTTTCCTCATCATTATCACTTTCATATTCTGATTCATCCCCACTAGACAGTCGTTCCTCCTCCTCTTCAGGCAAAGGAGGCTCTTCAGGAGGCAGAGGTGGGATTGGGGGAGGTGGTACAGGCACTGGTAAATACTCTTCATACTAATTATGGAGGGAAAAGTTTAAAAAATTAAACTATTTAAAGGAAGAAAAACAGATGCATCTTGTTTACTTAATAAAAACAGTCAAAGCAATAAATGATAATTTAACAAGAAATATTTTCTCAAAGCATGCTTATAGGGATCTAGATGCCATTTTGGTAAACTACATTACTAGTGAAAAGCTTTCCACAAGCAAAAGAAAATCAGCTGCTTTCTAAACATAACACTGAATGTTTTAATTCTTTTAAGTTGAGGGGATACAAAAGTCCAGCAACCACAGCCTTGGATTTTCACTTTGCATTCAGATTCAAGGACTTTCCTGAGAAGAATATGGTCAAAATATATGAGCGAAGGCTTAAGCTCCAATGCCATCTCAGTTTCAACAGCAAACCAACAGTTTGAAATACTGCAGTGCTACTGCCATAGACGTGCATTTCTTTGTTCTAAGTACAGTCAATAGCACTTCTTTAAAAGACCAACATGCACATTATACCCAGTGAAATGCAGCAGGATTTGCAATCCTCTTAGACCTCCCACCATGCTGCTAACATTTTAAATTGCTAATCAATTCTACAGTACTGAAAACATATATTTAAAAAATTACCATTGGAGGGCGAGCAGTAATTGGTCCAAAAGGTGGAGGAAGATTCATTTTATTCATCAGATGAAGTACCTGCAATGATACAAAATAAGTAAGGTTTCCTTTAAATAAATAAGTGGTAACAGTTCCTTGCTAGGTAAACAGCCAATCACCCCTAGCAGGTGTAAATCAGCAAAGTTTTAATGTTCATGAACAATGTGAAACCTCTACTTGACATCCAACACTAATGGTCAATATAAGTAAGACCCTAACAAGGCTAATAAAAAAAAATACAGCATCTTCTCAGACTGAAATTCCAGGTACTCAAGTCATATCTTACTAGGAAGAGCAGATCCAGTTAAGTCTTCAGTGTTAATTAAGTAATCTACCTCAGGTTAATCTCATTACCTCAGCATAGTGAAAAACTAAGATTGGTTAACACCATCTCAGAAAAAACAACTTAATATTTACTGTGACAAAAATAATTACTTCAGTGGATAATTAAAATAGAAAAAATAGATGTTTTTAATTTTATCCTCTTTTTCTGTTTTTTACTTACCTGGACATAAAATTTGGGCACACTTGCCAAGGCATTTGCTATATTTGCTAGAATTGTACTTGAAGGTGGTGGATACAAATACTTGAGGCAAGAATTGATGGGAAAGGTGAGGCTGAGGAAAAAAGATCAAAAACAAGACACCTTAACATTACTGCCACTTAATTACTGGTAATAATTAATGATCACTAGAGGCTGAACTATTGATTACATCTGAAGTAATACTGAAATATTATTTCCCCAAGAATAGTTTCAGGCCACTTACAATGCCTTTAACATCAAGGAGTAGTCCCCAATTCCTAACAGATTTACTGGGCTTGGGCATAGCTGAAGTATCAAGCCATGCAGAAGCCTAAAGCAAACAGAAACAAACAACATGTCCAAAACCAAAAGCACAGCACAGCAGGCTGTACAAATGTCATAAACTCAATGCTCTAAGGGCTGCACTAGCTTCCAAAAACTTCCTTCTTCCTGTATGCTAAAATGAAAATGGGGGGGAAAAAAAAAGGAAGAAACATCTGGAAAAACAAGCCAGTGGTATTCTGCTGTTAACACTGGGACAACCTCAGCCCTCCAAGCCCCCGAGAAAGTAATGCATAGCGCTGGAAGGCTGTTCTGCAATCCACACCTTCACAGCTCAAAGCACCAGTCACTACCCAGCTGTGAGGATTCTAAACTTGATGAGCTGAAACAGCTGAGACAGCTATGCCTGAGGAACATACAAGGAAACAAAACTCTGGTTTAGCAGTACATAACATATTTTATTGTTATAGATTATTTTGAAATGATTAAGATAAATAAAAACCCAATACTAACCCATGGTTGGGTGCAATTCCATTCTCTATTTTAACACAGTTTGGTTCTATCTTCTCTTCTTTCACTGGTTCTTCTGAACTGAAAATTAATTTAGTCTTAATTAAAACAGGGCAAAAATCAATGTATGCCTTATGCAATATATAAAATATGCATAATCTATTAATAAATAAAAAGAAATAAGTTAGCACAGGTATTTTTAACATCTTTTACCAATTGTATTACTACAACTGTTATCAATTCTTCATAACTAATACATGTGGATGATTACAGTAGTGATAGTCTTCTAAAATAAATACTTATGTAGATTTAAGTAAATCTCCCTATATTCTAACACTTCTGACTTAAATCCACTCACAGGCAAAGAACTGAAATTATTTATCATGCACTCTGTTCAGAGACCATAAATTCAAAGGTATTAAATTTTTGATTTGTTCATATTAATAAAGTGGAATAAATAATTTGAAACCTCTACTACAGTACTTTTAATTAAGCACTACCACATAGGTTTTATCAGTTATTTACACATTCCACAGGAAATAACAGTTCTACTGGGAGGAATGCAGTCACTCACCAATAGATCTGAACCTGTTTGTTAAGACTTCAAGTGGTTACAATTTACGCTTTGATTTAAAAGTACTACCAGAGTGTCATGAATCCAGATTCCCCTTTCCCCCGACCACAAACACAACAAGGAAATTATTCTGCATGTACCTTTTGCACTTGTCTGAGACAGAAGGCTGGCTAAGTACCTGGGCACTCTCTTGCTCCTTCGCAAATTCAACTACTAATGTGTGACCTAAAAGTTTCAGCTGATGCAGTCTTGATAAAGCCTTCAAGTAATTATAGTAGAGAAAAGAAAGAAAGGGAAGGGGGCAAACATGAGAATTATTTTAAAGCATAACTGTTTTCTCTTTGATTGGTACACTGGCCAGAGGATGCAGTCCCAGCTTCTTTAAGCTCAGTCTGTGCTACTGTGGACACAAGAGTTCTGCACTGTTTGTATCTTCCCAGCCCTGCTTTTAGCATTTCCTGCTGGCAGGAAGGAAAGGGACAAGGCTGCACAGCCAGAACCACTGCAGAATTCAGGCACCTGAACACAGCAGCAGCCTCAACAATCAGACTTTTCACACAGCCTAGCAAATCTCTGGGATTTCAAGTAGCCAACCTTTTGCTCACAAAGTACAAGCATGCTGAATTTTGTCAGTAACAGCTGGGAATTTTAAAATCAAGGTTCTAACAGTGGCACTAGGAAGACCCAACATTCTTCAAGTCCCGAACCCAACAGGCTGCTAACAACTGACACAAGGAACTAATTCACCACTGTTCACCTCACACAGTTTTTACCTTTTTTAGTGTGTGGCCTAAAAAAAATAGAAGCAATGCAAAACAAAGCAACCCAGGGTATAAGGGGGAAGTTCTGGCTTTTTAACCAGACTACTATTTAAAAAATATTATTAGTACTACCTTTTTGGCATCCATACCCCCTATTAATATGGTAGTTTTCTTATCAAAGTTGGGCATTCAAGGCAGACTTGAATTGTGAGTATCACTGGGGCTGACTTTTGTGGCAAATATACAGTTGTGTGGGAAACAAAAACTCTGGTTTCTAGTCTGTATATAAATGCATCCTAAACAGGGCTCTGATCAGTCTCAGCTCCTGTGAGTTTGCCATGCTCTGTGTGACAGGTTGGATCAGATGATTTCCACAAACCCCTTTCAACCCACCCTTCTTGGGACTCTACAGAAGTGTTCAAGAATTTCATCAAGTTCTGCAAGGAAATCCTGAAACAGAACTCCCAATACTACATTGTGCTGCTTTGTTTTTCCCTAGTGCTAAGTACCAGATGATGTGTAAAACATCAGAGCACTGGCAATTCAGGAAAGTGCTTTGCTAAAACATTCAATAGCAAACTCAATACAAACCTTTGCAGCTGCATTTTCGCTGGGAAAGGTAGCAAAAGCAGTATGTTTCTAGAAAGCAAACAAAAAAAAGTTATAATGTATTTGAATCAAAAAGGTAAGAGATTGTAGAACATTGAGCCAAAAGCACTTGGTTAGTTCAAGTTGACATATGTGAAAGCTTCCAGATGGTAGCCACCTAACTCCCACTCGGGGCAAACATGAAGAACTAGAAAACATTTTTCTAATTAACTTAGGAAAAGTACCTCCTGCAGTCAAAATTAAGACAGGAACTCAGCAGTTTGAGGAATACAGGACAAGTGGTTTTTTCTAGTGAGCAACAGCCATCCTAAACTGCAAGGAAGTACATATTGATAGAGGCCTAATCCTCTTTCAAAGCAGAACATTTATTTAAGCACCACACAAAACATTTTCATCCAAGTAACTCCTAAAAGTAATACTATTCCTGCTACAAAAGTTGCAGCTACTTCGCTCTGAATGCTTGAATGGTTTCTAACGTTTCCCCCAATTTTCTAAATTAAATCAAAACCAAAGCAGAATATAGCTTTCAGGTTAAATTTGATTGAACAAACTTTATTACCCCATCCTGCCACTACATGATTCCGTACCCAAAATCATTGTAACAAAGTCAGTATATCTGATATCCTATAAAGAAAGCATGACTGATAAAATACGCAGACATCATCTATCTGCAGTTCCACGGAATACAAGGCTCTTTATGTACAGTATTTGTCACCAAACAAATACATCCATGTTTTCGCAATCTGGAGGAAGAAGGAAGCAAAACAGAGACTTCAAGAGACACACTTGTGAAACGGCATCCCTTCACGTGCCAAGCGGCCCTTCTGCGCTGCTCTGCCCCAGCCTCACTGCTGGTAGCAAGCGGCCAAAGCCGCGGGCTCAGGAACCCGGAGCCGGCCGCTGTCCGGACCGCCCCGCGGGGCTCCCCGGGAGCGGGACCCCCGCGCCCGCCCCACGCCGAGTTCTGCCCGGCCCCAGGCTCAGCCGTGCCTGCGGCCCGCCCCGGCCCCGGCCCCGGCCCTCACCAGCCGCCCGTGGTCCGACAGGACGCGCACAGACACG